>JAWZYV010001587.1:0-357851 GCA_038373885.1 Cheiracanthium punctorium
TATTAGATAATAAAACCATAAAGTATAGGAGTGTTTAAGTGACCACCTATGATGATGCTAAATTTTATTTCCTTCCATTCAAAGGTTTAAATTAGATAGACAAACAAACATTTACACATTTTAAATAAATTTTCCTAAAATCTCATAAAGCTAATCCACAATTTCAAAAAATTGGATGGCTATAGTTCAAGTTGCATGATCACCTAGTATGTCACCAAATTTTATTTCGTTTGCTTTAAACGTTCTTGAATGATGTGTGAAAAAAAAAAATGTGCATTTTAAGAAGATTTCAAAAAATCGGGAAATCTAATAAAACTTAAAAAAAAATTCATTGCCTGTTAGTTGAGTGACACCTATCATGCCACCAATTTTCATTTTCATTTGCTTTAGTCGTCATTACATGTTGAGTGAGCAAATATGCACGCTGTTTGAAAGCTTTTTCGGGAATTTCCAATCTAAAATACTTTTAAAAAATTGACGCCTAATTTTAATTGAGTTACCACTTATCATATCACCAAATTTCATTTCAGTCTAGCAGATATTATGTGATGTGCAAATTTTTGCAATTTGAAATAATTTTTGCAAAACCTCAAAATCTGATAAAAAATATTTTAAAATTCGACGTTGTAGTTTTAAGTAGAGTGATAAACTATTATGCCACCAAATTTCAATTCATTCACCTTAGTCATTATTACGTGATGCACGGACAAAAATTTATGCAGTTTGAAACAATTTTCACAAAATCTCAAAATCTGATGATTTTTTTTTTTTTTTTTTAATTCGACTTGACCTTCCATCGTGTTACCAAATTTCACTTCATTCTCTTGGGTCATTTTTATGTCATTGCATTAAAAATTAAATCAGCTTATTTTTCTACTCATTCATTAGGTGTCAATTACAGGAAGCAAATTTTTGTTCATGGTGTCAATTACTGGTGTCGCCACCAAGACAGCATATAAAATATAGAAATTTCTAATATTCTGTAATAAATTATACCTTACATGAATTTTCAAAGTTCATTTAAGTTTTGAAAATAAAAATTTTGTTTCTAGATAGTTTCAGTATTTAGCAATTACTTGTTAATGCTTATTATTGCTCTTAAAGTGTCAATTACTGGTGCCCTTACCCTATATGCGCATAAAATATTGAGAACAAAACATGAATGGGAACTTCGAAAGAATAGCATTAAGAAACGACTTTTTTACTTTTCCTAATTTATTGGATATTAAAAATATTTGAAGGTATGAACTGCTGTTAGTTACATTTAGTCAAGAATTTGTATAGAAATTATTAATTATAAGAGTGTAAAAATTTGTATGGATTTTAATTAGATTATAAAAGTGATGTACATTATCACACCCCTCACATCCTCTCCACGAACACAAACTATATTTTATATTGTAATCTATAGTTATATAGATTGTGCATAGTAAATTATTGCATGAAATATATTTATCTGCAGTAAAATTCAACTTTGAAAGGATATCTATATAATAATTTTTGATTCATTTTTGGAAAATTTCAACTCAATCATAAATTATGCTATTAATGCTTATTCAGTTTCGTGAGTTCAGTATTTAATAATTTTAAAAGATAAATATTTTCTTGTATCACCGTATGTGATGCAATTTGAAAACTGAATGTGAAATACTAAAAAACAGAGAATTTAATATAAAGTTTATAATATGTTACAGGAGACCTATTAGATATCGGTGCTGATGCTATTTTTTGTGATATCGGTAACAGTGCTTTCTCATTTTGAAATTATCTGCAAAGTATCTGTTGCCGATACATCTGTCCACTTTTACCGATATTAAGTTTTAACTCCTGAAGAGGAAACACTACGCATGTGTAATACCACACTATAATCTTATTACGGTGATTTTAGGCGTCGCTCCATTCAAACATTTTTCATGCTGTTTTCGAAATGGTTGATGGTTCATTTTTCAGAAAGAAGCTTCTCCCTTTCCCTTCCGTGAGGCACAAACACGTATGCAGTAAATCTATTCTTTTTTGTGGTGCCATGCATCACGTGACATTTAAAGTCAGCAGATTAAATTTTGAAGTTCATTTCAAATTATCAAAAAATGAGAATCAATTTATAATTGGGGTTAAAGCTGAATTCATGTGATTTTTTCGGTTATATTTCTTTCATTCAGAAAAAGGCATTCGGGAGTGATTCTGAAAGAATGGTTTAAATAGAAATTCTTCACTTAGAAAAAACTCTACTCTCATTGTACAATATTATTTTTTTCTAAATCTTAAACTTCTTTCATACAAAATAAGTGAACGAATCACTTTTATCTTAATACACTCAGATGTCGTTAAAATACATAAAGTTTGAAAATAAAACTTGAATTATGGTCTTTATCTTGTTCTTTGTAACTTCAAATTTATGTATATGCAATTGAGCGTGACGTGCAACTAGGGGGATGGAACATGGTGAAGGGTGATACTTAGTGACAAAAAGGGGAGGATAGTAAACAATGTTGTAAAAAAAAAGTGGTATCATTTATGGGTAGCTTTCAAGATCTCTGAATGTAAAGATAAAAAGACCTTTGACGATAGCATAACGATGACATCCAGTTCAAGTCCATAAAGAAGTATATTCGATTTTGTGGTTGCGAAAGATAAATATATCAGTATTAGCTGTATCATCAAACGGGAAACATGAGTTTTCAAGCAGAAAATATAAGTGCTTAAAAAAGATAACATCAGTTTGTAAAACGAAAAGTATCCTTGTATAAAACAGAAAACATAATTTCTTAAAACGGAAAGAATCAATTCGTAGAACTGAAAATATCAGTGCTTGGAACGGAAAATATCTGTTTATGAAAAGGAAAAATACATTCCAGTGAAGAAACGGAGAAGCGACAGCAACTCTGCAGCAGATACATTTCCCATTTTTTTTTGGGTAAGATTTTAAGATTTTTCGCTTGAGTAACACAAGAACTATCGACCGGGATTTCATGCTTTTACTATCAAACGAGAGATTCTTTTTTACTATAAGATAGCCCATGTAATTACAAAAAATCGTAGGATGGAGCCGGCTCCTTTTTGTAACAAACCCTTCCTATAAACAGGGTGTCCAGCCTTAAAGTGTCCCAATAGCTAATTCCCGAACCGTTCGCTTTAGATATGCACTTCCAATTTAAAAAATGTTTTTAAAAAGGTAAATAATGTTTTTGCATGCTTTTCGAACCAAAAAACCCATCTAGTAAAAAAAAATTACAAAAATTAAATTTTTATACGGTCCCCAGGTCCTATCACTTATATTTAGGAAAAGATGCAGTACACAAAATCAAAGTAAACACAAAAAGTTTCATTTTATTACTATAAAAACTGACCGAGTTATGGAACTTTCAAAATCATACATTTCATCCATTTTCTCGGTCATTTTCAAAATGGGTTTTTTGGTTCCAAAAGCACGTAAAAACATTCTTTACATTTTTTAAAGCATTTTTCAAATTGGAAGTGCACATCTAAACCGAACGGTTCGGGAATTAGCTATTGGGTCACATTAAGGCTGGACACCCTGTATAATCTTATAAATTATAAATCTTATAAATTATAAATATAAATTATAAATCAAATGCACCTTTGTTGACAAAAAAAAAAAAAAATTTCAACAAAGATTTAAACATTTGTTTGTCCACATTTATACATATTTGGTCCACATTTATATACATTTTGTTTGGTCTTATACGTTCGATTATATATATATATATATATATATATATATATATATATAATGGAACGTATAAGACCAAACAATATGTATATAAATTATATATATATATATAAATATATATATATATATATATATATATATACGTATATATATATATATATATGTGTATATATATATATATATATATATGTATATATATATATATATATATATATATATATATATATATATATATATATCTAACAAGTAAAACACAAAACATACTACAAATAAGACATATCTCGCATAAAAATATAACAGCTATTAGCAGGAATTAGAAACCAGATTTTGAAGCCAAATAAAGTGCAAGAATTATTGTGATAATATAATGGAACGGAAATTATAACCACTGTAACCATCGTCAGGGGCCACAAACAGTGGATTATAATTTACAGCAAACCAAATAGTAGGGTTTCGGTTGTGTGGTATATCAGAAGAGATATTAACTCCACACATCTGGGCCCTACCCTACTATATAAAGGAAAGAAGAAATCAAAAAGATAACAAAAATTAGAAATATAATTTTACATACCAGACGTTGAGCACATGGAAATTTCATTTGAACAATTGATATGTGTTGCCAATGCTAAGAATTGTAAAAAGTGAAAAATGGTGTTGCCACTAAATATAAGTGTAAAAGTGGAAAGAAGAAAGTATAGGAGTTGCTATATATATATATATATATATATATATAATGGAACGTATAAGACCAAACAAAGCGTAAGCTTATGATTCTAAGCAACTTACTGGCAAAAGCCTAATTTGTTATCGATCAAAGCAGAAATTAAGGGGTTAGGGGTAGTCAGAATTTTCAAAAAATTGATTTTTTTTTTGCATTTTCTTAAAGTATAGTATCTTAAAAATATTCTCTGAAAGTTTGAAGTGAATCCGACAAATATCTTTCGAGTTATTTAGCGAAGAATAAAAGGCTCTCGAGCGGTCTAATATTTCCGAGAACAATTAGCTATCGGCATAATTCTCCCTTACCTCCTGAAGTTTTAAAAGCAATCAAGCCTATTTATGAAGATCTTAGTAATGAAAATTTACTTTCAAGATGTGTAGGTGGATTTAATCAAAATAATAATGAGAGTTTCAACCAACTAGTGTGGAAAATATGCCCAAAAACTATCAATACTAGTTTTACCATTGTTCAAATTGCTGCATACGTAGCTATGAGTATATTTAATGAAGGGACAAAGTCATTATTAGTAATAATGAACACACTGGGACTTAGTTGTGGGCCTAATTCGCATCGGTATACTGAAAAAACCGATAGTGCACGTGTAAAAGTAGCTGATCAGCGCGCTAACAACAACACTCGCGAAGGTAGAATGCGACGTATATAACAACAAATTGATGATTTAGAAAGTTCTACAACGGCTGAAGAACTCTTATATGGTCCAGGAATACATGACTCAGTGTAAGTATTGAAATTATTCGTATTACTGTACATCAATCGACTGTAAAACTTTAAATGCGTTTTTCTCAAAACTATGTTTTTTGAACTGGTGACCACTCTAACTCAAAAACCGCTCTATAGATTTGAATGAAACTTATACAGCTTTTAGAAAACATAAAAAGCTAGTGCCTGATCGAAGGATTTTTTTTAATTTTTAAACTTCGATTTTTTATAAACAATTAATTGTTGGTTTTTTCCCGAAAATCTGCAAAAAAATTTCCAGAGACCGCCATTTTGTTAATTTTGAAAAAAACAAAAAAAAGCTTCGATCAGGCACAAGATTATCTATCCATAAAAATAATCTTTTTTGTTTCATTGATTTTAGATGAATCTCCAAGGAGCTGTAATGGTCACCGCAAGGACCCATTATTAAAACCTGTTCAACTTAGACCGCCATAACTTGTAAAATTATTATTATTATTTTTTTTTGAAATTTAAGTGAAGTAATGTTAAAGTATGATGAAATGATACTATGTTTTTACTTATGTGATATAAACTTAATTACTAGTAAAAAAAAAATTAATAAAAAATGGCATTTTTCCACGCCTCTGACTACCCCTAACCCCTTAAAGCAGATTATATAACCCATTTTTATGATTTTTTTTTATCATACAAGGTATAGTATAATTGGGATATGTTTTTTTAAATTTGAAATGTTTAAATCTTTGTTGAAACTTTTTTTTTGTCAACAAAGGTGCATTTGATTTATAATTTATACATATATATATATGTGTGTGTGTGTGTGTGTGTGTGTGTGTGTGTGTGTGTGTGTGTTAATATATTATTTAAAGGGCGGAATCTTGCCGAGCGCCTTCGATGAACATCTACAGTAACATATTTATTTCAAAATTTTGCTATATTTACTATCAATATTTCATCTGTAGGAAATATTGATGGTGTTAGTATTATTAGTATAATTTCAAGCAATAGTGTGAAGGCTAACTCATGTTGATTTGGCAAAAAATGTCATTTATTTTAACTCACGTAACGTTGATGAAATATTTTTTTGAGTTTTTTCCAAATGAAATTGAAGAATACAATTACTGTAGAGTTATCCCGGAATACTTATTGAGGAAATAATCCTACTAATATATAAATGTCAATGTCTGTATGAATGTTTATTACTCTTTCACGCTGAAACAGTTTGACGGATTTCGATGAAATTTGGAATAAAGACAGTTAAGAGGCCTCTATACTCGGTTTGCGGAGATTCACGTCCCAATGCTTTCCTATGAAGAAAAGTGCCTTAACGCCTAATCATTTTTCTCGGAAAGTATTTGGTATTTTTACATGAAATTTTCTTGTGCAAATCTTGAGAACTGTTCGCAATTATTGCGTGAATCAGATTTGGGTTAATTAAGCCGAAAGCGATTTTATTGCAATCTGAAAAGCAACACAAATTCTAAAACCGTTATTTTCATTTTTGACGATCCGTTATTTCAAAATCCCGCTCTTTAGCAAAATTTTAACTCGCGTAATAATGTGTATAGCCATCTCACTATTTTTAAATGCTTTTTTCGTGTTTTTTCAATGACAACTTTTCGTTATTTTCAATTAAATGTAAAGGTTATATGCTATGAAATGCATGATTTCAACGCGAATTTCATCACCCCACTTTGGTAACCATTAGTTGCGGTGATTGATGAGGTGGGCGTATAATGACCAATTGACCCCCTGTGGTGTCCTCACTTCCCACCCCAGTGCCTCCAGAAACATTCTCTTCACATTTCAACTTTCGTTTGTGTGTGTATCTGTAAAATCATCTGGCTCAGTTCCTTTTGCATAGCCTTTTGTAGTAAAAATTGTTGTTAGTTTACTGCTCTCAAGTCTGTCGAATACTTGCTTTGAGCAGTGTGCATTCTCCCGGAGCTCATTGATCCACCTTACAAAATGTCTCTTCGATTCAGAAATCCTTTTTACATTATTGACGCAATTAAACATAAAGAAAATAAAAAAGATCTTTAAAAAATTAACAAGAAATGAAATTAAAACCATCTATAGCCTTTTTTTGTATGGTATTGTATGGTATTTTTTTCTTTCAGCAAATGCAATGTAAATAAGTGTATTTTTATATCCTGTAAATACTGCGCTTTATGTGAGTGTCTAATACGGAGTTCTATGAAATGATGCAGTTGATAGTTCAGAGCAGTGGCGTATGCAGACTTCCTTCGAGGGGGGGGGTTATAGACATAACTTTGTGTTAAAATGCGTAATAGTTAAGTCGAAAATTGACGCCACTGGTTCAGAGGGTCATATTTTACTTTTAGAAAACTCATTTTTTAATCCAATTCATTTATTGTATGTTATACATTACAAACAGCTGATGTGAAACCAGCACCCCTTGATTTATCTTATTTGTTTACAACTTATTGGTAGTATAGTTATCTTCGAAATTTAAACCAGAATAGCGGCTTTTTTTTCCTAAGGTTTTGTTTGATATTTTTTTTCTCAGCACATGCAATGTAAATATTTTTATGTACTGTAAATACTGTGTTTTATGTCTAAGGAGTTCTATGAAATGATGTAGTTGATAGTCCATAGGGTCGTATTTTACTTTTGGAAAACACAATTTTTTAATCCAGTTCAAAAATTAAGAGGATGCTAGTTGAGGATAAGACGTTAAAGTGGTGATCATAAATCCTTCCTTACGAGTTCTACAAAATAAACACATTACAAATAATTCGTAAATTTGGGTATTAAAATTTCTTACATTTTTTTACAGGGTTTCTACGGATTTCACAGCTTTTGCTTCCCTGACTTTTCCCTGACGTCTATCATGCTCTTCCCTGACTTTTTAAATAGCGTGCTTTCCTTAATTTTGCGTTTCTATTTTTAATTTTACATCCTTTAATTAATAACTTTTTATATATATTTTGCCCCCTTTTTTACAAATAATAATAAAATCAGTATACACAAAAATATTATTTGACATCACTGGATTCTAACAAAAACCATATTTGATAACAATTTAGGATCAAGTTAAGCATATTTCAACTGAAGTTCATAAAGGACACATTTTAAAATTATTTATAAGGTTAAATAAGAAAATAAAAATAAAACAATTTCTACAATTAGGTTCGAACAGGAAGTATTTTCTTGATTTTGCCGCATATTCTTGCATTTCCCTGACCTTTCTTCAATTTCTTCAAATTTCCCTGACTTTTTTCCAAAATCCCTGACTTTCTCTGATATTCCCTGACTTTCCAGGTCTGTAGAAACCCCGTTTTATTACCGCATTTATTTTCATTACATCCAAACATAGAATTATGTGAGGGTTGGCATTACTCTTGCTTAACGAATAGTAAATGTCTGCCTGTACACTAGACATAGCTAACACAAAATTCCTACAAGATGTTCCTCGGTCAAAAGAAACCTAGATCTCGTTTTCAGGGTTTTCATCCTTGAAAATAGCTACTCACAGCAATATGAGACACAGTAAAAGAGACAGATGTAAATAGGCTCGAGCAGTCTTTTACAAAATTTCTATCAGATAAAGATTTGTCTCCCCCTTCGCAATTTCTTCAACAATGAAAAACTGATCTTAGTAGCATTCTCAGAATTTAAGTTTATCCTCCACAGCATTTATAGGAACTATTTGCTTTTCCACTTGAAATACTACTAAAAAGGATTGCTAGACTGTTTCTGCGATTTTCAAAAAGTAGTAAGTGGGCAGGATTCAAACAATCGGCGGGCCATATGTTGGACAACCCTGCTATACACCAATTAAATATAGAGAACAGAAAAAAAAAAAAAAAAAAAAATCTGGAGTGACTCCACTCGACTTTCCGAACACTTATGATTAAGATCATTACCATTCATTTAAATAAATTTTAATCGATGAATAATTCAAACATATACGTATACCAAATTGAAACTCAATCGAATGCACCATTTAAACGCTAGCGCACTTTCAAGACTTTCTCCCCGTAGGCCATAATGTAAAAGAAATCTTTGTCCTAGCCCCGCAGAAAAGCTATAAGTCCTATAAACATCAAAATCAATAACGGTCTTACGATGGTGGTTTATAACAAATATATCCAATTAGAGCACAATCTAATGTACCGTTTAAACGCTAGCGCACTTTCAAGAATTTCCCCCCATAGGCCATAATGTAAAAGAAATCTTTAGCCCTGTAGAAAAACTATAAGTCCTATATACACCAAAATAAATACCGGTCTTGTGACGGTGGCTTATAACACATATACCCAATTTGAGCTCAATCGAATGCTCCGTTTAGGAGCTATCGTGTTCACACACACACACACACACACACACATCTCGTAAAAAACAGCATAAATGAATTCAGAAGACCTCAAAACGTGTCAATACACCAAAATCTCGAAGCCAATTTGTTTCATGATTACAATACTTTCCTTACATGGTACATGTTCGGAAAATAAAAATCCCGAAGTGCAATAGCATTAAAAATAAATATTCAGTCATGCTGTGAATTAGTTGTCTATATAATTTTATATTTTCTTTCAGAAAGAAATTTTTAACTGTCAGTTTTGCAACCTTTATAATAATTTTTGTGCGCAATTCCCTTTCATTGGTTTGTGATAAATAGTTCTTTTGCATAGTACAACTTGTTTATTTGATTTTAAAAGGTTGGGTTTTTTTCTTTTTTTTTTTCTTTTTAAAAGCACATTCGATTTGAAAACTGAGTTTGGCATTTAAACAATAATGATGGAAATTAATATAGGGAAAATATAAAATGTACAGAGGCACAATTTACTACTTGTCTCTCTAGACGAAGTAAATATCGAGAACAGGGGGAAAAAAGACTGATGAAAGCGCAACAGTATTAAAAATAAGTCATACTGGGAATTAGTTGTCCCTATATTTCGAGTGTTAATTTTGTAATCAGTATAGTAATTTTTGGGCGCAATTTCTTTTCATTATCTTAATTTGTGATAAAATTATGTATAATTTGTAGTGTTTATCAGATTTTTAAAATTAATAATTATTTCTTTTTTAAAGTATTTGATTTGAAAATTGAGTTTGGGCCTCACCATGGCAAAGTGGTTATGCCACTGGAAATGGTAGACGGGCGAAGTGTGAAGGTCTCGAGTTCGGGTCCCATCGCGCGCCCGTCGACCTAACCGTTCGGAGTTTTCCGTGGTTTTCTCCGAAACTTAGCGTAAATACGGGTTAGGACCCCTTAGAAAGACCCCCACGGAGGGCACCCCACCCATCGGCCTAGAGCCCACGCGTAGCTAATCGGCCGTAATCCCACAAACAAACAAAACGAAATTGAGTTTGTTATTTTTCATAATTATAATTTTACTGCCAAAAACGTAATCTAAAATGTGCCTATACCGTTTATTACTTATATCTTTAGACCACTGTTTTTATGAAATAGCAACCAGAGATAGATCGTTTTGTCAGTCATTAATACAAGTTTGTCGGGGGGGGGGTGAACGATTAGTTTGTCTGTGGGGGCGGTTAATTAGAAGATTGACAAATACATCTATTTTATGGAAGTAAAATAGGATCTTTTACCTTAATTTCTTTTCGTTCTCTCTCTCTTTTCTGTCTCCCCCCCCCTCTCTCTCTCTCTTTTTTTTTTTTTTTTTTTTTTTTTTCCGAAAGAGAGAGGATGGAGGTATAATTGATATCATAAACTATCTAATTGTCTCTTGTAATGACCTTTATATTATCTTGTTGAATAAAAGAGCTATTAAAAATCTTGTATTTTCACATTTCAATTTCTGAAATAAAAACATGAATGCGTATTAAAAAATGGAAAAAAAAACCGCTCTTTTTTGTCTAACAGAATTGCAGTTAATGTGTAATATTTTTATGTTACTTAATTTGACTTCTAATGGAAATTTTACTCATCATTTCAATGTATGCACACACAAATCATAATATTGTTACTTTGAATATTTTATTATTATTATTATTGTTTTCATGAATAAATATAATTTGAAAGAATACTTTGCTATATAATATACATTATATTTTGATACTACAGTATCATAGGCGCACCCACGGAGGGGGCTATGGGGGCTGAAGCCCCCCCCCCAAAGGTGGGAAATTAGAAGTATTGAAAATTGTCACTAATGAGTTAAATGTTTTCTTTTTAAAAATTGTCTTCAGATTATTTCTAAAATACTTTTTACCAAAAAAAAAGATGTTAGTTTTTAAATAAAAACTTACAGTTAGAGCTTGAAACACGGTTAAACTTGGTTACAACATCACTGAAAAGATCATATAATTATTTGATTCTAAAATGAGTTACATTGATCGTGGGGCTATGTTCTACGGGCAAGTCGACTGGCACAGAATATTTTGACGTTATAATAGAGTTATAACTATAATTGAGGTCACTATAACCGAGTTCAGCAGTATTTGTAGCCCAGCACCCCCTAAACTAAAATCCTGGGTGCGCCACTGTACAGTATATATTAAACATCCCTCCATAAATATACATTTTTACGGAGTCGTGTTTGTGTATATTCAGTATTTTAAAATCATTTCAAACAAAGTGATATTTAGAACATTTAAACTACTCATTTTTATACTAAAAAGAAAAAATCCCATACAGTCCAAGTTCTCAAACGGAAGTGATAATGAATAGCTTATTTCCAAACAACTAGGAGGAACAGGGGTTGTTGTGTGTGCCCCCTCACTCCTGGGGGTCTTCTGTAAGATGAAGACTAGAGGTGTGGTCAAGAGAGTAATAAAACTGTCACAGATTGCTATCCCCTCTTTCCCAATTTCCAGAGCATCTCAGAGGAAGCCACCGTTTGCGATTTTTTCCGTGAGTAGAGAGGCCTCTCTTTAACAGTATAACTATGACATGAAATCTTGACAAAAATCAAAGTTCTTTATCTGCTAATGTAACTGTTGGTGATTTTGCCACTGTTAAAATGCAAAGGAAAAACAGTCAAATTTGAACCCCTGGTCACTGAAATTAAAAAAGAAACTGAGAATGTGCATGTTATTTTTCAAACACGATCTGGTGGATTGAAAACTTTCAAATATAACTACAAAGATGTAGCATTGGTTCATATATTAGATATTATTACAGTGCTACCAACTCCAACATTAAACAGGGTTTTAAAAAACCGTTTTTTTTTTTTTTTTTTTTTTTTTTTTTAAACCCAACCCGGGTGGGTTTTATTGGGTATTTTTGGGGTTTATTGGGTTTTATTAAGATTTTTTTATAGTATAACACTTTTTGGATTTAAATTTTATAGTTTTATTTCAAAGCAGAATAATTTTAGTCTGAAAGAAAACTTTCATTACAAAATAATAATTAATTAAAATAACGTTTACTTTAAGGCTGTTTAACCTGAGTAGCGAAAGTCGAATCGGGGACTAGGGGAAAAGCGTGAAATATGGGTGGTTTGTGGGTCCAAGCATACATGTCGCGCCATCTTTATTCATGTAATGGACACAATTGTTAGCTGTATTTTTTAGAATTTCTCTGAAAAGTTTTAGAATTATAATTATAACTTTAAAATTGAAACGATAAAATGGACTTTTCTTGATGTAAAATATTGTAGTAAGTATTAGAGATCAGCGCGAGTTGATTTTTTCAAATGAAATTCGATTGAAACGCGATAAAACTGCTGAAATTCTTTGAATTTCTGTCTGAAATATCATCTTCATTTATTTACTTATTTTTTAAATTAAATTGCTCCTATAAACTTAATGTTCATAAAGCATCGTAAAGTAGTTTCAGAAGAACCATTATAAATTTTTCAGTAGCTTTTCTACTGTAATTTTATTTTAAATCTTGATCAGAAGTCATGTTCATTAGGTTTCATAAACAATTACGAGTTTCAATTATAAAATTTGTAAAAGCAAAATGCAGTACATTTTTGGCCCCAAAACATTCTTAAATACATCTATAAATTTATACTTCAAAGTTACTTTTGAAAGAAAATTTTTCAGTCAGCCAATTTTGAATTTGAGTTTAAAAAACAATGTTTTTCCTTCTTTCTTTTTATGAAAACTGACTGGTTATTCAGATTTTAAATTTGCAGTAGTCCACAGTACAGTTCCCGAAGAAATATTCTGAAAAATTTCATTGTTCTAGGAATGTAAGTTTATTTTTTATCTGTAGTGAAAGTTAACCAAAAAGCAGACTTCTCCGAAAAAGTGGAATGTTTAATAATTTTTTTTTCAAAAAATGAAGTAACTTTTCAAATTTGAAATTTGTTTCAGTTTACAGTATGGTTTCTGAAGAAACAGTCTAAAAATTTTCATAGTTCTAGCATCATAAGTTCATTTCTCATCTTAAGTGAAAGTCTATCAAAAACGTTTTCCTCTGAAAAAGTGCCAAGTTTCACTATTTAAAAAAAAAAAAAAATTAAATTGTTTTTCAAAATTTATCTCAATGTCAGTTCTCAATCTAGTTTCTGAGGAAACATTCTGAAAATTCTCATAATTATATCATCGTAAATTTATTTCTAATCTTGGTCGAAATTCGAGAAAATAGCGTTTTCTCTGAAAAAGTGTCAAGTTTAATAATATTTTTTAAAAAATTAAATAACTTTTCAAATTTTATTGCAATGTCAGTTCTTATTCTAGTTTTAGAGGAAACATTCTGAAAATTCTCAAAGTTATGTGATTATAAGTTTACTCCCTATCTTGGTCGAAAATCAACCGAAATCCTCCGTTTTCAGGTAGAACAGCCTTAATGCAGTACTACTTTTTCTGCTGGTGTTTATAAAGGGCTCCTAATTTGTTTTATGACCATATAGAAGTATATTATTGTTCACTTAGAAAAATAGGTTGTTTTTGATTGGCTGTTTTCTATTACTTTTTAAATTTATGAACTTTTAAACTTTTTTACTTTTGTATTTTTAAGTTATAGTTATATTTCCTAGTTAGAATATAAGTCAGTAAACCCTTTTCAGGCCAACTTACTGCAGAACTACTATTTATTTAATAATTTTCTTTATAGTTATTAATTTTTGCTTGAAATATATATTCCTTTTTACTGTAAAAAATCTAGAATTAATGTCTGATATTAAATCCCACATAAGCAATGTATAATGAATCAGTTTTACATTTCTCAGTACTAAAGTAATGCAGCAACTAATAAAATACAAGATGGTTTCCTGAACCTGAATTCATTCTTGAGATGCATGCTTGTAAGCTGTAAGAGAGGGACATGTCCCATTCTTCTCTTATCTGGGAAAGGATTTTTTTTTTAGCACTCGGTTGCTATTTCTTTCGAACACGGGATTTTTGTCTACACTGCGGGCAGTGGTTACTTTTCCGTTTGATCCATATTTTCTGCAGAGTGATTTGATATTGTTAACGGAAACATGGACTATCCCTTCAGATGATTTTCAAATACCAGGATTCACTTGGGTCAAACGGATAGACAGTGGTTTCCAAAACAGAAAACCATCTGGAGTTATGATTTTTATAAAAGAAAACTTAATGAAACGCTATACCCGTGCCTACACGATCCAGATCAATGGTGTTCAAATGGTCATTACATATATTCAAGATAAAGTGAGATTTGCAGTTACATACGCTAGTCCTCAAATTTCTTATGAAGGTAAATTAGATGCTCTATTTGAAACGTTGCTGAAGGAGGATGATTGTAAGACTGTTTTAGATTTTAACATAGAATTCAATTCCGATCAAGGATCCAATTTCATAACTGAAATGGGTACTTTAGATTTTAAAATACGCACAATCCAAAACATTTCACCACTAGGGCGAGTGCATAAATAAAATCTGGAAGAATAATTTTAGATTTTTTTTTTGTCATTATACTGATAATTACATATTTTAATAAATAAGGTTTTAAATATGATTAAAGAGATAAATTAAGTTATCCATGCCTGCATTCTACACCTCTTCATTACAAAACAAATATTGCAGATAGAATTAGCTCAAGGTATTATTTTTAAAAAGGTTATTGTTCTTAATGTTGAATTTGGAAAAATAATTATAAAAAAATTAAACTGGCATATATATATATTTATCTAATATAATGCATTAGGTTATGTAGGTAGTATTTAATATCAAATAACAAATGATTTAAATGAAATAAAGGAAAAATTTTGATAATTTTTAATAACCCCCCCCCCAAAAAAAAAACAGTTTCCGTGTGGGTTTTATTGGGTTTTTTTAAGTGGTTAAAAAAAAAAAACCCACCCGGATTTTTGGGTTTGTGGGCGGGTCCGAAACCCTGACATTAAACGACCAAAATATTACCTTTGGCAATATTTTACTGTAACTGTTTATCAAATTCGTAAGATGTCCCCTCTGTTACATTTTATTATTTGCATTTAAATAAAATGTGCTAGCAATTTATACAACCCCATAGTAAATTGTTTTACCTTGAAATGTATTGATAAAAAAATTAAAAAAAATTTTAGGGAATTCCAAATCACAGAATTTAACATGAATTACAGTTCAAGCCAAAAATGAAGGATTTTATTTGTCCCCTCTGTTACATACCATTTTAATTAATTTATCATCAAAGTACAAAGTTTTTTTTTATTATTTCAAGTCATTTAACTAAACATTGCTCCTTAAAGTAACATATAATTGTAAAATTTTTTTGTCTTCAGAATTTTTTTTTATAAGTTTTAGAGTAAAATACTTAAGAGATTTCTCCTCTGTTACGCTTGGAATTCAACAGTAATTCAGTTGGGAGGTAATCTTAATTATTTACATCTTGATGCTAGTTTGCTTGAATAGTGATTGAATGAGTTGTTTTGCTGGCTATTGATTTCTTTTAATTTTTAGCAACTAGGTATATTAAATGTACCTGCAATAATGATCAAAGATAAGGGTAATAATTTATTTTCAAAGGAATGGTTAGATTCTGCTTTGGAAGAAAATTAGCTGCTTGTGTCTAGAAAAATTTAAACCATAAGATTCCATACATTTAAATAAATATTATTGCACTAGCTGCGTGCGTACCCGTTCTTTGCACGGTAGGAAACGAAAAATTTCCTCACATGTGTAATTCGAATAATTCCAGTGATGTGGAATCTAGAGAAAGCAAAATTATTTCACTCTTGACTTAAAATTTGCGTCATATATGTAATAACCTGAGATCATTGCAATATAATGACACACACACACACAAAAAAAAAAAACTATGTCAGCATCATTCGGTATCAAAAAAGTGAAAATGGACCGTTTGCAGTGAACTTCTCACTTTCAAAATGTCTTATTTCCGCAGACATGCTGTCTTTTAGGTTCACGTTTTAGCGTTAAATACCTCAGACACTACATGAAATGGACATTTTTTTTATTTTAAAAATACGTCACCCTCTCTTGGAACCCTTTACAAAAAGAAAAGAGATAAGAGATAAGACTGGCTATTTATAAAGGCTTTAAAATTGTTTTTCTAGATTATGCAGTTTAATTTTTCTTCTCACAAATAAATCCAGTATTTATAAAAGGAAATCGAGCCAAGCAAAGAAATCGTCTGCTCGCGGGACCCGTTTTTATTTATTTTTTTCAACTGGCAATTTTAATCATTGTTACTGTATCCATGACAACCAAACCGCAAGATATTAAACCGAAACTCATAAGCAGGTACTACTGAAATGAAAATCCTTCTTTACTTAAAAATTCGTAAAAATTCTCCTAATTTATATTTTTCCCCCGTTCTTCTTTTAAAAGTGGGCGAATTGTGTTCTCCGTCTTTTGTTCAAATATAAAAAAGTTATGACAGATAGAATTCAAGATGCAGCGGTTTTAAAAATATTTTTCGAAAGTCAGCGTCAAATTTAATTTTATTTGAAAAATTCCCAAAAATCTGCAAATTATGTTACACAGTCCGAACAAATAGTTTTTAAAAGAAAATTTTCTCCTCTATACGATGATGTAAATATCGTTTTCTTGCGAGCGCAATTACCGGCATTATTATGTATTATGCAAGAAAAATCGCTAAAAATCGGACAAAACATAAAATAAAACATTTTCTAATTCGAATTTCGAAAAAATCGCTTCGAGGTGTGTCGAGACCCGTCTTGGAGAATTTCCGTACAAAATTGGGTAGGTCTACGATCACCCGTTTCGGAGCTACGCGAGACACAGACAGACAAACAGACAGTTTACACTGTTTTATTTATATAGATTACCTACCCCCCCTTTTTTTTTTTTAAAGAAGTCAACAATAAGGATCATGCTATAGTGTATCTTTATTCAGTTTTTTAAAGAATGGAATTCTTTTCTTTCAAATCACCAGTTTCCAGAGGCTACTTAAACATGCTTAGTTATTCTTAAAAACTCACTTTTAATGTTCTTGCAAACTTGAAGTTTATTTTTTAGTGCATTGAAAAAGACAGAAAATTCAGCTAGGGACCCCAAATCCCAGAGATTCACAAATTTGAAAATAAATCTAGACCCCAGCCTAATATTGTGATAAGTTGGCAAATAAGAACACCTTTTTGGCTATTTTTTGAGTTGACAACAAAATCTTATGGCGGCAATTTTTTTAATGGCTTTTACATAATTTTTCTAAAGTATTATTTAAAAAGATTTCAAGCTTGTATGCATATATCTATCTTCCTATCTATCTATCTATATTAAGTACTTCTATCTTTTTTTAAAGATTGGATCAAATTATTACTGGAGGAAATTGTAAAAAAGCACTGTTTTTTAAATCTTTGTAAGAATTCAGTTTACCCCCCTCCCCCTTATGTCCTCCCCTTAATTTTGATAAAGTAAGGAAATTTGTTACTTTAATTTTCCAACAGTTGAATGCAAACGTCTTTCTTCCAAAAACCGATTTTGTCTCTAACTCTTGAAGGAGAACATCAATAACATTTCAGCTGTATGTATGTATGCTATTCATCTTACAAGGAGAGGGTGCGACCTTGGACTCACCGATTTGAATGAAATTTGGTACAAATATAGCTCACAAGACATACAATCACTGATGCAAATTTTAGGACGCAACTCTCGGGCATTCTCAGGAAATCACGCTACGAACATTCGAAAATCAGCGTATACAGCTTAAATACCTTTTTGATGCAATACAAGGGGAACGACCGTGGTGTAGAGCGTATAATCACTGATTTAAAGAGCTGTAGATAGCGTGTTCGATTCCAGCTGGCGCTGGATTTGTTTTGAATATTTCTTTTGTTCATTTTAATGTCCAATTTAATTAAATAATAAAATAAAATTAATTTTATCATCACAGCTTGCGTAATTGAATCGATTTCATGTAAAAATTATTAATACAGTAGGTATTTTTTCCCCTTTGTGGTATTTACAAATAGTATAGCAATTTAATTCGCAAAAAATAATAAAAATAAACAATTTAATCCTAGAGAATGTTTCATCATGGAAGAAATGGTTCTATTATTCGTAATACAACCATTCACAAAATTAGATATGTTTGCATGATCCAAGCATGTGTTCCTTGATGAAACATTCTCTAGGATTAAATTGTTTATTTTTATTATTCTTTGCTAATTAAATTGCTATACTATTTGTAAATACCACAAAGGGGAAAAAATACCTACTGTATTAATAATTTTACATGAAATCTATTCAATTACGCAAGCTGTGATGATAAAATTTATTTTATTTAATTATTTAATTAAATTGGACATTAAAATGAACAAAAGAAATATTCAAAACAAATCCAGTGCCAGCTGGAATCGAACACGCTATCTACGGCTCTGCAAACCAGAGATTATACGCTCTATGCCACGGTCGGTCCTTTGGTACTGCATAAAAAATGTATTTAAGCTGCATATACTGATTTTCGAATGTTCGGAGCATGATTTCCTGAGGATGCCTGAGAGTTGCGTCCTAAAATTTGCATCAGTGATTGTATGTCTTGTGAGCTATATTTGTACCAAATTTTATTCAAATCGGTGAGTCCAAGGTTGCACAATCTCCTTGTTAGCATGTATCAGCTTTAATTGTCGTAAAACCGGATACTCATTTCATGGAACCAATTCCAAAAAGATTTCTGATTTTGAATTAAATGATTTGGAACCAATGAGAAAATTAAAAGAAAAGTAATAGCTGAATGGTCTAAGAAAACTAGTGAAAATAAAACAGAAAAAGAAAACATTCTGCTACTGGATAACCGGACATCCAGTTGAAAGTTCGGTTGGATATCCGGTATCCGGCCAAATTAATATCCGTTGCATCACTCAACAATACAAATAAAAAATGCCAGCAATCCCTAGTCAACAAAAACTCCCTAAAGTTTAAAATTCTCCCAACCCTTATCTCAAAAAAGTCATTGCACAAATACCGTATTTTCCGGTAATAACGCCGCAAATGGATAATTATTTCTATTTATAGAACTAGTTTAATGCCGCACTTTTTAAAAAGTATTATAGAATCAAGTTTAGATGTGTTATTTTAGGTAATACTATAAAGTATTACACATAAAACTAAACAATTATAATTAAAATAACTTACCATGTAATATATTAATTTGCGATGTTTGTCGATACGTAATTATTAGTACAATTTATTTATCTATTTTTAGAATATACATATGCATGCATATATACAGACTGTTTTCTACTTCAGAAAATCCGTCAAAATCCTCGTCCTCAGTGCCACTCTGGAACATTTTTAAGTGTTCAGATGGCAAAAGTTCATCAACATCTGAACCGCTTTCATCATCGGAAGACACATTAAAAATTGCAGGAATCCCATTAGCGCTATTTTATGAAAAATCGATAATTTCGGCTTTCTGAAAGGCTCTCTCTACCATACCATTCGGAATTTTATTCCAGGAGTCCAAAATCCACTCGCAAACTTCGGTATAAGTGTCTTTACGGATCCGGCCTCTTTTCATAAACGTTTGATTTTCTGCCAACATCCATGATTCCCAGTGATGACGCATGCGAACTTTAAATGCCCGATTTATACACAAATCCAGAGGTTGCAATATTTTAGTCAACCCACCAGGTACTATTGCCAGTCTTGTTTTCTCTGATCCCAGAAATTTTTTCGACTCGTTTGAAAGGTGCGTTTTCATCGAGTCCATGATCAGTAGACAATTTTTTTGAAAAATGAAATTCTGTCTTTTTCTCTAACATTTTTCTGCCCATTCCTGCATAACGTACTGGTTCATCCAGCCTTTTTGATTTGCGAGCACTACTATTCCCTTAGGGAAATTTTCTTTAGGAATTGTTTTCCTCTTAAAAATAACAATCGGAAGCAATTTATGACCTGAGGATAAACATGAAAGCACCACGGTAAAACTGTTTTTCTCATTCCCTGTTGTAACGATAGGTACAGACTTCACACCATCAAAATCTGCTGAGCGAGATGCAGGAATGTCGAACGATATGGAGACCTCATCCATATTCCCTATCTCCGATGGCTTCAGTGCATAGTTTTTAATCTCTTCTTTCACAAACTTTAAAAATGAAGTTTTCTTCTCTTCCCAGCCTTCGGGCAATTTCTGGCCAACACTTGTCCGGGCTCTCATGGTCAGATTATTTCTTTTAAAAAATCGGTTGCACCATGATGGTCCACCTCTAAAATCGGCTATACCATTCTCTGCCGCCATCTGCTTCGCTTTTATTCTTATTAAAACAGTTGATAAAGATCGACCATTTTCCCTTTGATTCTCAATCCAGTCACAAAGCTCTCTTTCTAAATCTGGCCACTGTGCTTTCGGTCCGCGACATTGAGATCGTTTCTCTCTCTGCATTTTCAACAGTATTTCTTCCTGCTTTCGCCACTCTCTCTTACACGTTTTTCATCCACATTCAGCTCTCCTGCTACTTGTCTATTGCTGTTCACTTTTGCTAATGAGATAGCGTTTAATTTAAACTTTGCCGTATAACTTCGCCGCTTAGAATTGTTCGAAAACATAACGGAAAGTAATGAGTATCGGAGCAAGAACACTAATAAAATTAATAAAATCGAACGAAGAACGTGAAGTAAAATTAAGTTGAGTCGTTGTCAAATGCGAATATGCATTTGGTGATGTTGTATGCTATGTTGAAAAAGATTTGGAAAATAGAGTGTAAATAGACACCTATAGGTAAGGTTTAGTGCTGGCGAATATTGAAGGAGGTAGAAAATGGGAGGAGTTATTCCTGATAGGGCATACAGAGTTACTTGATGCGATTGGATGCGATGCCCGATCAAAGTACCGTTTTCTGTTCCTGAAAATTGTTAATATACGTAAACACCATGATGGGTTTTCGCCATGAGAGACTCTTATAGTACCGGAAAAAGATCATGGATTATTTTGTTTTCCTTAACCAGATTTAAGGTTTTTTTTTTTTTTTTTGGAAAGGAGGTGGGGTTAAATGATCAGCTGTAACTGTGGAACTACTTACAAGCCGCACCCAGTTATTGGCCACATTTTTGTTTCCTAAAAAGAAAAATATTGTTTTATGCTGCAGCGGTATTACCGGAAAATACGGTATATCCTATTGTAAAAGGCGTATTCAGAAAACTTAAATTCACAATGAACTACGGGTTTCCACCAATAAAAGGCAGCCATCTTATTTCCAAGCACATTATCGTTGATAATAAAAACATATTTAAACAAAATTCCTCATAAACTCATACTTGAAATATCTATTTGCAACTCCTCTTTTCTGGACTTTTCAACTAACTTGAAAACTGAAATGTAAAAAATGCCTAATTAAAATAAAAACCTTTTAACTTTTCGATGCAAGTCCCAATTACAAAACAGTGGCCATTTTGATTCTAGACCTAAAATCGTCGACAGTAACAACATATTTGAACATAATTTCATGTCAACACATGCATAAAATAGCTATCTGTAACTCTTGTCTTTCCCAAATGTTTCCACTAATTTGAAAAATCAAAACTGCTGTTTATATTCCTTTAAAATCCACTTATTTTCTCATGACAACACTAACTCTAGTTTTTAATCAGCCCCATCAAAGCAAATGTTTTACGTGGCTGCCCGCAATCGAGATGCAACTTCCACTAATTTTCAAAGCAAAAATAATTTAATTCCCGAAACATACAAAACAGTAGCGCTGTAATCGATGCTCATAAAACAGTTTGGGTTGCCACCAGGGTTGGCATGGTTTAAACCGACTGGTTTAAACCACGGTTTAAACCATGGTTTAAACCAAATGGTTTTTTTCTCAAAAAAACCAATTGGTTTTTTTTTTAAAGAATAATTTAAAATTACAAATACTACAGATAGAATACGTTCTAATATATTTTTAAATTATCCTCATAAGTATCAAGAATAAGTTTATTATATCACTCTAGATACCTTGTTTTATAATTATTAAAAATTATTAATTAAACTTAAATTATAGGCTGCATTTTTAACTTGAATAATGCTTGATACTTGAACTTTTCCAAAATAGAGGTTTTGTGTTTTAACAACTTATTTCTAAACCTTAAAAATATTATTTTGAACTAGTTATCGCCATTATTACTGATGAATCTAAGAGCAATATTCCATGTAAAATGTAGTAAACAATTACTATTGTATTATATTATACTAGCTGCCAAGGTGGCCAGCTTGGCCCCCCATATCTTACCATATATACTCAGTCAGTTTTGTCTAAATTATCGGAGTCCTTTCAACGAAAATCATATTTCATGGTTTTAACAGTATTTGTCATGAAATGTATTTAGGTTATGGTTGCTACAAATTTTGGGGGTATCATGACAAAAGCTGATGGTGACCATGGGACATGTGAATAGATCCGAAAGATTTTGGGGTCCTCATCATGGCACAGTGGTAATGTCACTGAAAATGGTAGATGGCCGAAGTGTGAGGGTCCCGGATTTGGGTCCCATCATGCGGCTGTCGATCTAACGGTCTGGAGTTTTAGTAGGTTTTCTCCAGATGTAACGTGGATACGCGTTAAAACCCCTTAGAAAGTCCTCCTGCCAAGGCATCTCCTATCCTTGGCAGATCACTCAGAGTACCGTTGTCATTAATCAAACCAAAAAGAAAAAATTTGCTTTTTTGTGTATGGAAACACGAAATGGCTAAAATATACTTCAACCCATTGCAAAGTGTTTTTTTTTTTTTTTTAATGTGCAATAAACGTGAAGTAAAAAAATCCGAAAGACTTTGCTTCTTTGCACATACATTGTTATTTTTTAATCTATCTACTGCGTGGCACACGTAACCAGTAACGAATAGGCTTGCTTCACTTGATGTCATTGAACTGTTAATCTGGATTTTTGCACGTGTGTTATTGTTATTACGCTAATGTTTACATCTAGTTCTTGCCGCTCCCAGCATAAAAATATCGTCAATTTTGGTACCGCGTACATTAGCGTTATTATATAAGTAGATACTAAATATAAAAAAATAGTATCTCTAAATAAAATATTAAAATTGAATGATTTCAATGCCCACATAAGTACACAAACAATTTTTTATTTACTTTGTTTTAATTATTTTCAGAAGAAACATTAATTTTTATTTGAACATTTTACAAATAATTTTATTTATAAATATGTAACATGTAATTATAAAAGGATTAAAAAAAAAACCTGGTTTAAACCAAAAAAACCCGGTTTAAACCAAATAAACCCGGTTTTTTGGTTTTTTTCAAATAAACCGGGTTTTTTTCCAACCCTGGTTGCCACATTTGACAGTTTATCATCAGGCTTGGCGACGTCTTTTGGCAAGAAATTTTGGTGGGCGATACTAAAGGCTAGCCGAAAGCAGAATTTAGGCTCTCAATCAGCAACGCAATTTGATTTTCAAGTATCTGAAGTAGTTGTAAATTTCGGGTATTTTTAGCTTATGAAGAATGTATTTTCTAACCATGTGAATAAAACAATGAAAAATTCACATTTTATTTTGTTATCTATGGAATCTTATTTATGGAAATCAGAATTTATCATTAAAGAAATTAAAAAAAAAGAAAAACAAATTAATGCATTTACGACCATTCTCAAAAAAGTATGCTGGACATTAATGGCCAATCAATTTTTGTTAGTAAAGTTCTTGGCAAACAGCAAATGTCTAACATTCTTAAAATGAGATTGGGAGGAGAAAACTAGATTTTTTTCTTTTAATTGTTCATATATTTATAACAACCACATGCACCCATGCTGCTGAAAGGATTTAAAAATATAAATTTATCATCAATCAGTGATGCTGCTTGCGCCTTATAGCGCGTCAAATACAAAAAAAAAATCGATGATGGGACGCAATAAAAATAAAAAAAACTATGCTGCATCCAGTAGGGTGGTTACAAAAAAATTTTTTTTTAATGTTGAACTCTCACCCCCCACTTTGGTGACATTATGTGAGTTAATGCGCCTGTTAAAATATTAGATCATTTAAAGATTATTTAGAGGTATCTCAAAAACCTTGAAGTTTGCTAATTTTAGTGTCAAACTTTGTATTATAACGATAGTCAATACAGTAAATAAATATCAGTAAATCAAAGGTAATAACTAAATTTTTTTAAATGAATAGTAGTTTAGTTTTATTATATTTAATCATGAAACATTACCTATAAAAATACAACAAGTAAATTTTCTAATAAGATAATGTCAAGTAATGTTGTCCATCTGTAAAACTAAAAATCTTTACAAATTAAAATGCACATTAGGATGGATTAGAAATTCGTTGCTTTGGGTTTAGGAAGTACTGGTATTAGCAGTCTGCATGGTATCACCCAACTTCATCAGTGTAGTCTTCTCAGAGGTTTTGAATTGCTTCCTTTGAGTCTCAACCGCTTGCAAAAGATATTGTTTCTGCTCTTCATTTTTGGTTAATTTGTCATTGAACTGAGTAATAAGAGCAACACCTCTTTCAGCACAGTCATTAACTACTTTAGTACCTTTCACTATATCTCTGGATTTCTTGTAAGAATCTAATCCCTTCCATTCTGAGGGATCTACTTCTAAGAATGAAGTATCAAGTTGCATTGAATTGAAGAGCGTCAGAGACTTCACTGTCACAAAATCTTCTAAAGATTTTAGGTGAATGTAATTTGTTTTGTCATCAAATTGTTTCAATTGCTTTTGTGTAATTTTTTTTTTAAACCTTGAACCATGCTCACTTTTGTTTCTGCAGACACATTGTTAGAAAACAAACTGAGCCCAACCAGTTCTTCTCCTAGGTACCAAAAATGTCGTTTTATTGTGGTTGTTACCTTGCTTGCAATGTTTTTGTAAGTCTGCATATTTGTGAAGTTTTACCAAAAACTGCAGATCATAAACAGGAGCTTCAGTTGCAATAGTAACAGTAAACCAGTACTACAAACAGGTTAAACTCTATCAAAGCATTCTTCTGTCTTGGTGTTAGTTTAAACTGTTGATGAAATAGCCATATCTTCAAAGAATAAATCTTTGCCATCCACCGTGCATGATGGAAGGCACCCGGAGCTCTGAAGTGAATACCTTTAGGAGGAGTTTCGCCCAAAAAGATCAATTCTATTTCAAGAAGTTCTCTGTAGTCATAGTGGGGTGCTTCTCATTTCGCAAAGTTGTAAAGGCAAATTCTATAGCATTTTTCTTCAGCTCTTACAGTTCAGCAGCAACCGTTCTTCGACCAATCTCATTAGTTTTGTTTCAAACATTTGTTGATCAATGAAGTTCCAGTATTCTTTAAACCTTTTTAAAAAGAAGAACATTTGGTCCAGATGATGGCCCAAAACACAGAGTGAATACATCTGCAAGAATAATTTCATGGATATGATGTTGGACATGCAAAGTACAGCAGGTTTCTTCCTATATATTTTTCAATGAGAGTACAAGCTCCAGAATTTATGCCAGTGTTGCTTGATGTAGTATCAAAGCATAATCCCTTGACTTGCTCAGTTAATTTCCATTATTCTAAGATTTTCATTGTATCGGCTGCTATTGCTTCACCTGTGCCATTTGGGATTTTAGGGACTCCAAGTAAATTTTCTAATCCACCTCCTGTAACTAAGATTAAAAGCCTATCTATTTTCTCTGTGCCACTGCAAGAAATCCCCGGAAGTAATTTCCCATCCCACTGTACCACAAAACTTATATCAGGATTTGATGCACTAAAATCATCTTTAACATTTTCTGCCATTTCCTTTTGGTAAGATAGTCAGTCTTGCTTTTCTTACACTGCTTCTTGCTATATTGTAGTCATCAACTTTAAGATCTAAACTGTGTACAGTTGCTGGAATAACATTATTTTGAGTTGGAGTAGAAGTTATTATTTGGAGTTCGAGAAGTTGTTATGCGAGTTCCAGACAAGGACTAATCCTTGTCAGAACCTTAAATTATACTAAACTTGTTGTCACTAAAAAAAAAAAAAAAAATCTCTTTTATAAACACATATTATTGCTATACCAATTGAAATGTAAATTCTTATACAGAAAACATGTTGTTTTCCATATATACTAAAGGCTGAAACTTTAAAGCCTTTGAGCTACCTCTAAATAACCTTTAAATTATCTAATATTTTAACAGGGGCATTAACTCGCATAATGTCACCAAACTAGAGGGTGAGAGTTTAACTTTTCAAAAAAATTTTTTCTCCATAGGAAGCAAAACCACCCTAGCATCCAGCTGGACGCGTAATTACCATCGTGCAAAACTTTGAAAAAAGATTTTTTTTTTTTTTCCCCTTATAACTCTCTCTAATGCAAGAAATATAATGTCTGAAAAAAAAAAGTTTACAAAAATTAATGATTTCAATTCAGGGACCTGAACTCTCCTCGTCCAAGCCTATTATTGAAAGAGCTACTGATATTTTTTATTCAACTAAAACATGCAGAGGAGACTTGTCAAAGCAATAAAAATACTTTTTCTTCTGTATTTTTATAGTGTCCTGGTTTTATTTATTTTTCTGCACTCATGATTTTTGTCATATTTTTCATCCATTTCTTTTTATTTAACTACATGTTTAAATTTCAATATTCAGTTATTTCATACTCATAAATGGTTAATTTCATGGCAAAGTGGATAAAATGTCATGCATGTCACAACAAATTTTTCTTTATTAATTAAAAAAAAAATGAAGTTCTAGGTTATTTATAAATAAGATATTCAATACATGTCGGCACACCAAAATTAGTAAGACATGATAACATCCAGTGCCGATCCTAGACCTTTGGCTGCCCACGTGCAAATTAAAATTGGCCGCCCTTTTTTACAAACCTTATGCTTTAAACATTTAAATAAATTACTATTAAACACTTGAAAAAATTGTCTAAATATAAGTCTGAAATGGATGAAAATCAAAGAGAGAAACATATGCAAGTATGCAATTTATTTTCAGAAAAATATAATCTACAACTACAATAAATATTTCTGATCTTTCAAAAAACTTATAAGAACATTTTTCGAGCTTTCTTACAGGTGAATCTATCTATAGAAATAAAATTAGACTTTTGTTGGTACATTACTTGAATTCAAAAACTTTGTGATTTCTATTTTCTATCCATTTCAAGCACTTGAGAATCCAGTACGATCCTCAAAAAGAAATTTGACTAATTCTGTCCATGCCTTTTTTTTTTTTGTTCGAGCATCATGTAAAAACGAGTGAAGTGAATGAAATGAAATTTGGTGATATGATAGGTGGTCACTCAACTTAAAATACAAGCATCAAATTTTTTTTTAAATCTGGATTACATTTCGAGATTTTGCAAAAATCGTTTCAAACTCCGTAAATTTTTGTTTGAGCATTGCATAATAATGACTAAAGCGAATGAAATGAAATTTGGTGACATGATAGGTGCTCATTCAATTTAAAATACAAGCATCGAATTTTTTAAAAATATTGATTAAATTTTGAGATTTTGCAAAAAATTTTTCAAAATATGAAAATATTTATCGATTACGTATAAACCACTGAAGCAAGTGAAATAAAATTTAGTATCATCACTGTTAGTCACTTGAAATCTTTGCGTCAAAGTATTTTAAATATTTTTTATAGGTTTTGAGAATTTGAGAAAATTCAGTACATGTTAGCCCTATTCCTGAATTTATGAATGGAATAGAATAAAATTTGGAATTATGTTACATGCAAGTTAATTTAAACACCAAATGCCGAAACAGTTTTAAATATTTCATAGATTTTTTGGAATTTTGTGAAAATCCTATAAATACAAACACTTCCAAAAGTTAAGCACGAAGATGTGAAATGCAAAAAAATCAACAAATATTGCTTTGATTGACACAAAATTCGGCAGGAAAGTAGCATATATATTTATGCATAAAACAAAATGAATAATTATATACAGAAATGAAAACAATATTAAATTTTTGTAAGTTATCAGATAATGACATACTGGAGACTTAAACAGAATTATGTATAAAGTGAAAATAAACAGCTGAAAAGAAAAGGACATTAATAGGGTATGTGACCCCCCCTCATATGTATACAAAGTTTACACCTTGTGACCATGCTTTCAATTAGGTGGTCAACCACTGCAGAATTAAGCAATCACCATTCTTCTTGTAGAGCAGTTTCCTGCTCAATAAGAGTGGCTGGAGGTGGGAAACGTGAAGATACAGCACGGTCGAGAGCATCCCAAGATTTTAAGATTTTCAATGGGATCAAGTTCGGGCGAATATGCTGGCCACGCCATACGCGCAATCCCTTCACTCTTCAGGTAGTCATTGATGATGTCAGCTCTATGGGGACGTGTGTTATCGTCCATTAAAACAAAAGTAGGGCTGACTGCTGCAGTGTACAATCTCACAATGGGTTCTAGGACTTCATCTCGATACCGGACAGCCATCACAGAACCCCGTTTAAAAATGTGTAGGTCGGTGCGGTATCCTAATGAAATCCCTGCCCACACCATAATGTTTCCGCCTCGGAATGCGCGATGTTCGGTGATCTTTTAGGGCTGATTGCATGTTCCTTGTTCACGCCATATCCTTATACGCTGGTCATCTGGCTCCAGAGCAAATCTTGTTTAAAGTATTGTTCACTCAAAGATTTTTTTAAAACATTCATATAAGGTTTTCATTTTTTCTATGTTTGATAATAATTTGCCTCCCATGTGCTGTACACCATCTTGCCCCCCCGCTAGGATCGGAAGTGATAACATCAGTCGTGAAATTAACCAAATGCTTTTATATCGATGAGGACCCACTTTTGGGAAGGACCCAGAAATTAGGAAGTTCTGGGTCCCAAGGATCCATCCCTTCCAAAGTCTAGCGACATCAGTGATCAAAAGCAAAAACCAAACAGTACATAGTGAAAACCGACGATTATTTTAAAGCTTGCAAATCAGTTTAATGAATTTGAGTTGAAAATTTTAATTTAAAAACAAATTTGCATGTTATTTCTAATTTTTGGAAAGAGGGAATTTGAAACTGCATTATTGATAGGTGTAACTTCTTGAGCTAATATTGTGCAAAAAAACATCCTCTCTTTACAGGTAAATTTCAAGTTAAAAAAAAAAGTTTAAATCAAGCAATTTTTTAAAAACATTTGATTATTTGGTGTATTTATTTTTTCCAGTTTTGTTTTAATTTATTGAAATTACAATATGTATACTAACTTTTATTAGCACTAGGGTGCCATTTCGCTCAATCTCAGAATTTGTCTATGCCATTTGTAGACAAGTTTTGTAGATATGAACTGTCGCGGTGAAGGTCTTTTCAAATGTGTTTGTCAGATAACGTGGAGGTGGGGAGGGGAGGTTAATAAAATGTTAGTCTCACAAGGTTTGCAATTTTTGATAATTTGGTGCCAAAATGCGACAATTTGTTATAAATATATTAAGAGTATAGTTAGAAAACGCCTGGCAAATATTGTCAAATAGCTTTAGTGATAGCAATAGCTTTAGGTGATTTTAATATAGATTTCAATTCTGAAGAAGTGTTTTATGGAACAGCGAAGACACAGTACACTCATTGATTATGATACTTTCCAAATGGTACTTATAAAGGTGAAGTATAGTTTGACTATGCCTGGCGAAAATTGTTAAACAGTTTTGATAGGCGATTTTTTAATATAGATTTATTTCAATTCAAAGAAGTGTTTTATGGAACAAGGACAGAAAACACGGCACACTCATGGATTATGATGGCCATTCCAAACAGTATTTAAGATGATAGAGGATCGTTGAAATATGCTTGGCGTATGCTGTAAAACAGTTTTAATAAACAATTTTAAGATGGATTTTGATTCCAAAGATGCATTTTATGGTACAAGAAAGTTGATTCGTATTTTAACGCCCCTACTCTCACCAGCCTAAAAAATTGTCTCACTTTGCCTAGCTTTGTAGTCATGGGTCTCTAGGAGTTATGCACAAGTTTCAACGCTCCCAAAAGAACTAGATGAAAACTAAAGTGAACAAATTTAGTGATAAATGCACCAGTTAAGGAATTTGAAGACACTTTAATTTTAAAACTACATTAATTGGCAACCCAAAATAAATAAATAACGGAATGCTGTTCCTACATGTTGTTCCAAATTGCCATTTTAATTCTAAATTACGGTTGCCACATAAATACAAAAAATTGTCATGGTCACTGCATATGTTTAATTATCACCACCTTGATGAAGGCGTTAATGTAGGAATCAACCCAAGAAAGGCAAACATGGCACACTCGTGGATTATGCACATTTGAAACAATATTTGAAACGGTGAAGTATAGTTGGAATATACTTGGCGAAGATTGTAAAATAGTTTTAGTAGGCAATTTTAATATAGATTTAGATTCCAAAGATGGGTTTTATGGAACAAGGAAGAAAAATGCGGCACACTCATGAATGATACACTTTCCAACTTAATGGAATAAGGAAGAAAAATAGGGATGACGCATAAAATAGGGCACGCTTTTAATATATAGCACTTTAGAGCATATTTAAAATCCGAAAGTGTTTCAGATTTTCTTACTTTTTTATTTTCTATATTTTTCTTCCCATGAAAGTCAAAATGTATTCTAACTTTTATTTTTTTCTTCCCAGGAAAGTCTTAAAGTTTCTGAACTTGAAATGGTTGATATAAAAAGCTCTGGTGGTGTTCCTGGACTTTTTGTGTATGAATTTGAATTACCTCAAGAACTGTGTGGTCGCTTAATTGGAAGGCAAGGGAAGCACGTTAAAAGCATAAAGGAGCGAACTAATGCAAATGTATTTATTAAAAGACATCCGTTTGACACTAATTTAAAAACTGTTGTTGTTGAAGGTACTAGTTTATTATTTTTGACCTGTCTTTTTGGCATGCTCTTGTTTGTTGAACTTGCCGTTTTGTTCAGTTTGTTCGTTTTAAAAATGTATTTAAAATGCTCTTTTGTTCATAAAATATTTAATTTTCCATTCTTATTGTTGAATACTGCAATTTATGATGTTTTAAAAATTATAACTATAACATTAAAAACTGCAAATATTTTTTTTATAACTCATTATGTGCAATATCTGATTCGAGTTGTATACTTTATTACAAAAAACTTATTGTTGTTAGTAAAATTTCTTACCTTTATTTTTCTAACGATTGTTTAAGATGTATAGCTTAAAGATTTAAAAATGAAATTTCATTTAGATTGATACATTGAAACAAAAATAAATCGGAATGACGGAATGTTAGTTTTGTGTCTGTACTGTAATGAGAGCTTGCTTATTAATTGCAATATGCTAGAACGTTACTAAGGTTTGTCATTTTCTTAAATAATTACTTATCCCTTTGTTTTATTTTAAAACTAAAGTTTGCTTATCAAAATAATTACAAATTTATTTAAAAAATTGTTTCATTAAAGGGGGAAAAAATCATAACATTTAGGAAATGATAGGTAATGAGTTGTAAGTTTTCAGTCTTTTTGTCTTTAGTTTTCTTTTGCTCTGAACATTTTAATATTTTTTTATGTAAAAAAGAATTTTTAAAAATTTTTTGCAACTATAAATCTAAAAATTGTTTAGATATTATTTTGAATATTTTAATTATCTTTTTTAAAGTATTAAGATAAAGGTAACCATCAAGTTTTTGCATGTTTTACTTAAGTTACTATTTATGTATATTTATTTTTCTTTCTCATGTGTACAAAAAGAATTTTTTGAGCAATATCTGACACCTTTTTTTTGTTGTTATTGAATGCCATTGGTGAATTTTGTTCAAAAAAGTTTGTGTAAATGCTATGTGATGTGCTTGCATGTGTTGAATTTACATCTTTTGAATGAATTTTTATTTTAATTGTATTGTAGTATATATGTAAATATATTTTATGAATTTTAATGATTTGCCAATAAAATACATTGTTACATTTTCTTTATTTTTGGTTCATTTATGCATTATTTAAATAAACATCTATTGTTATTCAAATAATACAAATCTCTTATATCAAAAGCTGAATCTCATAATAGCTCATGCAAGGGCCAATGCCTGCATTGCCCAGCTATGCTTTCTTGATCATGGGCCCTGGGTTGCAGAAGATAGGATCTGGGCAGATGGTCAGCCAGATGTGAGGGGTGGGGGGTGGGGGACTGTTAAGTTTCCCAAGCAGGCTTCGTTCTCATTTTATTTACTCCAGTTGTGAAAGGGCTGAGTCAACCTTGCCTGAGAATTGAATCCCAGACCTGAGGCTTGACAGTACAATGCACTACCACTTCACCACTGGGCTTCTGCATAATTTATTGCACAAATAAAATTAAAATTTCTTTTATATTAACACTATTAAACACATTCTATTCTTTAATCTACTTAATTTTTAGTGATGTTTTAATCTTATTTTATTTGACATAAAAAATTTTTGAATAGATCGTTAAGGGGGAAAATTATTTTAGTTTTGATTGTTAGTAGTAACCATAAAAATTTGAGCATTATTATCAAAAATTAAAAATGCATCTTTCACATTTACTACAAGAAACAAAATAATGCAATAGATAGCTGTCATAAAATATTATTCAAAGTAATATTACGTTTTAGTGGAAAAATTATCAATGTAAATATTTTATGTTTAAAAAAACTGTCTGGACATGTAACAAATAAATGTTATTGAGCTAAAAAGTAATGTGTGTAAGGTGGATCCATGTACTATGGAATAAAAGCTATTAGGGTTTATTTTGGGACGCATCCCCCACCTAAAAATTTTGCATGAGTGTACCAATACATTTCATATGCAAAGTGCAGTAAATTTCATTTATGCTTGTACATTATATGACGCCTTTTTACCCCACACATTTCACTAAACATGTTAAGAAATTAATACTAATAAGTTATTACTTTCAAGTTAGCTTTTCTGAAATTAAAAATTCTGAATTAAAGGGGACAAGGAAAAGATTGAATAGTGGAAAGAAATTCTTTGATTTTACCAACAAAAAATTCGATTTTCATTGACCATTCTGCTATAAGTATTTATAATATGAATAGAACACTTCTGCAATCTTCAAATATGTGTATATATATATGTAATAATTAATAGTAAAATACAAAGAATATTACTGCAAAAATGACATGCCCTATATATATATTTAATAAAATTTATTTTTGAAAATACTTTATTTGATTTTTAAAAAAATCAAACAAGGACTCCCAAATATTTATTTTTCTTAAATTTATGGATCCCAGAAAGTCATAAGTTAGTGCGACCCGTTATTGAAAGTTTTGTCTTAAGATATTTCAACTGATATTCTTATCACGTATTCTCTATTTGCATAATTTAGTAAAATGTAACCTACTCTAGGTAGTTACTGATAATGTAAAAATTGATCAGAAAAATAATGGCTTCATTTACATTTTGTCTTTAGGAGTACATTATTTAAATTTTAAATACTTGTCAGATTTTAGAGTTGACTATATTTTGCTAGTAAATTTAAATCTCACTTAAGAATACTCACAAAACAATGCATGTAACAGGGCTATTGCTGCCTCAATCTTGAGTTTTTTTTACAAACAATAAACCAGTAGGGCTAAATTTCACTTTAAAAAAAAATTGAACATAGAATTATGTGTTGCAAAGTGTTCCAACGCTTTGAAAATGTTCCAAAAGTTCCAACACGTTCCAAAAGTATGATAAATGTAACAGAATATTGTATGTTAAATAATTTTATGTGGGCATATCATAACTTTCATTTGTTTACTGTTTGTATGACTGTACGTTTGGGAAATAACATTAAAAAAAAAAATTTCTGGCCCTTAACTTTTATTTAAAATTTTGTTTAAAAAGTTTAATTATTTTTGTATGCCCTTCTTAAGAAAAAAGATGCATTGGTTTTGCACAGCATTTTGTTAACTTTTTTAGCAAGAAAATTAACAGTTTATGAAAAAAATTGTTAGTATTGAAAATTTGTGCATTTAATTTGTTAATTTTTTTTTAAACAGGTTCTCGGTCTTCAGTTCATGAAGCTTTAGATATCATTCGTCGAAAGTTTCCTCCATCACAGTTTCCAACAGTTACTTTAATACAGACTAATAGCCTAAGCTCACATGGTGTACCACTTCCAGAGTCCTTACAGGTATATAATGTTGATGTATATAAATTTGAACAGCAAAAGTTTTTATTACATTATTTTAAAGAATTGGATGTGTAAATAATATTTTATTTAGTTGAAAGATTTGCTTTGACCAGCTTAAATGCATGGTCAACAAACCAATGAATACTCAGTCATTAATGAATTCTCATTTTACTTTGCTCCCTATTAAATTTTCCAAATTGTTATTTGTAATTCTCTATCAGTTAAGTGACATTTATTAAAAGATTCCGAATTGAGCACATTCCTTGATATTTTATGTTTTTCTGGCATATGTCAGAATGTTAAAGTATTAAATACCTATAGAGGGGTTTTGTAAGTTTGAAATAATCTACAGTCTAGATTTCTTTAGATTCATCTGCAAGTAAATGCCATCACAAAATTACTGATTGCTGTTTTAAATTAATTATTAATAGTAAAATGTCCAGAAAGTTGTTTATTTGAAGTTGTGAATTCTTAACCATGTTATATTTTATTCTGTTTATTGGTTGTTTATCTTGATATTTAAAAGTTTTGAATTCGCAGTCACTGTTGTTTTCTCTATAAACCACGCTGATAACAAATTCTGATTAGCTGAATCAATCTTATGGCAATAGAGTTTGGAAATTTTCATATCGAGCGCGGGAACATTTTAACATTGTTCGACAAGTTCATTTAACATCATTGCTGTGAATACTAAATTGTATGAATGCTGCTTTATAAGTGTTTAAAACTTTTTATGTGTTGGAAAATAATGCTAAATTATGATTCATTAAAAAAAAAAAAAAGTTGAAATTTTTTTGTTAGATAAAAGTAGCATCTAATCTTTTAAAAAACTCAACAGGAAAATAACTCCCTCTCCTTTTATGTGACACACAATAAAAAATATAGAACATAAGAAATGAATTGAAAACCATGATTTTGAAAGAATAGTTTTAAAATTGAACTTTAAATAAGAAAATATTCAAACGAAAGAGAGAGAAGTTAGAAATTTTAAATTAGAAAATTTTAGATTAAACTTTTTAAACACAAAAAAATCCTTGGCATGAATTTCTTAATTAGTTTTTTGATGCGTTTTTAATCTTTTTTAGCAAGGGAGGGGAGGGGGGTATTTAAAGAAAACATTTAAAAAATGCAAATTTTAGTATTTAAATTTGCAGATACATACTCTACGTATCTGTATAACAGCTCCTTTAAATACCACAACAGGATTCTATATTTGCCAATCTATTCAGTTGCTTAGTTATCTAGTGAGTCCTAGTATTAGCAGGGTTGCTACTCACTAAATGTGATACTTCATTGAAATATAACCTCTTAAACCACATACTTAATTTAAATATCAGGATTGTGTCAGTAATTCGTTTGTATTATGAAAAGTCTTTTATTTTAGGCATTCGATCAATCTGCTTTAAGTGTGAAATTCTAGTGCTTTAAAAATTAGGGGTTTTGATTTCACATCAATGTGTATTTTGTATATGTAATTGTTTGTAAATGTTTAATTATCGATCAGTTACAATTCACTTTTATTTGAGTGGCAACCCTGAATGGCCTGATTTTTCTTTAATTTATCTATTAATTTGATTTCTATTTCACTTTCTTTCCATTCTAGTGGTCCCGTTTATATTTCTCTTACTTGTTGCCATCTCCGTGCTCTTATATTTTCAATAGCTGTGTTGTAAATTTTGCAGAATTATTGTCCATCTGTGTTTCACAGGTGGGTTATAGAAGTTTTCATATTGGTAGAATGTAGAGATGTAGTGTAGATCAGATTTTTAGTTTCCCGATTTTTGCTTGCCTTGCTTCATTGAGATATGTAAATCCATTAAAAATTTGAGTGAAAACACTTTCTTTTGTAATATTCTTCCCTTTCCTCCCTTCTCTGTTTTAAAACTATTTTCACATTGTTATACCTTTTTATTTTACATTTGTTTACCAGGCACATGTATAATGACTTATTATTTATGTTTCAGGGTTGCCACTTTCTCCCTATTCACTTTCTAATAATAAGGGGAAAATAACTGAATTTGCTTTTCCACTGTCATTAAGTCTGCTAAACAATATATTTTTTTCTCCTTTTATTGCTGAGGTATCTTTGAAATTTTGCAGCCTTTTCTATCTTTTTTGTATAATTTGATTGTTTCATTATTTGTGAAAGAAATCAACAGCACAAATCACTAATTGCAGTGTTTAATGGTTATGAAATAATATTTTTTTTTTTTTTTCTTCTACCATGTAAATGATTAATTTACATTTGCATTTCACTTGATATCTATTATTGTCATATGATTGTAGCTGCTAATTCTTCATAATTTTGATCTGAGTTCCCTTTGGAAAATTAAATCTCCCCCCCCCTTTTTTTTTTCAGTTTGCTGACAGATTCGTTTATATAGCTACTAAGTTATAAAAAAATTACTTGCGGGGGAGGGGGGGGGGACTTCTGATTTAAAGTGACTTTTAAAGAAGTTTTTTTTTTGTAAAGTAGCAACCTTTCCAGTGCTACCAAGTTAGACATGCAAGATTGCATCCAAAGTTACTAAGATTAACCTGCTTTCCTTCCAATGTTGCTCCATCTAGTCAGATATAAAACTTGGTTCTTGAGTTAACCATTAATCACAAGGTGTGTGAACGTGGTGTTTGAGTTTACAGGTCCTAATGTAATATTTGTTTAGTATTTCACTATGCTTCTTGAATTTGAAATTCTTGCCCTTCCAATTTTCTTTTCCTTTTTAATAATGCAATGAAATGCTGTGAATATTCAAAAATTTAAAGAATATAGGTTCTTTTTAATTTTTAAAATAAACCATTCATAGTCTTTAAAAAAAAGTACAGCAAAGTCACCAAAAAGAATTTCTAAATATGACATAAATGGTATAGGATTTTTAAAATATTTAGTTTTATTAATCTTTAAATCAATACTCCTCCCTCCTATAAAAAAACTCACTTTATTTTGCAAAATTTAGAGCAGATAAAAATCTTCATGTTGGCAACTTATGTTGTCAGCTGTGTTATTGGTTGCTTGTATGTTGAGTTATTTTATTTGCTTATATATGACTTATATAGGTATTCTCCACATTCTTACAGTCAAAATAATTTTTTTTAGTAATTTTTGTGTGTATTAAATGGGAGTTATAAAGCTTTTAATCATTAAATTTATTTTTATTTAAAAGTTGCTTTTAAAAAGGGAGAAGCCAACCTGCAAAAATATTAAGAAACTTACCTGTTTTCAAATATTCAATAAAAATAAAATTCATTTTATGAAACTTGTGTTTTACACTACAGCAACCTTTGTTATGGTCTATTACTTGATACTTGAAAAATTTAGTCAATTTATACTGGTGATTCAAAATAAAGTGATTATCTTTTAAACTATAAGTGATCAAAACATACTTTCAATTAGAAGAGTCCTTCAAATAAAGAGTAGCTTTCAGGTACAGCAATTTTTTTCTAAGGGGCTGTATGTAGAGCCTTATTATCGCGTGGGCAAATCGGGACTTTGCCCAGGGCCCCCAATTTCTAACGTTGTTCTGAAATAGTCTTCTTTTATATCAAAATTTTATGTAAAATAAAAACAAATTTCATGGATGGGAACCCCCCAAAATTCATCAATGCCCAGGCGCCTGTTGGTCATAATCAGGCCCTGGCTATATATATATATAATATATATATAATATTGAAATTGAAAAACACTAATCAGAATCTGTAATGTTTATACAATCCCTCTTTTTTGCATCATGATATTTAGAAACATTTTGTTCTGTGTCTATGAAGGCAAATTTAAAAAAAAAAATCCAATGTTTCCGAGAGGAATAGTTACAGAAATATCGCTAGTTAAAAATTTTAGCATTTGCTGTCAAGTACTAAGGGTGAAGAAGTGAGAGAAATAAAATTGCTATTCAACTGACATTAATATATGTTAGTGGCCATTGGATACCTACACTTGACTCCTGGAAATCCTATTTTAGCTAGACCTGACCTATGATGCATGTTTGGCAGTTTCTGATGAAAGTTAACCTACACCATTACTTTGTCATTCTCTATTATCCTTTGAAATTCTTTCTCTAGAAGCAGGGTGTCAATGATTTAAATCAATTGATTTAAAAAAAAAAAATTGTTGATTTAAATCAAGGAAGCACAACTTCTTGCCAAAGGTACGTTATTGGCCCAAGAAACCTGTTCCATTCACCCATTAACCCAGTTGCACATTGAAAAACACTAATCAGAATCCATAAAGTCAATTTTTAAGAAGAGGAATTTGGGGGTCAAGTCACTTTTTCATTAAAATAATTTGCAAAATAAATTTGAATGTAGGGAAAAATGCTAATAAACACGGTTTTCACTACTAGGGGAAAATGGGTGAGAATTTTTTTCTATAGATGTGAGTTGGGTAAATACCAAAAATTAGGATATTTATAATAAGTTATTTTTATTGCATGTAACTGGGCCTCCAAGTCTGTAAGTCAGACTCAGTTACATGCAATAAAAATATCCCAGTTGAGGAACAATTGTGTTCTCAGGAACCCCTTTCCAAATCTTTCGAAATGAGAGTATTTTGTGCAGAATGAAAATGTTTAGTAGGGTGTGCAAATTTCTCACAGTAATAACTTTTTAATGCAAGAAAAAATGTGAGATTCTCTCTCTGGTGTAAAAAACATTGATGTAGGGTTGTTTTCTTCAATTTTATTTTTGTGAAAGGGCTGTTTTCATGAATTGTATTTTTGTGATGGGACAGTTTTGATTGATTGTATTTTTGTGAAGGAGCTGCAGAACATACCTAATTTTGCATGCATAGAATTAATTGTGAAAATTTAATTCCAGATTTAATTGTTTTTAAATTTAATTTCAGATTTGTTTATAGCTGCCACTTGAAAATATTTAGTCATAATTCAATAAGACTTTTATCAATATGTATTATCATGCTTTCTAGAACTTTTATTTAATAATGGGTGATTCCATGGTATTGTGATCATTTATGTCATATCTGCAATAAGTTCGACTTGCCATAACAGCACAAAAAATTAAATTAGGTAAAAGATTTTTTTCAAAATTTAATATTTACAAAAAAAAAAAAAAAAACTTTTCACAACTCAATTTTTTGTCTAGTTATGATTTGTCAGACTTGTTGCCGACTTGACATCAATACTGTTTAACCAACCAATTGCTTTTCCTATGCATGCCATTATATTTTCAAGAACTTTAACATACAAAAAACCCTATTAATGCATTTTTGGAATTGTCATTCCATCCATCAATTAGTCTAATATATTGCTTTTAAAACTAGTGTTATTTAAACGAACACACTACTTGATTGGCCTTTGATGCCATACATTTAAATTTCTGTGGCCCACAAGCTGAAAGTGGTATTGCATAATACTATTATTGCTATGACATGTGATGAACAATTTTATAAACTTTTATTTTTTCAATATTTGCTTTTAAATTTGCAAATTAAGTCAGTGTATAATCCGTCAATTTTTCTATGCTTTCAAAATCATACACTTGGCGACAAACCTATTTTATTTGCATGCCAAAGAAATATTTTCTTTAGATTTATACTGTCAATAACTAGGTACTTACCAATTGTCTATACTCTTTATATAAAGCAGTTAAACTTATTTCATCATTAATCTAATTGTTTTTTTAAAAATCTGACTATTTAAAAAATCTGATTTAAATAAAAAAATTAGATTTAAATTTAAAAAAACTGATGTTTCTGATTTTTTGCACCCTGTCAAGAAGCATGACTTTTAGTAGATGGCCCTCAAAAAGACTAAATTATTGATAATTTCATAAGGCAGTGCCTATCAGTTCAGGTTAAATTGTGCCTGTTAATTTTATGCATTACAATGTGTTTTAATTGTGATTTTCCAATAAAGGGATAACTATTTAAAATTTGTAAATGCATAGTTGCTCCTCTGAAGTAAAGATTTTTTTCACCTGAAAACAGACACCACACATTAGTTAAAATGGTGTAAGTCATCATTTTTAACATTAAATATCTGGCTTACTATTTCACGTAGAATTTTTAAAAATTAATTTTCTGAAACACAGAGCAACAATTTTCTAAATATAAATGATAGGAAAGGAGAAACCATATGGAAATTAAGTTTCGTATTTTAATTAATGTTGATACATCCTCTAGTAAAACAAATGCCATATTTGAAAGCTACTCTTATTTCACGAGCTTTTCTAATTGAAAGTGTTTCGATCACTCACGATTTAAAAGATACTTGCTTTAACATCTATTTTGAATCACCTGGTATATTTCTATATTTAAGGTAAGATGGAAAATAAACTTTCTTCCAAAATATTAATGTTTAGATTTAAAAGTATAATTTAGGTTTATATGCTGCTTTGTGGGTGTTTTTTGTCACTGTGTTTCATTTAATAATTCAAGCATTAAAAAAATGTTTTGAAATCATGAAATAATTAATGACATTTTAAACTCTGATTTTGTTTGTCCAATTTATATTTAAAAAATCTGATGCATTAAAACACTTTTTTCAGATAAATATATAGGGATGTTACGGATATCAGGCAAGTATCCGGTATCCGGCTGATTTTTCAATATCCGAAATACCGTCGGATATCCGAATCATAACCACCAGATATCCGGCTATGTACTAGGGATGTAACGAATATTCGGTATTCGGCCTGTTTGACTATTTGTCGAATATTTGGTAGTCCGAATATTGAGTTGGCTGAATAATCGGTCAGCTGAATACTGAACAGATATTCGGCCGAATAATTGTGTCCGAATATTGCTACAGATTCAGCTGTGTAAATTTCAGAACAAATAGAGAAAAAATATTTTTTACATGCATTTTTTAATGCATTTACAAATAATATTGCTTAGTTATACTTCAATATGCTAATTTTATATTATAAAATATCCTAAGTCATTGAATTTTAAGCTGAATGAAACACAATTTAATGTATTTAATAATGTTACAGAAATGCAGACTTTTCTACTTTTTTGACTCTACTGTTTTTTACCTTTTTTATAGGGTGGGGGTAGGAGGAATCTTTTCAGATGCTCAATTACAAACACAATTTTGAAAAGCTGCTACCTATGTTTGCCCATAGGCTGTAAAACCCAAAGAATAGTGTATTTATGTATAGTTACCAGATTAATCACATACCATAGTATATTTATTAAATTAAGAATATCTCAAATAAAATATAATTATGCTGCTATTAGTGTTTAACTTTGTGAAAGATATTTTTTCATGACAGATTTTTTTTATAGATAATATACTGTTGTGTGTTTTTAATCATCTACAAATAATGTAAAATGAATTTTAATTAGTCTTTATTTAGTATTTGATTACAAATTTGAAAAAGCAACATTTTATTTAGTTAAAAGGAAATTTTAAAAAATTTAATATTTGGTATTTGGCCTAAACTATGTGCCGAATATTCGGTATTTGGCCTGAGCTATTGGCCGAATATTTGGCTATTTGGCCAAATCACTATTCGTTACATCTCTAGTATGTACTACTAAAGTTCTATCTGTAATATACATGGACAGGATGGAAAATTATATTTGATATAATTAAACTTCCCCTATAAACAGGATTCTACCACTAAAATGGGTGAACAGATAATAATCAAATTTGTTTTATAGACTATACATGAGAAGTACCTGGGGGAATTTTCATTAAAATGCACACATGTTTGCATTTTATTGTTTTGATGTCATTATATTGAAAAAGTGAAAAAACACACTTAATAATTAAATACATGTTTAGTGCCGGATATCTGTATCCAGCAAATCAAAGGAGCTTCGGATATCCAGTATCTGGCGAAATCAATATCCGTTACATCCCTATAAATATATTATATTAAAAAAATATTCATAAATTGAAGGCTGCCTATTTTATCAAAGATAAATAAATAAAAATAATATTAACGAGGCAAAGATTTCATTGTTGCTTTAAAACAAATATTAATGATTATGATTTTTATGGATTATTTTCATTTGGGGTATCTTATGCCCCCCCCCCCCCCCCACACACACACACACACAAAAGAAAAAAAATAATAAAATAAATTTGTGAATAAACAAATCAAAAGCAATCCAATATGAAAGCTTAAAGATTCTCATAAATTTAGTACTATCCCTTAAGGCTGTTCTACCTGAAAATGGAGGATTTCTGCTTACTTCCGCTCAGGATAGAAAATAAACTTAGAATCTCATGACTATGACAATTTCTCCGTTATGTTTCTTTTAAAACTAGAATGAGAACTGGCACAGAGATAAAATTTGAAAAGTTATTTTATTTTGAAAACAATACTAAATAACTTTCCAAAACCTGACACTTTTTCTGAAGAAGCATTATTTTCTTGATTTTTGCTCACGATTAGAAATTAATTTACGATGATATAATTCTGAGAGTTTTCAGAATGTTTCCTTGGAAACTAGATTGAGAACTGAGATTGAGATAAATTTTGAGACTATTTAATTTTTTATTTTATTTTGAAACTTGGCTTTTTTTTTTCAGAGGAAAACATTTTTGATGGACTTTCACTAAATATGAGAAATAAACTTGCAATGCTGGAACTATGAAAATTTTTAGACTGTTTCCCTGGAAACCATACTATGAACTGAAACAAATTTCAAATTTGAAAAGTTACTTAATTTTTTGAAAAAAAAAATTAATTACGATAATTTTTTTGAAAAAAAATAATTAACATGGCACTTTTTCGGAGAAGTCTGCTTTTTGGTTAACTTTCACTCTAGATAAGAAATAAACTTGCAGTGCTAGAACTATGAAAAATTTCATAATATTTCCTTGGAAACTATACTGTGGACTGCCTCAAATTTAAAATCTGAATAACTAGTCAGTTTTCATAAAAAGAAAGAAGAAAAAAACATTGTTTTTTTAAACTCAAATTTAAAATTGGCAGACTAAAAAATTTTCTATCAAACATGACTTTGAAATATAAATTTGGATCACTTCATAATATATCTAGGAATGTTTTGGGGCCAAAAGTGTACTACATTTTGCTTCTACAAATTTTATAATTTTGAAACTTGTAATGGCTTATGAAACCTACCTTACATGACTTCTGATCAAGATTTAAAATAAAATTACAGTAGAAGAGCTACTGAAAATTTTATAATATTTCTTCTGAGACTACTTTACCATGTTTACTGAAATTAAAAGAATTTCAGGAGTTTTATCCCATTCCAATCGAATTTCATGTAAAAAAATCAACTTGCACTGATCTCTAATACTTAATTGCAATATTATACATCAAGAAAAGTCCATTTCATCATTTCAGTTAAGAGTTTTGATTATATTTATAATTTTTCAGAGAAATTCTTAGTCAGTTCAAATGTCAGTTCTCAATCTAGTTTCCGAGGAAACATTCTGAAAATTCTCATAATTATATCATCATAAATTTATTTTTAATCTTGAGCGAAATTCGAGAAAATAGCATTTTCTCTGAAAAAGTGTCAAGTTTAATAATATTTTTAAAAAAATTAAATAACTTTTCAAATTTTATCGCAATGTCAGTTCTTATTCTAGTTTTAGAGGAAACATTCTGAAAATTCTCAAAGTTATGTGATTATAAGTTTACTTCCTATCTTGGTCGAAAATCAACCGAAATCCTCCGTTTTGAGGTAGAACAGCCTTAAGCATTTGATGAAAGGATGTACTATACTTTGATTTTAGTGAATTTGTATATCCATTTTATATATAACATTAAATTGAACTGTTTGGTTTTAGATTTGCAAAAAGTTTACCCACCCTTTTTCTTTTGCACAAATATATTAATATTTTGTTCTTGGGTGTTATATGCGAGGAGTGATAAAAAAAAGTTCAGCAGTCAAATAAAGAAATATTTGCTAACAATAGACAAAAATACAAAAGGGAATTTTAGAGGCATATGTGCCTATCACTTTTTGACGTAATCACAAAGTCTATTTAGGCATTTATCAGAATGCAGAACTGACTTGTTTAAGCCTTCTTGGTAGAAATCAGGTCCCTGTCCATTGAGCCAGGTCTCGGCGGATGTTTTCACAGCACTGCCTGAAGAGAACCATGTGCCAGATAAGTGTTCCTTCAACCTTGGAAACGGGAAATAGTCACTGGGTGCCAAATCTGGGCTGTATGGGGGTGACTCCAGATTTCCTACCTGAACCGTCACAACAATTCCTGCTTTGCTTGAGCAGTATGGTGTCTGACATTGTCATGCAGAAGAATTATACCATAAAATTCCACGATTTGACTGTGATTGTCAGATGCGGACACACATTCTTTGCCCATAAAAATCTAATCATGGCTCGCACTTCCACACGAGACCAATTTTCTAACCATCTTGCCATTTCAATCGTCCTGAACCATCTGGGAACTTTCACTATCTACCTGCACACCAGTTTTATGACATGTAGCGCCATCTGTTTCCACTCTGGGGAAACAAAATTTCTCCACAATCTGTAGTTTTCAAATGCTGCGGCTTGTAACCATTCTGATCATCCCTCGTATAATCCTTCAAATTTATTGAAAATTTTGTAGAAGTTTATGGAGTTTCATAATCTTTAATTTTTGTTTCTTTTATTTTATTCTTTTAGGATTAATATTTATGCTTTCTAATTTTTCAGATTTTCCTATTGATTTTTTTCTCGTACTCTAGTTTTCTTTTCATCTTTTTTTTTTTTTTTTTTTTTTTGAGGTAAAACTTCTTTAGTCGCGACTAGGGCGTAACTCAGATTTTTTTTTTTCTGACGGAAGTAACGCTCAGTAAAGGAAGTGACGTATATGTCATATACTCCACGGCAAGCACGCCTGAAAAAGAAGAGCCACGGAAAAATCCTACATTTTCGACCGCTCGCTCCTTTAGCCGACTTCATTGTTGAAAATGCATTATTATTATCATTATTTAGTTTTTCTTGAGATAGCAACGTTATCCACAAAATATGTATTTAAATATCTCGTTTTGCCGATGGCAACTAGTTGTAAAATTCTATACTCTCTGAGGAGTTTGTGAAGATTTCCGTTAGGAAATAACTTTTGAATTAAATTGTTTTTAAGAGGTCTAACGTTTGTTTTCTTGATTGTGTATCGTTAGATTGTGGCTAGTACTTATTTTCAGACATAGAATTATTACTGCCGTGGTGGTATTTGATGAACATACAAATGCCAAACGCGTTTTAAAATAAACAACTTGGTGCAGTGATTAATATTTGGCGTCCGCTTACTAGAAAGCTGGGTTAGTATTTTGACTAACTCTTGATACGCTTTAACATTCATCTTGTAAAAATACGGGGTACCTGTTAGGGAAAGAAAGGCGATTTCTCGCCGTTTCTTTGAGACATCAATCTTCATTTATATATCAATAAGCGTTTTGAAGGTACATCCAACATAATATTTTACATGCAATCCCAACCTCACAGGAGGTTGTCGATAATCCTTATTTTTAGATGAGTAATGTACAAGGTTTTGGAAAAGCACAAAGAAATGGAACCTGTCTGCAATCGAACCGGAACAGTAGTTGGAAACGTCAGTTTAAGAACACATTTCCTGGGTTCTAACCCAACTTCAAGACAGAACAACGGTTTAAGAACAAGGAGATGGAACACCACAATTAAAGGGACAGTGGCTGCAAATGTACCTTAACAGCAGAGGGAAATTTTCGTTTAAGAACACTGTTGGAGGATCATACTTCGATCCCACGAAGGTAAATTTATAGGAGGGGACACTTCGCTTAGAAAGTTGGATAATGCCGTTGTTGAAAACAGATGGCGCTACGCACACTGGGTAACTGCGCATCTCAGCTTGTTTATATTTCCATCGAGGCAAAGTAAATGGAGATCGTTGAATTATCAGAACTTCAAAAAATTAAATACATAGACTTATGAGCGTGATATATAGTAATTACTGGTTTCAGATGTGTTTTAATTACATAATTGTCTTATAATACTATTTCGTAGTGAATATAGGCAATAGTTTCGAAGTGAAGTGATATTATTATTTGTCAAATGCCAGTTGCATTGGCCGTTGAGCCATTAAACTCCTTATGTATGTCGTGTCTGTTATTATTTTGCCCAAAAGATGTATTTTAAGAAATGCTAGTACGTAAGAAACGGACCATGGCTGCAATCAATCCCAAACAATGGACAGAACCTGCAGTTTAAAAACATGGATACAGAATAATAATTCGAAACCTACTAGCAGACGAAATCAACGCTTAAGAACACTGTGATAGAAAAACACAACAACAATTACACTACCTGCATTCGAACCCCACAAACAGAGGAAAACTTCAATTAAAGAACACAGTTAAAGTATAATACTAGACTACGGACATCCCCCCCCCCCCCCCCCCCCATTAGACCCAACCTCCAGACGGAACAATGGAATACGAAAACAGTTAAAGAATCAGTGGCGGCTTGTGATCCGTTTCAGTGGTGGGGCCCAAAAAAAAAAAAAAAAATAGTGCCAATTAAAATCGCAAAAACATATATACTTATAGAACAATCTATCCACACGTGCACACAGCGTAAGTATTTAAAATTTCTCAAATGACAAATAATTATCGAATTTACTATACAACTTTTGCTATTTTTTACCTAGTTATGTTAAATTGAAAAGTTTACTTTATTACTAAACAGAAAGCCACATTTAAATATTTAATATTTATGTTTTTTATAGTTGCCTGTTCATAATTTTTTAGATGATTTATTTATTTTGAAATAAATATCAACATATATGAAAAATACATTTATACATCGCTTTTCGTAAATCAAGAAAACAAAACAGAAAAATATCTAACTGCACTGCAAAAATACGATCACGCAAATAAAAAATGATTTCCTCCTAAGCGGAAAATTTCGCCAATAGCTACCGATTGCCGAAATTTCCCCGTACGGTCGTGTAGATCACCGTGCGAGGGCCCGAAGATCTGGGCCCAGAAGGCAACGCCAAATAAGCCGTTTGGATGCCAAGTTAATTCCGCGTCAGTATGGCTTTTGTGCTCAATGAAAAATATGTAAACCCGGTGAACGGAGAAGAGACTCCCAATTCAGGCCAAGCCAGCCCATGGCCCATGCATGGTTTAGATAGTTATACGGTTTTCCCCCTATCGCTTTTTTAAGCGCGTTTTTTAATGGATAGTATTAAAATAGAGTAAAACACGTATTTTTTTAATGAAGGTAAATTATTGAAAGAACTGCCTTACATAATAGGAAGATACTTTGATTTAGACGGCCCTTAATAACGAGCCGCCACTGTAAAGAATAATACTACAACATGGACACTTCCTGGATTCTAAGTAATTATCATGAATTACCGATGATTCTTACTGGAGATTTTAATGTTAATTTTCGCTCTCAAGAATCTCAGTCATTAGTTGATTTTTTAAAAGAAAATTTGATCTAACTATGAATACTTCTCGACTTCAATCAACAACGCGTTTCGGTACAACGATAGATGCTGTATTTTCAAGAAAATTAGCAAATTTAGAGAGTTAAATTTATGTTTCACATTATAATTACCACAAACCTATAATTTCATACATACAAATTATGATGACATCCAAGTACCTATTTCCAATGAATAATATGAATATAACATTTATGTAATCTTTGTAAAGTACATGCATAATAAATATAATTAAATTATAATATGATATTTATTTTAAGTTTAATCATTTCAGAGATGTGTGTCGTAAACGTCAAAGAAGTTTTACTTCAATCGCGCGTAAAGATTACACGCATACACTTTTTTTTTAAATAAGATAAGAATTTGATTGCAATATTTTAATACGGTCAAATGAAATTGTTTTCCTAATTTTTGAGCTATTGCCGAGAAATTCTAAACTGCTCATTTTGTTAATTTGTTTATATCTATTACTTTGCATTGTAAGTTTCGTACCAAAACCTTTGCATTCAATTTTATGACTAGTTTTTAATGACTTTCCAATTGATCTTGCTATTTGCAGAATAGCAGTTCTGTTTCATTTATGACTGGTAAAACTGTCACACAAACCTGCAATGCAAAATCAAGGTATTCCCTGATAAATCGTCAAAATAAATTATTTTAACAGCCCCCCCCCCCCTCCACACACACACACAGATAATCTTTAGAAATGGTGATATGTATTCAACGTTAGTTATCTTGTGTAGCTGTTTTTGTATTTTGAAATAGAGCAAACACCTTGCTGAACTTTTTTTTTGAGAATGAAAATTACAGCTTGCATTCAGTTAAATTTATTTTTATGAAAGCTCTCAAAATTTAAATTTCAAATTAGTGTTTTTTTTTATTATATCAGGAATAGTGCTGCTTTGTAATGTGAAATAAGCTTTTGAAAATAACCACTGAAACAGTATTTATATCCTTTATTGTTGAAATAACAAAATAAATAAAATAGGTTTCTGAAAACATTTGTAAGTTGTTGGGACTGAAAGGCTTAAACAAAATATTCCTGTCTCTAATGCTTGTTTTTATTAATCTCTTGATATTATTTATTCATGGGACATCCTTTGACAGTTTGGAAAAGCAATTTTCAGTGTGCAATATTGTTTTTTTGTAACACATTGTATATGTATTCTATTCACCATGTGTATTTAATCCATTGCACTTTCAGTATATAAACAGACGAATGATATTAGTACTTGTAAGTGACAAAATGCTGTGGTCTGGAATGCTATGTATTTTCCAATACGTGTGTGTGTTTATGCATAAATTAAATGGGTTAAAATCACATGCAATTTTCCTTTCCCCTTTTGCATGTCACCAGGCATTGCAGAGTACTATAACATTGCATAATAAGTATGGCTTCCTATCTTTTGCCCTGCTCCTCATTTCACTGTAATTACTCCCTCAAGAATCCTACTAATGAGTAGTGCTCTCTTGATAGCTTCATCTTCCAGACGGTGCCTCTTGTGATGTCATTCTGTCCAGCCTTGTATCTGCCGGTCACTTTTTTCTACAGCAGCCTACCCATCCAACTTATCCCTCTCTGAGCACTCTAGATCAATGTATGATCAACTGCTACACTCAGATGGATACTCCTATGTTGCCTCAACCAGTGGAAGGTGAGTAGTTGGTATTCTAATGAAATCATATGCGTCTGTGGTGCTCTTGCGCATCTCTCATTCGATATAAGGAACGAAGCACAAAACTTGGTCTTCCTTCAGACTGCTCCTGTGATCTACTATTAACAAGAGATCTGCAATCCCCAGTAGGATATAGGGCACTGGTCAATTTCTCCAAAAGTTTGTAGAAGTGCTGAGGTATATTTAGAAATCATCACCCGTCTCAGAGTAATAGCTGCTGTTTTGTGGGCTATAGCATATGCCTCAAGCAACAAACTTATATCAATTTTATGTGTTGGAAGACAGCTGTGGCCGCAAGTCAAAGCATGAAGATGTATTTGGTGGGAAGCTAAATACCTTTCTCCTTGCTTCATTTCATCTCTAGAAAGATATCTGTAGAAAAGCTGCTATTTGTATCTTCCGTCATTGTTTTCTTAGTTACAATTTTAGATTATTTGCAAGATCCTGCTTGCATTTTAGAGATATAGAAAGTGGAAAAGTGTCTCAAATTGCTTCCTTAAGAGTGTTAGCTGTTTCAGCCACCATTTGCTCGACTTAGCAAGACCACTGCTTTGCCTCCCTGAAATTTATCTTCTTATATTAAATAAACTTATAATATTGTGATTGAATTTTGACTAATATGTCTTTTTTTTTTTTCCCAGCTGGCGTAATTTGTGCTGCACCAGTTATGAATGGGTGGTTTAGAGCTCAAATCCTTTATGTTTATGAAAACAGACCTGATTGTGAAATTAAATTTGTTGACTATGGTGGTTTCTCACAAGTCCCATTCTCTTCACTTCGCCAAATCAGGTATGCATTTTACAGTTTCAGATTTTGAATGTGGTGTAAGAAAGTTTATTAAATGGAATGTGTATTGTGTTTATGAGCTAAATGTATTATTTTACTTTAAGCATTTATTAGTACTTGATTGCTATTAATTTCAGGCATGGATTTTTGTCTACTCTTTTTTTTTTTTTTTTTTAAAGGCATATCACTTTTTAAGGGTTATCGGATAGTAAAAAACTTCAAATTTGCCATTTTTGGCTATTTATCTCAAAGTTTGGTGCCAAAAACAAGTCCCCAAAACTGAGTAACCTGGCAGTATCTCCTATATTTGGCGAGAAATTGCTAAACCCTACTGTTTCATGAATTACTTTTACTGTTAAGGGTAATATCAATTAGTGTCTATAAAGTTGTGAATATTGATGTACATAAAGGTGAAGTATTGTAAAATTTGCTTGACGATTGTACAGCAGTTTTAGTAGGCAACTTTAATATATAAATTCGAAAGAAGTGTTTTATGAAACAAGGAAAACGAATAAGACAACACATAGATTATGGTATGCTTTTAACATATAATATTTTAGTGCATATTTAAAATATGAAAGTGCTTCAGATTTTTTTTATTATTTTTTAAAATTAGTATTTTTTTATTTTTGAAGGAGTGATTTCATGACTCTTCCTTTCCAAGCATCTGAATGTTACCTAGCCAATGTGCGACCTGTTGATCGTAAGTAATTAGTCATTAAATTAGTACTCCCTCCTATCCCTACAGATTTGGGACTAGGGTGGTGTGGATTATAGAATTTTGCAAATTATAGATAATTACTATATGGTCGACATTAGTGATGTAACGGATATCCGTCTGATTTTTCAATATCAGACTTCTCTGCCAGATATCTGGCTGTATACTACTTAAGTCCTCTCTGTAATATGCATGGGACAGAATGGAAAATTATATTTGATACAATTAAACTTCCCCGATAAACAGGATTCTACCACTAAAACAGACGAGCAGATAGTAACCAAATTTGTTTTATAAACTGTACATGAAAGTGCTTAGGGAATTTTGATTAAAAAGCTCGAGTTAAAAATGTTCCAGTTGTTATTAAACATGAAAAAACAGCAAATTTAACACTGGAAAAGGATCATTCAAAATAAATACACAATTTAAACATTTGTTTAGTAGTTTGATCACATTTATAACTAGTTAGGCTCATATATTGTGTGTAGAGCTGATTTCATGCTGCAAAGTGCCTCTTAGCAAACATTTTCTAAACTTAAAAAAAAAAAAAAAAAAAAAAAAAAACTCCTGATTTCATGTAGTGTCCATGTGCAAATTTGGAGGTGATCTTCTAATCCTTTTCAGACTGCTGTTTACAGGGAAAGTTTAATTATAAGCACTGTGTAGTATCATTTGAAAAATATGTGCATTCAGTATATGCAGTTTCTGTCATGGTAATTTTACTATCTCCCTATGGGGTTTTGAATATATTTTTAATTTGCTCCGGAAATCCGATTAAAAAAAAAAAAAAAAAAAAAAAAACTCCTATTCTATCTTCAAAATTTTTTTTGTAGAGGCAGGGGAAAATTTTCAATTTTCATCCTTCTTGTAAATGGCAGTCTTTTACAGTGCATTCCTTTATTGAAGTCTTTAATACCTAATGATTAAAAATTAACCCTTATTTTGCATATTTATTTTTTAATTGAGTTTAGTTGCAGAAAATCATAAGTGAATTTAAATAAGTTTCAATTGATTTTTAAAGTTGTCTACTTAAAAATATACATTTAAAATGTATTTGTGAAATATTTATTAATGAAAATTATAACATGGCTGCTTGTGCAGACAGTCATGTTGTTACATGATATTTTACTAGTTTTAAATAGTTGTTTTGGTTACTGCTACAGTATTGTGTATGATTATCATTCTAGTTACTATTGCAGCGTATGATTATCACTCCATACATGAAGTACTTTGACTAAGCTTTTTCTGTGTGTGTGTGCATGTGAAAATCAAGAGTAAAAAAGTGAAATTTTCTTAAAATTTGGAAACTGATGTTTGAAATGATTTTTTAAAATGAATTTGGCCCCCCCCCCCCTTTTTTCTACTTTTGGTGCCATATAATTTTTTTTGCGGTGAAAGAATGCTCGTATATTTTAAAAGCTAAACGACAAAACAGATCTATTTTTGATTAAAGAAATTTAATGCATAACCTTAATTCTGTTCCATACCTGTGTAAAGCTACAAAAGAAAGCATAATTTTATTATAAATTATAAAAAATAAATTTACTTTTTATTTATCAATCTCTAAAAGTAATTTGACTTAAAATTAAACTAAAAATGACTTTATTAAATATTAAAACAGAAAAAAAGACATTAAATCTGTGTTTAGAAAAAAAAAAAGAAACTTAATTATCATAGGTATCTTATCAAAATAGATATCTTATTCTTAAATAAATAAAAAAATATGCATTTCTTTGTAAAAATAATCTACAGTTATTGGTCTATTAATAAATGTGTATTGGTTAAAGTTTATTGGCTTCTGCCAGTTACACACATACAAAAAGTATATTTTAACTGTTTACATTTTAAGTAACTTTTTTATGTACACATACGTAAAATTATTTAGATTTTGTAAATTATAAGTCAATTATTAAAAAATACTTTAATGATGTGTGAAACATGTTTGCAATTTAATTTTCTAATGTCATTATATAAATTTTTTTTTTTTAAATGAAGAAACGCACTTAATAACTAAATACATGTTTAGTGCCGGATATCCGTATCCGGCTACCAAAGGAGCACCGGGTATCCGGTAAAATCAATATCTGTTATATCCCTGGTTGACATCCATATATTGCATACTTCACTGAAAATTTTTGCCAAATGTAATACCTTAAATGACACAAATAAATTTTGTTATATATATTTGAAATAAAATTAAATTTCTTTGTACTTTAAGACCCTGTTTTTTAGAGCTGTTAAAGAAATTTTTAAAATTATGCTTATCAATTTCATTTATCAGCTTGTTAATAAATATTCTGTTGTGCTTGGAGAATCAAGCTTGGTTTTGTCCTAAGATGTTATTTTTAAACTAATGCAAAATTGTGCTGAATTTAAATGGTCTAGTTTGCCCTGCTACTTATTGGTACATTATTGATATAGTACATTCCTTACCATGTAAAGTGTTTCATACAATGGGGGAAATTTCAACAAATAATTGTTTTAATTATGTGTTTAAATAGGCTAATAATATGGTGAGGATTCCTTATTCTGGTCATTTCGCTTTCAACAAAGTAAAAACTTTCTCCAGTGTTTCATTCTTTGAAGAAAAATTGAATTTAAAATGATTTGTTTACTATTGAAATGTATGGTGGATTGTAGGTATTTGCTGAATATACATTTTCGGATAAGAAAATTTACTTCTGTATTTAACCCAGATATGCAGTGAATCAACCCTTTTGCGACAGGAGGTTCAAACATGTACTTACTACTGAGGTAGTCTCTTTTGTGAGTGTCTGTCGAGGGACAAGATTTTTTTGCTATTAAGCCTAAATCCATGAAATTACCAAAATATGAATGCATTGCTTAATAATGCTGTGTAGATAGAGTATATACTGTAGTAGCCCGAATGTAACGCAACACTTTTTTGACTGATCATTTCCCATTATAAGTCTGACTTACGCTAAATTTGAGGTCTAAATATAGGATTTTTCTAATTATCTTGATGAAAAAATTTCAGGATCATGTTATATTCTGGCTAATATGATAAAAAGCATATGCTTTATTTTTTTATTTATATGCTTTATTTATTTAAGGTATTTTATATTTAAATGCATTCTTTTACACATTTTATTTCCAGTACTTATGTACCATTTAATGACTTTTAACACTATAAATTTGAAAACTGAAAGTTATAGTTCTTAAAACATTCTAGAACATGGCACAAATGAATGAAAGCTGGGGTGAGCAAAAAAAAAAAAAAAAAAAAAAAAAAAAAAATTGCCACTCCAGCATGCTGCTCAGAAAAAGTGTTTCTTGCTGGTAATTATTCATGACAGTTGGCAGGAAAAGATTAAAAACAGAAAGAGATGTGTTACTTCATTGTTTACTCGGCAAGATTTCTGAGACATGTCAAAATAGTTTTTTGTAGTTCTCTATTTTTAACTCACAATTGACTGAAATTTTTATTATTATAAATGCATGGTTATTTTTGAAATTTGGCAACTTTGCCTTTTTTTTAACTATTAGTTTTTATTTTTTGTACACATACATACACATAAAAGCAAATAAAGTGATTCTGTAAACAGTATTTATAGAGTGAAAATACAGTAAAAATAAAATTTATGCCTCTGAAAAAAAATGAAAATATCCACAAAAGAAAATGTGCATAGGGGAAGCTCTTTAACAGAAGAATTTATTACTACTGATATGCAACATATTACATGTAAAGAACATTGAGCTACAGGGCAACAAGTAAACTGAATTACAGTGAAACCTCTCCGAGCGGCCCACCCCTGTATAGTGGTCACCCCTCTAAACGGCCAATTTTTCATAGCACGGATTTTTCAGCTCATAGACATAATGCTAAAATAACCTCTATCAGCGGCCACCCTACCCCCTGTAAACGGCCACAGAGTGGGATCGCCCATCTCATTTTTCGGGAAATTCTACTCACTCCATGCTTTAATTTTGAGTGGAAAAACTCAAATAGGTCAGGTTTATGATCGAATATAAGACCCAGGAATAATTGGAATTGAATCTGTTATCTCTTTGTATTCTCCCTACACCCTTAAGATGGGGAATCCTTATAACACCACCCATGGAAAGTGAAGGAGGAACAGAACAATCAGGCGTTGAAGGTGTCCTACAAGTGAATTTTGTCCCTTCCTCCTTGTGAATTTTTGTGACATGCTAATTTCGTCCCTGACAAGGAGTTTCCTGATATTTGTAATGGTGAGCAAGCTAAACTTTCAACACAAGCGACTTTAAGGAAAGTTGATGAAGATTCCGAAGTGGTTACAAACAAATCGGTAACATATCTGCTTGTAAAAGTAAAAAACAAACTTGAAAAAATTGTTGTTTCAGAGAAAAGTAAAAACTTAAAACAGACAAAAATTGTATACTTTTTTTTTTTTTTCAAAAAATGTAAGAAAGCATTAAATAAAGTACTATTTTCTCTTTAGAAAAGTTTTAAATTTCATTTTAAATAAGGGATATGTGTCAGACTTGTTTATATTACTCATTATAGTAATTATCTTATCATAGTAAATAAAACCCTTCAGAGCGGCCAAATATTCTCGGTACCGTGGGGTGGCTGCTCAGAGAGGTTTCACTGTATTGTGTATTTTGTAGAACGACTAATTTTCTAAATTCTTTTTAATTAGGTAATGCCGGCTGGTCTAGCGAAGCTACTTCAGTGTTTGAAGAGCTGGCACAAGGACAGATACTTACAGCCTTAGTTGTAGAATTTGCAGAAGACGGTATACCTTGTGTACACTTATACAGGGTGCAAGGAGTATCTGTAAGTTTTTTAAGCCAAAGTTATTCATACATGAACAATTTTTTAGCCTGGATTTCCAATCGCCTTTGTGAATAAAATAAAATATACTAGCTGGAACCCGTAATATTCGACAGTCACTTTATTGACGTTTATTAATATTTCAGAAATAAATGAGAATGATGAGGAATGTCACCAAGGTCTTTGGCAAAACATATGGGAACAATCGAAGAGCGAAATGGGTGTGACAGAAAGTAAACAAAATGTTTCGTGCAGCTCTTACTTTAGCAACTGTATGATGATGGTGAAGTGGTTGAAATCTTTAAAATTTGTTTTTAACTATCTTTATCGAGTAAAAAGAAAGAAGAGTACCTATTAAAAGCTAAGCATTGGCACAACAGCCCACTTGCGAGTTCAAGGCTTGCACTGCCCAACCGTGCTTTCACGTCCACGAGTTCTGGGGTGCAGAAGCATATACCATGGACAGGTGGTCAGCCTGACGCAAAGCTCCCTGTTTTTAACTCCCAAAGGAAGCTTGGTACTCACTTTATTGACCCACTCAAGGGATGAAAGGCTGAGCCAAACCAGTGAATCAAACCCTGGACCTACGAAAAGGTGGCACAGTTGACTTATCGTGTTACACCACAGGGATTATATTCTAATTACACTTCACCTTTACAAATATTGCTTTGAAAGTGTACCATAACCCATGAGTATATCGTATTTGACGTCTTTGTTCCATAAAACACTTTTGTCGACTTGAAATCTATATTAAAATCTCTTACCAAAACTATTTTGCAGTCTTCGCCGAGCGTATTCTAACTATACTTCTCCTTTATTGTAGGTAAATAAATTGGTAGAGTTAGCCAGTTTCTAACCAAATTTGGTAGATATCGCCAAGCTAGGCTCAGTTTTTGAGGACTTATTTTTTGGTGCCATACTTGATGGTAGATCATCAAAAATTGTAAAACTGGCTGGCTTTTAATATTTCATTCCCACCCCACCCCTCTCCTGCACTGTTGCTTTTAGGAATTTCTCTGTAAAGGCACTAATGTTTGAGAAATATTTTTTTCAGCCCTGTAAAAAAATCGAAGTTCTACACACACCAAAATCAATACCAGTCATAGGACGGTAGTGTTTAAAATATATCTACCAAATATGTGAGCTCAATCGAATGCACCGTTTAGGAGCTAGTGCTCTTTTAAGTACTTTTAAATGCAAAATATGAAGGCAAAGAAAGGCTTAATTAGTGAGAAAATAGTAAAAAAATGTCAGAATTCGAAGAAAGCAGTGACCTGTCCTGTATTCTGTGTGGGATAATGAACTAATCCTATAAAGGCGTAGTTAACACCACCAAATATTTTATCTTAGCGACGAATACAAATATCCAAACTTATAAACCACAAATTAAACTTAACAATAAATATATATATATATTTTAAATATAAATAACCGTGCATTGCACAGTCATAATTTGAATTATTTTATCCTTTTAAGATACTGGCTACATTTTGGTAAGCATGTGTTATAGATCTGCATTGTTTGCAGATATATACTGGCACAAAAAAAATGGCTTTTTTCAAATCACTTCTCTTTTTTCAATTCAAAATTAGTAGTTATTAGTATATATTTTATGTTATGTGGCATTGCTTTTGTCAATGTGATTGTGCTCAGGCTCAAGATTCAGCATCCAACATCATAAAATTGATGCTTTCAGAAGAAAACTGCCAAATGAATACAGCTATTTATATCCTTTCGGAAAAACGCATCACCTGAAATTTTAAATTCCTGCTCTCCACACGATCGTATTGGCGATTTTGAAATTTATTAACTTTAAGAAATACATTTTGACTTAATTTATTCTTGTGCTTTTTAATTTGACGTGAAATTAACATAGTGTCTTATGAAATGCCATACTTATGTGATAAGACAGGCTTTATTCTGGTTACTGATTGGACGAGGGGCATATGCGCATGATCAAACTTCATCAGAAATGTCTTCAAGAATCTGTCCCAAGCTGCCTTTGTGTTTTAATATGTATAGATTATTAGATAGTTTGCAGCATTCAAAAAGGATACTTGATCTGTATTTGATTAAGGAAATTTCTCAATGCATTCTTATGCATTTGTCTAAGGCATAAGTGTTAAACTTTGAAAATTAATAGAAAGGAAAAGGCATTTATCAAACATATATAGAATGTGGTGGGGCATATGTTGTTCAAAAGTACTTGAATAGACTAAAATTACATTTTTATTTTTCCTGTTTCATAAAATCAGATTTTTATGGCTATTAAATAAGCATGAAAATCTTACTGTTTAAGATATGTTTGTTCATTTTTTTTTCATTTAATATCTTACACCTATTACATTTTATCAAAATATTTCTCTTTTAATAATTGATGGAAATTATAAGCAGTATGGGGTTTTTATTTAGTGCAATTTATTATTGAAGTTTTATAGAAAAATGGAACACTTATATGATCATAACATTTGGCTTCTTACATTTGAACTCCAATCTAAGAAAGTCTTTAAAATGCTGGACTGTAAATTAATAAAAACAAATAAATGTGTTTTCCTTTTTTTGTATGATTGAAAATGTTGTATCCATGTTGTTCACGCTTTCAAAATCTAGTTTTTACAGATTAATGTTTATTTTTCAGAATATGTTTATAAATCGAGAATTGGTCGAGCGAGGCTTGGCTGTGTGGGTTGACAATGGTCACTGGGATCCTCACTGACCAAGGACTTTAACAAGACTTCATTACCTCCATTAAGCACTAAATGGTTGACATTGAAAAGATTGTGTAGTTTTATAATGCTTCAGTTGGAGTGCTTCTGTAGGTACAAGTGAAGAAGCAAAAAAAAAAAAAAAAAAAAAAAAATAATAATAATAATAAAAAGTTATTGTCAGCTAGTATAGTGCAAAATTTCAGATATGTAGTGCAAAATTAATTTTTCAGTTTGTAATTGTCTAATTTCTTTTAAAATAGATTTATTTCTGAAATTGTACATAGATGTTTATTATGTATACATTGTTCACAATGTAATTCCCCCCTTTTCTGTGAATTTCAGAGCTTAGCTTTGGAAATGGCAGTCAGATATATTTTTAGCATAATTTAATGTTTGTTTAAAAGAAAATGTCTTTTATTTTCCTGCGTGTTAATTAACTTGTGTGTATTTGCTTCTTGCTAAAATCATGTAAGATTATTATTTTCTTTATTTTTTTTAATCAAAATTGACTATAAAAGGTAAAGTTACCAATTGTTATGTACTTACACTAATTACTAATGCTCATTTTGTGTGTGTGTGTGCAACATGATTTATCTTGTAATTAAAATTTGCATTTGACCTTGCATAATGCCAGTGAGCAGTTATTTGCTTCTTTCAAAAAGTTGTGTTTTACTTCAAAGCTGTACCATCATTTAAATAGTTCATTTAAAAGCATTTCTTAATGTAGTATGCATTTATAAATCTCAGTTTTTTATTTAGTATGAAATGCATTTATTTATTATTTTCTTTACCCTCCTTACAAATAGTCTCATATGATTCATTCGATGTTTTGTTTTCTAGAATTGATTTGTATATGCAAAAACCTAACTAGATGGAATTATTGCATGGTTAAAAAAAAAAAAAAATGTGTTCAGGTACATTTTTTTCTGGTGAACTTTATTTTTCAAGTGCCTTAATGCTTCACAGATAATTTCTTGACTAAGCTCTGCTTTCTTATTAAGAAGGGGGGAAAGTAAAATTTTAAGAATTGCTTGATAAAATTTTGCAAAGCTGTTTTATTACCCCCCCCCCCCCCCCAGATAACTATTTAAAAAAAGAAATTTAGTAAAGATTGATCTTTTAAAGACACGAATAGAATGATTTTTATAAATTTGCTTGTAATTGTTCATTAGCGTCATTTCTTAAATACTACGCATATCTAGATATTTTTACTCTTTTTTAAATACAATTATTTTATGAAAAAAAGCTTGTGGCTTTTGTATTTGGGATTGTAGTATAATATATTAACTTTCTTCTTTCTTTCATTTCAAAAGTCAAGCAATTTGGCAAAGTCTGGATACATTTGTTTTATTTGAAAATGTCTCAGTATCAAAAGTTATTGCTCATTCATGAATTGCTTTGATCAAGTTTTCCTTTGTGTGAGGTATGCAAGATAATGCCACTTTACAATAGTGACTTTGTAAATTGACTATTTCTGACTTGAAATGTCATTTAAAAAATTAAATGAAACAGTCTTAATAACTTTGCCTTTTTTTATCTGGAAAACATTCAAAACCTCGTGAAACACACATTAGATTAATCATCATAACAAAGTCACACATAAAATGTAACTTATAATACGTTACAATCGTTTCGACCAAAAAATTCTTTCAGTCTTCATCAGACAAAGCCCTTCATGTCTCACTAAGTAAGTAGAGGGAACTGGAAAAAGAAATCTTCTCTCCCTCCCAACCACACACACACAAACATGAAAATCATCCATAAATATTTTAATTTGAAACCTTCCTTTCTCTACTGTTGTTATTTTGGTTTTGCAAAGTAAAAATTTTAATATTTTGATCTAGACTAAAGAAATTGGAATATAACACAATCATTATTTATTGGATGATTTAATTTCGACTTATGCTTTAAGCCATACAAACTATAGTAGCAAGAAATAGTTAGAACCACATAAACCTGAGATATCTTAGTGATGATTATCCCCATTGCCACTCTTGCTTTATTGCATTTCTCAGAAATATTTTTATTTATGTAAATTGAACAGAAACACTAAATTTAAGCACCCAAACAACAAATTTAAAGCTCTTCAGGCAGCATTATACATTTTCAAACATTTGTTTTTATCCTGGTTTAAAAATATGGTCTCTAAATAATAAATATCTGAAATAAATGTGTAAATTTTTTTATTAATAACTCCCCCCCTCTTTAAAATTTTATTATAGCATGACTTTGATTCAATAAGTACCTTTAATTGCTTTATTAAAACTCATTGCATTGTGCAATTTCATGCAACTTGTTTCTTATTCCATCTAGGTAGGCTTGCATATGTTGCATATCATAGAATGTGTAAATTTCTCAATCAAAAATTACATCTGTGAGGGCTTCAAAAATTTTTGCTTGTACTGTACCAAAGACACTTAGCGTTCATTATACTATCATTATTGCACATTTACTTCATTTTTACCAAATTCCATTGTGTATTAATGTGATAAAATAATACTGCCATGTGGAATTTTGTTACCTTTTGTCATGTTTTTCTACAAAATTTATTGTTCTAGAATAAAATTGAGCTTAAAAACTCTTCTTTAAAAAAAAAAAAATAAATCTCTCCATTTATCAAATGCCAAAGAATTATTTTTCTTTTGTGTTCTGTAGATTAGGCTTAGCAGTTTAGCCCATAAATATTCTAGTCTAGTATTTTTAATTTTTGCTATCTGCCATGCTAGAAAATTATTTTAACATCACATGCTCCCTCATCACGCCTCAAACTTTTAATATTGTTATAATGTAAATAGAATGTTAGTTGATATCACACTGAAAAAAAAAAAAAGGCATCTTGCATTTTTGATTAATGTATATAATTATTTTAAGGGATTTTGTCTGATATGAAATAAATATATTATTAATTAGATTGTACATTGTAATTCTTTGTATTTCAAATATTTAAAAAGTTACACCTTTCTTCTAAAGAATTCTGCAAAGGGGATGAATATGTTAAACTTTGCAATTTATACAGCTTAATTTGGGAAAATATGATATCTCTACTAATTATACAAACTATAACATTCACTATTAAATTTGGCATTCTAAGATACAAGTTATTAATTTGTCATTTAAAAATATTTTAACTACTGCCACAGATTGCCTTTTAAAATAAAATCATTATTAGTCAGTGCTAAAGCGGTGTGAAGAAGAATGAGTATTTAGGGATACACTTTTAATCCACTTTTTAAAACTTTTGTGTATTCCATTTTGGTTGGCTTGCTTATTTTGCATAATTCCACTAACAAATGAGAAAAGGGAGAGATTTATTGTTTTTGTTTATTTATGATATTTTCTTAAAAAAAAATACTCATCTTACAATTTTCATACTTCCTTACATATATTGAAAATGTATAAAATTGTGATCTATAAGATCAGACTAAAAAATTCTTAAGTTATATTATTATAAATGCAAAATTTATTAATATTGTAAGGTAAAGTTTGTGTGGGGAAAATAGTGAACTGATGTATACGGAATTGAACCGGTCAAAGTTTTTTATATACAAATGTTTTATGTGCAAACTTTGCTAGTCTACTTTAGCTTATTTAGCATTTGATATTTAAATGTAACCATTCATTATCAAGTTTTTTTTTTTTTTTTTTTTTTTAACATGAAACAAATTTTGTTAAGTTGCTGCTCCAGTTTTTTCCTCCTTTGCATGGTAGCTAACATAATTGGCATATAAAGATAGATAATTAAAATGTTAATTTAGCTATTTTCCTTCATGTAGCAACTAATTTGTGTATCAAGTTATATTCTTAAGAAATATTAGCATTGAATATTTCTAAGCATCTGCTTTTAATCATGGGTAATTTTCTTTTAATTTACTAATTTTTATTTTCTTTTTAATATTTTTTAGAGCTTATTGAAATAAAGGATTATTTTATGCCTCCTATAAAAATTTCAATGCCTGTTTTTTTCTTTTTAAATAGCTTGACTTTTTGAATTTTAATTATCGCTAAATTTCAAAAGCTAGAAACTATTAATATTTTAAATCAATAATTTCTCAATAGATTAATCCTGTAATTTTGGCTTAAAATTTAATCTTATGGGTTAGTAAAAATTAAAATGTTAAACAGTTCTCTAATCCAGAAAACTACTTCTGAAATTCCTAATAATCATTTTTTAAATTAGTTCCAATTTATTAAGCTGATTAACAGCATCCAAGTGTCAATTATTTGTGTTTATTATTTTAAGGTCACATGTCATAGGACATTTCTAATTTAAAATAAAGATTTGACTGTTTTTTTCTTTTTCTATCGGAAATTGTTATTAATTTAAGTGTTTACATGAAATTTTTTTGGTCATTTTGAAAGAATCATTAAGAGGTTATGTTATTTATCTTGAGTGATTGGTAATTTAAGCATTGGACAGAGCAATGTTGTGACAACTGCTTAGACAATGTATATATACATTTATTGTTGACATGTTCATGATGATATCTTTAGAATGCCAAATTTTTAGAAAATATCTAGCTGGAAAAATTAGTTGTGGTGCAGCTACAACTGATCAAAGGAAGTACTTTAAAAACTGTATCAGTGTGGAATTTATAGGGATTTATAGTCTTGATTTTCTTTCTCCAGAAGTGTCAACTTACTATATATCCAGCATGTTTGTATGAAATATCGAGGCTTGTTTTTTTGTCCATCCTGTATCAATAGCAAGATAGATCTTGTATCCATGGTCAATTTGATGGCTGTATTTTAGTTGTGAATTCATTTTGACTTAATGAATCATTAGTTTATGTCTGAAGCACCCTGTATACCTTGTCATTTTTTATTGCCTGTGTATAAAATATTCATAAATATTTTGTAGCCACTTTTGTAAATGTCTTCTAGGAAATAAATGTTGATTACGTTTTGTCTGAATGAATCCAAGTAAGCAGATTGTTTTCAAAATTGTTTCAACATCTTGACATTCTAAATTATACTTGGAATTCACATACATGCATGCAAGTTACACAATTATCTGAAAATTATCCGCTTATCAGTAAAACACTCTGAAATACAAAATATACTAATTGATTTTTAAATTAAAAAAAAAAAAGAAATGCTGGTGTATTTATAGCTTTTTAACCATTTGAGTTTTTACATGTGTTTTGGGAACAATTGTAGCCACTTGATATCTCAAACCTCAAACTTCTGTTTGGGGAGGGGAGGGGAGGGAGTGGGGGAAGCTGGAGGGAAGGGATTCTGAGACTTTGTAATATACTTAGTTTGTTTGACATGGCGGACATAAAATTGTATGTTCTACTAACTAAACAAGCCATTAGTTTATAGGCAAAATTTTCAAATAAAAAAGAATATATGTTTATTCTTAAAACTGAAACTTTATTATTTTTTAATATATATATTTATTTATTTATTTATTTATTTTTCAATGTATTTGAATATTGATCACCTACATTAATTTTTGAAAGGCATAGAGTAATTTTCATATATTGTAAAGTAGTCTTTTTGAAAATTGGAAGTATTATAATTTTTATAACATAATATTTTAACAAAAAGTTTATCTTGGACTATGATACAGACACACATTCACACTTCATAATTAAAGTTTACACATTTCAGTTGAAAACTAAATCAGTTGCTCACCAGAAGATTCATGCCTCATAACAAATAGAGTAGCCCATAAGATGACGGAGTGTATTATGGGGTTAATATCTTGCAATGATAAGTGAGCCTTTTATAAAAATGTGGATAATTTCTTGAATATTCATATATCTGGTAGCTCTGTTTTCAATTATTGTAGAATGGTTCTTATGCTAAAGAGGTGTGCAACTCTTTCATGACCAAACATTTTGAAAGTTTTTGATTGATTTAGATGAATCTTTTCCATAGTTAGACATGTTTCTGTGTGTTCTGACATGTTTCTCCCTTTATGCCCCAACAGGACTAAAGTCCCAACAGTAAAATTGCTAAATAGGACATAAATCTGCAATAAATGCCTAGTGAGGTCTTTGTTTTCCTGCACTTTACTATTTAATTAAATACAAGATGTTTGCAATACACAAAAACATACTTTGAGATGTTTCTAAAACGACAAGAAAGTTTCAAACTTATTTTTTGTAAAATAAAATAATTTGGGACATAAAGCATTAAATTAAGGTACAAATGTGTTGGTTAAAAGAAAACGCAACTACAGAATAAACGTTGAGAATTTACTTTTCCAAAATTAAGTACATTAGTTTTGACAACTGTAGTAAATGTTCTGCATTTATGAGCTTTGATAGAAGCATTTTTATTCCTAATATTTGGGTTCTTCAGCTGTTGCATGATGGTGAACCGTACAAATAATTTTAGAAATTTTAACTTCCATTAGAGAACATTTTTTTTTTTTTCAGCTAAACGCGTGTTCACTTTAAAAAAAAAAAAAAAAAAAAAAAAGAGAGAGAGAATTACTTTCACTTTGTTCACTTTAATATCGTAGCAATTTTTGTTATGTTCAATACACTACATGAGGACTTTGAAAGTGTTCCTCTAAAAATAATTCACTCAAACTGTTCAAAACTTAATTAAAAGATGCTAAATAGAATTTCATTTGTTTAATACTGAATTCATTTTATAGTTACCTTTTAAATACTTTTTTTAAAACTCTGTCCTTGTTGTACTTCACAACTACAGTTAAAAGCTGTACCGTTTATACTACAGTCATGTAGTTGTATTATAGGAAAGATTGTTATTCATAGTGGCTTATACTAAGAAATTGGATTTTCAAGTGGTAATTTGGGTTTAAACAAAGGAGCTTCCTTGCACAGAATTCCTTGGGTAGAGGAAAAAATTTCATTTCTATGAGAGTAAACCAAACAACCAGTAATGCAGGAATTGTAAGTTTTCGTTGAAGAATGCCATGCAGTGTCAGGTACTAGAGGGAAAAGGACTCTCCAATATTGTACCACAAGTGAAATCTCTTCCATGTAAGTTAAACTGTGATTGTGGCAGTGTATATATATATATATATATCTAATTTCATAAGTTATGCAGGAATTTAAAACAGCTTTTTTATACTTGATCTAAAAAAAAAAAATTCTTTTTTTTTCTAAGTTTAAAGGATTTTGAACCTGAAATGTTTTTTAATATTTAAAAGCTGCGATTACAAACTTTTATCTATGAATGGAGATCATAATTTGCTTTATACGAAATGATTTGAAATAGCCCTCCTTTCACTATTTATTTACAACATTTGCTATTAATGTATCTACAGAATCAGGTGGCCACTATAAATGTAAACAATATTAACCTTTGAAAAAAAAAAAAAAAAAAAAAAAAGTTGATGTCATTATGGGTATCAAAAATAAATAATATTTTTAAAAAAATCACTTTAATTATGTTCTTGTCTGTCGGCAAGAAACATCTTTGGTATTATGAGACTTCAGACAATCATCTAAAACTATTTATCAAAAAGTATTTTGTAACTTTTAGAAATGGGAAAAGATCATACAGTTAAATTAAATTGTACGATTCCCAAGTTTTAAAAGTTGTTCACGATTACTTACTTGTGACAAGTTTAATGTGGTAAATGTTCATCAACAATTTGGTTAACTAGGCAATCTTTTAAAAGCTAGAAATAAGCATGATCTACAGCAATTCTAGTACGTGCTGACTTGTGCATTTTTGACAAAAATTATTGAACTTCTTTCAACTAAAATAGTTTCTTTATTTTAGTAGTATTTTCATTTAATTTATATCACAAAAGTTGTCCAGCTAGATGCTATGAAGAATTGTAACTCATGGTGGCCATACCAAGTACTGACATTGCAAATGTTTTTTTTTTTTTTTTTTTTTTTTTTTTTTTTTTGTGGGGGGGGGGGGAGAGGGGGAAGCAGTGTGCTATTTCTATTCATAAAATGAATTTATTGCAGATTAATTTTTGTATTTTATATATTTGCACAATGAGTCCAGTAATTTGGCCAACACTGTATCTTAGTATTTGTTCAATATTTGGTATTATGCAAAATGTTAGCTCTTTAAAAATAATAATAATACATAAAAGTAATATTCAATATTGGTCTTTGCTCTTTAAGCATTTTTTAAAGTTATGAATGTGAAAATTGGAAGTTAAAAGAAATTAGATTAAACGTCATTCATCTTTTCCAGACAGCCACCGAATTTTGCAAGTTACTGCAGCCGGGGACGTGCTTAGGATTTAGTGGCCCTGGCCAGAACATATTTAGCGGCTTAGGACAAGAAATATTTACAGGTCATTCAAATTTGTCTACTTACTAAATTGTGGTTTTTGACCCGCCCCATTCCCCAGTAAAAACCTGCTGTTGCTACTGACTAAATAAATTTGATTAAGATTTTAATCCACTACATTTCCAAAATGTTAAAGCTGCTGCATTCTAGCTACTTACCATGCTGTAAATTTGAAAAAGAAAGCTATACATGAAATTAAAATTTCTGTAGTTTTTCTCTGCTATGTTTACTGACATGCAGTTTTCAGTTCTATGTCAGGTAGTTTGACTACTTGACATACATGGATTCAGCAGCAGTTTTTGTTGCAGCCCTGGGCGGTTGCCCAATTTGTCACCCCCCAAGCATGACTCTGACTACAGCTACAAAAATTGTCACTGAGCAAGTTATCTTGAATGATGGGAGATTTTCAGTGATGAGTTATTTACATGAAAATATTTAAAACCATGTAGTTTCCATATTATTGTTTTCTACATAACAACAAATATGTGCATTCATTGACCTCTAGGGTAAATTTCCCCTGCCGTGCATACATTTTGTGCTCATCTGGAAAGTGTTAACAAATCAAGTTAACATCTCTGATGATTTGAGATATCAATGTCTGTTTATTAATGAAAAGTTGTGCATGATTATGTTCCTGCAAAGCAGATGTGGTGCTTATATAAGGAGTATCTGAAAAGTGTCACCTTCAATTTTTCTTTCAATTTCCTCATTTTGGAATGCCATGGGAATTTTATTCAGTGAAGTACTTCAGAACTGTAAATTTTAGTATTTTAATACAGAATATTGTTCTGTTAGTTTTCAGAAATCATTAAAAAAAAGGGGGAGGGGTAAAAACTTTGGATCTGTTTTTTAGAAATAATCTAGAAAGTGTCACAAACATAATACGCAAGTGATACTTTATATGGTGACACTTCAGATGACCCTTAGGAACTCTTTTTTCATGTTTAATTCAATAGGTATTTTTTTTTATTCAGTGCATAATGTGACTTTTTGTATAGACAGTTTATTTTCATATTTGATGTGTCACATACCTTTACAAATAGACTTATTTAGTGAAATGTAGCAAACCTAGTTTAGAATTTGTTTATGAAAATGATAAATGCTCAAAATTATCGGTATTTTTAAGCTTATTGAGTGTATTTGATTAATTTTGCCTTATGATTTACTTTCCCCCCCTTTTTAGCATATAGTGTAAATAACAGTATTTAGTCATCCTTTTCCAATGACTCATAAGGAGATTAAAAATCGAACAGATTATTTAAGTATTCTGAGACTTACTAGAATCGGTATTTGTTGAATCTAATGACATGAATAAGATGTAGTTTTGATAAGCTGCTGTGCTATTGTAATTATCCATAAATATATATCATGTGTATAGAAATTTAAGTGATTTTTTCCTTATTCAAGAACTTTGAAGACTGAACAATGTTATGGTTGTTTTTCCCAATATGTTAAGAACTAAATATCTGTAAGTAAACTTTTTAAAAGGATGTATTTCTCATTTAGCATTGTAGATATTATCAATATTTTTATCTGTTTCACTTTAATTTTGTGTGCAGTAAAAATTTCTAATAAAGTGGATTGCCCTTAAAAAAAAAAAAAAAAAAAAAAAAAAAAAAAAAAATCCCAAACCGTACACTTTCATACTATCTGTTAAGATTAGTAAATTAAAATGTTTTTAAAGGATCTTAAGTACTATTCTCTGTTAATCAAATCATGGTCTGCATGGTAAGTTACCCCATATTAAAAAAATTAAAGAACAGTAAAAATGTTTATCCATTTATTTTAAAATTAGAATTTAAATTTTTATGCTTAATTTGGTATTAATTACTTTTGACTGATGTTATCAATTAAATACATCATTACAATAAAAGATTTTTTTAAATTTTTGGTTTGCTTTATGAAAATATTGAATAACAAGCATGTTCCTGAAAATATGCTATTGTAGTAATAATAATAATAATAACGGAAGAAAAAATTATATAAATATTCTCGATAAAATAAGGAAGGGAGATATGTCTTTAAAAATCAAAATCATATATGGGGGGGGGAAATAGTAATCAAAATAAATAATGCCAAACAATAAAGAATACCTGTACACAAGGTATGGGCAGCCTTTGAAAAGTTGTGGGCCAAACTTTAAGATGTTATTAAAGAAGTGGGCCGTATAATTGAGAATTGTATGGGATTTGGAATTTTTTAAATGGGTTTTATATGGGGTTTTGATGTGTTCCACGGGCCGGATCAAAAAGCCGTTGTGGGCCACATATGGCCCACAGGCCGGAAGTTTCCCATTTGTGCTGTACCTTCTTAATTCTTATTTTCTGATTTTTTACATAGTTGCTTTATGCCATTCTGACGCAGAAAGAATTATTTATTACAGCTGTTAAAATTTGTTTGGCTGGTAATGTATGAATGAAAGTTTCATTTTACTATTTCTTTTCTTTAAAAACAGTTTTATTACATGAATTAAATTAACATAATTAATTATGAAGTAAACAATATTCCTATTGGCGTGTGTTACTGAATAAAAGAACGGGGGAGGGGATCAATGCAAATTCGGTGAAACTTTAATTTACCACAACAGTGATAAAAATATTAATCATCACACATTTAAAAAATTAAATATTACTAATGTTATTGTGAAATACGACACCTCTGCCACAGACGCACACATAAATTAAAATAAAATTTGCACACTCTTAGGTGTATATTTAGCTCATGAAGGAAGAACTAGAGGTGGGGAAAACCATTATTTTCAAAGAACAGTTGTTCACCGTTCCCGTTCTTTTTTAAAGAACAGTTCTTTTTCCTGTTCTTTTGAGAACAGATTCTTTGATTTATGGTAGCTTTATTATGACTATTTTATTCAATTTAAAAATGAAAATATACGTCTTTTTAACATGTACTATACTTTAGTACAATTGTAAAACCCGCAGTGGTCTGGGCACTAAACTCCGTTGCCATAAGAACACGAAAAGTGAAGCAGCATCCGGATTGGCCAGTGCTTGGGAGGGTCAACTTCCTCTCGGCTCGACTGCTGTGGGACCGTGTGCCCTAATGGGAGCTGGTGCACGTAAAATCCGTCGTGGCTTCAATGTCCTCCAAATTGTTAAACGATACCTCTGGGGGTGCCGATTTCAGGGGGTGGATCCCTCCTCTGGAATTGGTTCAAAATTAGGGGACGCCAAGCTGAGTCGGAGTTCCTCCCACTGGGGCTCATTAAAATGGAAGCAGCCCCTTCCGCCCATCGCCTGCCTATTTGAGGGATCTGGCACTGCCCCGCAGGTTGCCAGAGGGCATTAGCAACAACAACAACAATTGTAAAATGTTTAAAAAAAACTTTGCAACCAACATTCTGGCTTTCTTCAATCAAGTATGTTAACAGTAATTTTTTGTAAAAATATTTTAATGGCAGCTGTCGTCAAAAAAAGGGTCTCTAGATCTGTGGCACGCGATGAACGTTTCGATCGTCTGCCCTTCTTGCTAGTAGTTAAGTCGAGTGATGGCAACGGCCGCCCTTTTTTCAGCATTGGGAAATGGTTGCGCCTTAAAGGGTAAAAAAGTACATGCTCCAGCTTAAAAATTAAAGACTCCGTTTAAAAAGCTGTAAGTATCAGGCTCCAGATTAAAAATAATGCACGTGTATAAATATGTCGATTGCTTCGACTACGATTTAAGAAAATGAATATGACTTTGGCATATAAAATTACATGGCTTCCGACCAGGGCCATACCTAGAAAATAATTTCGGAGTCGGGGAGCATCGTATATCGGGATAAAATTTTCAGGATATATCCCACACACCCAATTTCTGTCTAATTTAGCAAGATTAAATTTTTTTTTATTACTGCACAAACATTTCGTTCATTTATACATCACTGCATTTCATACCCCTCACCATGGGCGCCGGCAGAATATTTCTCAGGGGGGGCAAAGACTACTTCAACGTATAGTTACCATGTTGGAAAGAGCAAAAAAGCAAAGGATAACACTGCATACAAAAATCCAGTGGGAGGGGGCATTGCCCCCCTTGCCCGTGCCCATGCCCCTCACCATCCCCACACAGAAAAAATTTTCTGGCTACGTCCCTGTATAAATACACCATGTACATATAATGTAATAAGTTCGGGGGAGCGGCGTCCGAACTCATAGGACCCCCCCCCCCCCCAGTGGCGGATTAATGCATTTTTGTCGGGGGGGGGGGCAGTAAGTTAGAGGATTGACATACATCCATTTTTTGGAAGGATAATAGGATCTTTTACATTAAATTCTTTTTACGGGGGGGGGTCACCCCCTCCTCCCCTCCTCCTTTAATCCGCCCTTGCTTCTGACTCCAAGTCTACAACTTTGACCCTAGCTCAGAACTTAATTAAAGCACAAGGAACAGATTTAATGAAAGAACACCCTTTCACCGAAGAACAGTTCTTTTAACCTGTTCAGCAAGAGAACGCCTTTTACCCCGTTCCCGCTCTTAGCTCTCCGTTCCGAAAAAGAACTAGGTGTTCCCGCTCACTGCTCGGAGAACTCCTCGAGTCGTGATCAAAGAACGTGTTCTTTTTCAGCCAATAGGAGAGGCTGCTCCGGAACAGGTTCTTTTTCAGCCAATAAGAGATGGCTAAGAGCGTATGAAGCGAGGGCGCGTTTTATATGGAGATAGTGTAATGCTTATATTATTGTTTGATGTTGATAAAAAAAATTTTTTCGATTTGTTTGTGTTTCAGACTATCATTTTCTTTATTATTAAATTTTTTACTTTGATTCAAATTGAGTAGTTTGGCTGGAATAATAAAAATTGACGAATTGTAATCCTGTGAGTGCATTTCGTATTGAACATATAAGAGAGCTTCTTATTCTTTGCCCGGGTCCACTTTAAAATTATGGTAGGTTGGGTTAAAAGTTCTATCCCCCCCCCCCCCCCAGATAATCATCTTCGTTATCATTATTTCTCAAAATAACTAAGATTCCACAATTAGAATTTGGTAAAGCTAAAATTGTGAACTTCTGTCCCCACCATCAGATACGTAGCCAATGTGGGGGAGGAGGGGGTCTGCCCCCCAGAATTTAAATTTTTCTTAGCAAAAAAATATTAATCGTGCCTTTCTATGAGAAATTTCACCTTTAAGGCATTTTCCAAAATTTCTCTTTTCAACACGCTTGCCTGCCATAAAATTTTGAAGCGTCGGACCTTAATGAACTGAGAACATGTTTTTGCCGTGATCACTGAACAGGGTGTTCCCGTTCTTTCTTGAGAACAGGTTCAAAAGAACAGGGTGTTCATTCTTTCCCCATTTCTAGGAAGAACCAATCTGAACAAAGGCAAGAAAAAGAAGTAATCAACATAAGCCCCTCTCCCGCCCCCGATAATAATAAATGAGTAAAGGATGGTTAATAGTAAATAATAATTTAAAATAATTAAGGGTATTTTAAATTTTTGTTCCCAATTTATATATAAACTGTATTTCAGTATTATATTACAAGATAAAAAGTGTAAAAAAGAAATTAATTTAAAAAAAAGAATGGTAAGTACATAACAATAATTTACTTCATAAAATGGAAACTCTTCTATTTTAATTGCTTTCAAATACTTTTGATGGTAAAAAAAAAAAAAAAAAAAAATATTCTTTTCATTTATTTGTTGTAATTACAGTAAGTAAATAAAAATATTTGTATTTCTTTTTTTTTTATTACCATTCCTGACGGCTTTTAGAATTTTTCTTGTCGCAATATCACTCATTAAATCTACTATTTTAAAAGCCCAATGGAATATGATTATAGCACTGAAATTTTTTAAAAGGGGGGGGGACAACTATTATTATGCAAAATTATACAAGCTTCATAACATGCTTGCAAAGAATTCATATATCAAAGTCGATATAGAGAGGGAAATGTGTTGAAAGTCAAAGATTTAAGCTCGTATTGTGTGCTTACTTTGTTATTAATGCTTCAGTTGGAATGGCTTGAACTTGCACATCTTATGATCAAATCCTTAAAGTTTCTATTTCTTGTAGATATTCTATACAAGCTGTTAGCACCAAATGTTTCTATTAAAATGCATTCCGTAAAATTATTCGTAATATGTCTCTTTGTATGTGCATCCTGTACCATCTTATAACTTTTTCTAAAGCTTTTTAACCCCTTACCGTATTGGCCCGATCTGAGCAGGTAAAGTGTTCCTTTCTGGATTATCCCAAGTATAGCTCAGGCAGTAGGAAATTTTTTATTTTTTACATAAACTTTCCTGAATTATTTCGTTTTGCTTTGAAAAACTTTTACTTACTTTTCTGCCCACTAGATGGTAGCAATGTACACAATTTAGGAAATGTTATGTGAGAATAGTGTTATTATGTTTTAAAAAATGTTTATATATCAAAATATGTATTAAAATATTGACATTTTTTACCCTCCAACTTGAAAAAAAATTGAACTGGAGTTTTTTTATAAAGACATTTTCATAACAGTATCAATTCAAAGAGAAGCTGTTCTCTCCCTCCCTCTTGCAGAATAAGCTTGTTGACATTCAGTGAAATAAAATAGTAATATTAATATTCAAGGATTAAAATAAAATCTTTATTAAGGATAAATTTTCTTTATACAGTCAAACCTCGATATAATGATACTTAAGGGACCCAATAAAACTATCTTTCCAAAGGGATGTATCGCTGTATTGGGAAGAGATTATATCATATTGGAATTCCAAGGGACTGAAAAATTTTATCATATTAGAGAGATTTATCGTTGTATCGGATATTGTTATAGTGAGGTTTTACTGTATAATGCTAAAATTAAGTCAAATTCTTTTTCTTTTTATAATTATGAATCCATAAAGTTCTAAAATACTTGGAAATCAACTTTTGACTAGGGAAATGATTTTAAAATTTCTTATTGAAATATATATTTACAACAGACATATTTTCAAAATGCTACTTTGCAGATCCATTAGAATTTCATTGTTTATTTTTAAAATTGTGTTCTTAATATTATAATGCAAATCAGAGTAATACAAATAGCAGTTTTTGACAATTTTAGATTAAAATGTTCCTTGAATCATAAATGCATATTCATATGATTTTCCAAAAACTTTGTTTTTAAGACTTAATTTAAAGCGTTTGCTATGCGCCCCCACCCCCTCCCCAAATTTTGATCTTTATCTGTTGATGAATCTGGACAATGTGGACTATTTTGTTGTAGATTGGCAATCTTCCGCTGTTTAAATATTTACAGTGATTGTATTATACTATTTTTTTAAAAAAATGATGTTTAGGATAAACTTACAGTTGGCTTCATGGAATTCAAGGTTGTGCTTTTGTGACTTTAATTTTTTTTTCTTCCATATGACTGATGTATGTTAAGATGTTGGATGTGTACTCTTGTTTAATTTTTAAATTTCTTTCAAATCCGGTTGCTATATTGTACTAAAGTAAATGTAAAAATCTTAAAATTGCAAAAGGAAATGGACAATCAGTGTAATTAACTTTTGCTGTTTGTATACAAATTCTTGTATTTTAAAAATGGAACATTTTTTAAACACAAACGCTTTAAAAAAAAATATGCAAGATTTGTTGCATGTTATAATTTACATTAGATTTAACTGCTGAATGCCTATAATACATCTAAATTTTGGAATTATTATATTTTCTTCCTAATATTTTTACTCCCCTTCAATTTACATTTTTTTTTTTAAACTTTGCTTATTGCTCATTTCACCCCAAATAAAAATAAATAAAAATGATTTGTTTCAGTAGCTTTGAGCATAATATCTGAGTAAAATCTTGCAAAAGCAAATTTTGTGGAAATTCATTTTGCTGAAACACACCTATTCATGTATTTTTTGGAAAATAGTTTTTTGTTTTTACTTGTCCTGTAATTTTAAGCAGTTTTTTTTTTTTTTTAATAATCTATTCCTTAGCTGTAGAAAATATACTGCCTGTGTGATTGTTACTATTTAGCATCCCCTCCCCCCCCTAAATATTTGTTTAGGGATACTCCTATTTAACTAAAGAAAAAATTATACTTTACAGTTAAATTAAAATAATAATTTATTTGTTTAGATTCAAAAAACCTGTCCTTGCCCCTTCTTGGGGTCCTTTTAAAGGAAGCTCTGCAACCACTTATATACTTTGAAGTGAATTGTGTTGCTTATCAGTTATTTCAAAATGTCACCAAATATGTTTTGATCTTACTTTTGCCATTTTCTGTTTGATATAACTTAAACTGTTTAACTACTCATCTGTTGTTTCCTATTTCAAAAAAAAAATATGTACATGAAATTAAGTATTGTGGACATTCAACAGCATAATTTAAATAAAAGTCAAATTTTAAGATTTTTGTAATTGGAAAAAAGTTTATACGTAAAAATAGTAAACATATTTAAAATTTTTCCATTAACTGATTCCATCTTTTGCTTTATAAAATAGGTTTTTATTGGAATGTAATATTTTCCCCCTCATGTTTAGGGCAGTTCTCAAAATTTTGCTTATCACTTTGAATTATATATTTGTGTTTGTTTATTGAACTGTATAAAGGAGAGAGATGTAGACAGTAGTTTTTATGAAATGCTAAATTACGATGCCTTTATTATTTCCCTTACCATATTTAAATTTATTATAAAATAGACATTGATCATTTTCCAGTACTCTTATTGCATAAATTAGGATTAGAATGTTTCTACATTTTGTTTGCTTTCAATTTTTTGAACTTTTATGTCACACTAGAAGTGACTAGCGCATTGAAAACAAATTATGTTGAAAGGACTAAAAACGATTTATTTAATACATGCTTTTTTGCATAATGAATGTTTATTTAAATTTGCTGATGTAGAATTGTAAAAATTAATACAGTACACAATGATGGCTAGGAAAGACTTGTGTATTATTAGTTTTATGCTCATCAACATTCTAGGTTGTTTTAGAAAACTTTCTTTTGAGTGTGAAAGTTATTTGTTTTGTGCCACATATGTTTTTTTAGCACATGTCATGTTAGTTTTTGTTTTTCATTCTTTATCTTGGCTAAAGAGTTATTTCTTATTGTGTGTTGTAAAGAAGAAAAGTGTAATAAACACCTGTTTACTTTTAATGTGTTATTTCTAATTATTCAAGACACACAAAGAAATTTTGTACAATATTGTTACTTACTTTACAAAAGAGAAACAATCAATTATATAACTATTGTTGGTATAGAACAATATTAGATATAAAATTAGTTTAAATAGTAAATTGCTTTATTACAGATGTAAAGAACACTGAAATAGATGTGTTGAATAGTGTGACAAATTTTATCTTGCTTTCTTTTAGATAACATTTGTCACACTATTTAATACATCTTTAAGTACTTTAATCATTTAAATACACATCTTTAAATACTTTTTTAATTTAAAAATTCTCTTTCATCGGACAAATTGTGTTATCAGTTTATTTGTATAAAACTAATAGTATACTAATTTTAATCTTTCTTGACTGGTGTTACTTTAGATATGATTAATGATACTCCTCCATGTTATTATCAAAAAGGTAATAACAATATTTCAAATATTTCTTATAGTTAATTGCACAAAAATATAATAAGCATGCACTCACACACAGTGCCGGATTAAGACAGCGCGGGGCCCGTAGCAAATGTTACCAAGGGGCCCCCTGCTCAGTGACGCACCTATATATATATATATATATATATATATATATTTAGGGGGAGGAGTTCACCATCACATTAAAATAATAGAGCTAAATTAAGTGAGAAAATAAAGTGCTAATTATATTACAATTTATGTTTAGTGCCAATTAATGGTATTACTAATGCTAATTAGATGTAAACAAAACTGAAAGGTCCCACGTGTTATATTTGCGAGAGGTTTATCCCAGCCCTTCCTCCACCTTGGGTGAGCTAATCTGTAGGTTTTGTGCGATAATAAAATAAAACACAACTTTTACGAATTTTCTTGATTCAAAATGAAAAAATTTGAGTTAAAATAGTGTGCGGGAAAAATGCCGCAAGACATAGACAGTGAGTAAATAGATAGTGAGACTGGCGATATTTAAAGTTATTTATTCGTACAACTCAGGTTTTTTTTTAATGAATGTTAATGTTCATGGATATATATTTGGAATTTCTAACACTTCCCACCTTTCCCATATGCAAACATATAACTAGACAAGTTTACACACATAAAATAATAATTGTTTCTGTAAAATTTTTAGAACCTTCGAAATCAATATGTATTTTAAACTGTGTCTTTAAACATTATTTTTTCCCCTATAAAAATACATGCTTGTAAAATTATTTCATCATATATCTGGACGGTCTTTACTAATTATAGGTTACATATTTTTAACTTCTCTTAATTTATTTAATGGGTTAATTCATAAGAAATCGAACTGAGGATAGATAGATCTAGCACAATAATACCTCCACCATTCAAAATATACTGCATACACGGAAGGCATTTAAACTGTACATGCTTGTACAGGGGGACTGTTACTTCCACATACCGCTTGGGACACTTCTAAAGGTCATTTCGTTAGTGTTCTACAAGCATATGTACATTACTTTTCAACTTATCCTCGTTAAAATGATATAAAATATTTTCCTCAAAAAAATCTTTATAAGAGGAATAGAATAATCTATATAATAAATAATAAAAAATTCGGATAAAACATTCATTATCGTATTACGTTCAAATGTTTTTGCAAGACTTAATAATCTTAAATGTAACAAGTGCAAGACTTAATAATCTTAAATGTAACAAGTAATTTGTGAGTTTCTTTGTGGGTCAAGAGTATCCGAAAATTCTTTTTGTTTTCAGTTTGCCTGAGCTTATGGCTTCTCGGATACCCCGACCGTGCGAAGATCCTCTCGGTTCTAATTATTTTATTTGAACGAACGTTCTGGCATTCGCGCTCTTGACCTGTGGTTTCGACCGGCCAAAAATGAATTCTTTCATATTTAACGTGGTTAATTTCCGAGATTAATAAGATAATTTATCGTAATAGTGGATTCCCCAACTATAAAAAAATGACTTACATTCTATATATTGTTATTGTTTCAAAAAGTAATTCGCCTTTGTTTAAATACTGTAAAATGTAAAATAAATAATTAAGTAAAAACAAAGCAAGCCAACTACCAAAAGCCTTCTAAGATGGTTTACATCCTAGTACACCTTCGAATTTCGCCAAAGCCACCCGCCTTTACTGCAAAATAAAAGAACTTTGGGGCTGCCCAATATCCGTTTAAAATACCATCCCCATATTTACTGCAAAACAAAATAACTTTATGTCCAATATTTAAATAAAAATTATTGTTTCGTGGGGGATTATTATTGATTATGGGGCGCGTTTTTCCTACAATCTTAATCCTATGGATCTAAGCTCTCGGGGAAATGCAGAAGATAAAACTCGCGTTCCAGAGAACAACTTCAGAAATAGCCAAAAATATTTCCGTTCTATTGAGTCATTTTGAAAAGTTTGATTACAACTTCATTAAAAAATTCTTTCGACTTGTTACTGAAAAGTCCCTGAAGTGATCGGGACAGATAGACTACAGACTAATGAATAATCCGGCCCACTGACGGATTAACACAATTTTGTGGGTGGAGGCTTGGATGGAAGATTCATATATATATATATATATATATAAATTTTATGGAAGTAAGTTGGGATTGTTTAGATTAATTTCATTTTTCTCGGGAGGGGCGGTCACCTCCTCCGACCCCCTCCCTTTAATCCGCCCTTGATCAGACCCTGAGTCTGTTTTTTTGTTTCGGCACTTAGTTTTCTTTCTATATTTTGTTTATTTCTGGATTCAGTCTTCAAATAAAGACAAAAATTTAACATTATTGGTAAGGAATCCATTTTCTAAAGGCCATAGGTGGGTGGTGCAAAGATCTGGATACCTCTCCTCCGTTTGTCCGAGTTTCGCTTTTAGTCAACGAAAAGATAATGATACAGCCTTTCTTTCTGTCTTATCTTTTATTTCCCCCCTTTTGGATGCTCCCTGAAATTTTTTTCTGAGAACCGTGTTTTTGTTCCACAGTATTGTTGGATATACTCTTGTGTGTGTCCTTATTGCTGACTTTAGAATACTCATTCAGTTTCGTCTAGGTAATGAGTTGACTAAATAATGCAGGCATGCAACAGCCACATTAAATATATTAATGACTATGTCATTTTATCGCTCACCCCTTTTGAAAATGTGACATAAAAATGAGACACGAAAATGCGTTACGAAAAAGCGACATAAAAGTAAGAATAAATGTCCGCTGAAAACGTTAGTATGTGTTACGTAAACCACCGATTTCTATAAGCTCCGTAAGGTTGCATTTATTTGATAAAATGATTGTTTAAAAATTTCATCCGTTTATTTAAATACTATTAGTTCACAACAGCTTTAATCTATTGTTACAATATTTCGTAAGCTGTAGAATATACATCACAAGTATATTTTACATATATTTAAATACTATTAGTTCACAACAGCTTTAATCTATTGTTACAATATTTACTAGCTGTAGAATGTGCATCACATGTATTTTTCTATCAATAGGTTACAATCCTAAAAATTTCAACATGGGGTTACCAGGTGAAATACACGATAGATGAGAGATAAAATGACATAGTCCATTAATATCGTTTTAATATGGCAATCATGAAACTAAAAAAATTAGGGGGGTTCAGAGGGGTCTCCCATTGATGAGGCTCGAACAGCCGAGTTATACATATATTCTTTCAATGAGTTGTCTACAACTGATTTACAGTTCCACTATATAGATCTTCAGAAATTGTCTTATCTAAAAAATAAATAAATAAATAAAAATGACAAGAAAGAAAGAAAGAACGAAAGAAAAAAAGATTTACAAGATTTATCTGTTGCCTTAAAAACTCAAGAAAGATAAATCATGCCAAGCTCATAGATTATAAAACACTTTCCAATACAAAATATTTTTGCGCCAAATCTGCTATGTATTTTAGTTAAAACTGGCGAGATTTCGTAGATAAAAAAATGTTGTATTATCACTGTAAATGCAATTTTATGAGACCCTGTAAAAGACCATTAATTTTTTTTAGCGTTTAACTGAAGAATATTAAAATTTTATACTCATTGTCTTGTGCTAGAAATGTATTAGTGTCTCTCAAATGCCACAGACTGCAAGGGAATTCTTTTGAGTGCTCCTGTAGAACTATTAATAATACGGAGGTTATTCTCAATGGAGAGCATCATTTTGAGAGCCTTAGTAATATATATGCCAACTTTGTTTTCTTTCAAAAATCGAATATCTCTAAAATATGTTTTCAAGAATGACTGCTGATTCAGCCATTCCTGTATCAACAGATACAGGGGTAGACCCCCCCCGAACCCCCCTTTTAGTTCTGTTTTTTAGACTGTGCTTATACATTGGATTTTTTTCTCCTGTAAAAGAACTATAAATGCTACACACACCATTTTCAATATGGTACGTGGTACTGTACATAGAAAAAACATAAATTTCGCACAAATCAATGTATATCCACAGCAGTTAGAACACTGGATGGGTGGACATCAGAACAGACAAATAATCGAAATCATAAGGACGTTAACCCGTTTTGGGTTCTAATGTATTAACAAATTTTCGTCGGTCGGAGACCCCCTCATACTCCAAGGCAGATAGCCCTTAACAAAACACAATACAATAAATCAGTTAATTAAAGTGCGAGTAACGAATTTTCAAAATTTCCGAAGAAATCGACATAGCTTAATATAATTACATTAGACATTTTTCGAGGTACTACATTATTATCCAGGCGATCCGCCAAGACGAGCAACTTTTTCGCCAAGATAAATGCCGGACACATGAAATTATTGATGGTTCGGAATACGATTGCCAACAGTTTGCCAGGAAATTTGCGGGAAAAATAGTTTGGCGTTAATGACCGCCGGGATAATACGTAAATACCTTTTTCGATTTATCGTAAAATAATAAAAATATCGCCAAGTTTGGTTCATTTTTCAAAGCATTTTTTTCGCACCCCATTTGGCAATTTATCGCAAAAGTCGCCAACATTGCCGGCTTTTGGTTTAAATTTTGAAGGAGGCACACGATCGTCGTCGGATTATTAGCCAATCATATTGTAGGATAGTATTATATGCTTAAAATAGATGCCTGTTTCTAATCTGCCATTGACCGTATTGTATAGAAATTATTTTGAGTGCTCCCGTATAGAAAAACTTTTAACTATACAGACACTATTTTCGATGCAAAGCTTCATTTTGTAATCCTTCATAACATCCAATTTTGTTTCATTTCAAAGAGCAGAATATCTCTAAAACCAAAGCCTTTTGTGAAGGCAATTACAACGGGTGAGAGAAAAAACATTTTAAGGAAATTTGTCTTTCATTCAATATATTTAATTTTCATCCACCTAAAATAAATAAGTTCATATTCAATTTTTATTACAGACCCAAATTGAATTTCATGCTCATCTGGAAACGCGCGGAATCTTTTCGCAGTCGAAAGCTTTCGTTTTGTATACATAAACATTCGAATATCCAATAGACGATTTATTTGTGGGGGAAAAAATAATAATAAACTGTGTAATCGGGAGAAATTATTTTAAACGTATTGGAATCCCCCCAATTGTATGACGTCATTTTCACTTAAAATAGGTCATTTTGTCACGCAAATGATTCAATTTTTTGACTCTCGGAAACGAAATGGTGCTGAAAATATCGAAAAATCGCTTAAAAATGAAGGAACGGGTGGATTTTTAGATTTTAAAATTGACAGATTGTTTTCTATATTTTTTTACAAACTTGTGAAAAATTTCAAGCGGATCGTACAAACGATGTAGAAGTTTTTAGGCTTTTTGTCCTTGACTTTGTAATCTTTTTGCAGTCATAGAGGAAAAAGTTTTATCTTGAAGTCGGGGTTCAGCGCAACTACAAGGGGTGATCAAATGAAAAGGTACCAAACGTCGCAACAACCTAACCGTTATCATATTTGTCCATGCAGCTATAAGAGCACGTATCGAGACATCTAGGAATTAGAGATGAGACGGGCTCAGCCCGAGCCCGAACCTGGCTCGGGCTCTGTAATTAACAATTGTGTTCGGGCTCGGGCTCGTGAAAAATTTCTCCTTTATTGAACATACTCCTTGAAAAAGATTTTAAAAAGTGATTCATGAGGAAAATAAAAGTACAGTCAACTCCGGTTATAGTGAGCCTCTGGGGACCCTCCCATTTCGTCCACTCTATCCGAAGTTCACTAAAACCCAAGTGTCTTCATGATGGATAGAGATACTGTGTGTGAGTCGGGACTCATGGTTTGCGTTCACTATATCCGGGTTCACTATAACCGGTGTTGGCTGTACTTATAAAAAAAATAGCGGCACGGGCGCCTATTAGGTGCGTTAAGCTCTTTGGATATTTCAGAACGGCGGCTTATATTCATTAGTTAGTCATGAGATCCGACATTATTGGATAAACATATGGATAAATAAAGAATTAGAAAGTGCATTGAAAGTTTGCAACTCTATTTGTCTTTCATTTGCACAAACGGCAAAATTCATTGTATTCTATCCATGAAGTAATTGGATTTTTTTAAAATCTTTAACTGTGAAATTTCGGGCTCGGGCGGGCTCGGGCTCCGACTTAAATAATATTGCTCGGGCTCGGGCGGGCTCGGATTAAAAGTCCTCGGGCTCGGGCTTCAAAAAATGAGCCCGAACTCATCTCTACTAGGAATGCGATTGGAGCCTTTTGTGTGGATAGGAACATGCGGGGGCCCGCAGGAGAGAGCAGAAACTCTTGTTAAAAGCACCCTACTACGTCCAATTGACGCGGCAGTGCGTGTGAGGACAGGATGGTGTTCACATTGCAAAATTCGACGATTTAGGGGCAGCGAGGCGTTATCCGATTTCTGACAGCGGAAGGTGTTAAACTGGCCACTATTCATCGCAGGATGATGATAGTATACTGGGAAGGCTGTGTGTCCCACAAGTCAATGAGAAAATGGAATGTCCGTTTTCGCCAAGAAACTGGTCACGTTCAAGTGGGAGACGTTGGACCGTCCGCCCTACAGTCCGGACATGTCACCCTGCGATTTCCATATGTTGGTTCCACTGAAGAAACCACCTGAAAGGGAAGCGCTTCTATGGTGTATATTTTGAATAAAGTCTACATTTGTACCCACCGTTCTTACCTTTTCATTTGATCACCCCTTGTAGTTAGCAGGATGATACGCTTTAAAGAATAACTTCCCATAGAGCGCAATGTATTGGGACTATTTTGAGTGCTCCTGTAGAAAAAAATCAATAAATGCTACATAGATCCTTTACAATAGGGTACATGGTACTGCAGATAAGAATAACATATATAAATTTCGTAGAAATCAATGCCTATACACGCGAGTCAAGGACGGACAGACAGAGAAACCGAAATCTTAAACACTTTTCTACCTTGTTGGAAAGTGTCAAAAAAGCTAGATCGTCAGAGAGAAAGACGAAAACTTTCAAGGTAAAGGCGCGGGGCCCGTAGCATTTGCTAAATCTGCTATATTGTTAATCCGGCACTGCTCACACATATTAAAAAATCTACATAATACTCAGTAATGTCTGAGTATATTTTGTGGAATATCGCAGTATTTATGTATATATATTATAAAACTTCAACATTCTTTGACTAAACTAAAAAAAAAAAAAAAAAAAAGGATTGTTGATTGAAACATAAAAACTACATTTGGTGTGGGATTGTACACTTTAAAAGTTTGTCTGCAGAGTAGTTGGACATCGTTACAAACGTAATTACCTCTTGAACAACAGAATCATTAAAAAGCTATATCTGCTGATATGAATATAAAAACAGATAATTTGTTTCTTATATCCACAAGTATGGATACATACAGAACAAATCATTTTGTTTCTCATATCCATGAATATGGATCTTTTATTTGGAAATTATCACTTTAAGATAATGCATTCTTTGAAATAGTTTTATGCACAGTGTGTGAAATATTCCTTCTCAAGGATAATTTTCAAATCCTTTATAATGCTTGGGTTAAAAAAAAAAAAAAATTGTGGTCAAATTCACATTTTTAAGAATTAAGATTTTTTAATGGATTAAAATATAATATAGCTTCTGCCAAACCAAATGGGTTTTCAAATTTACAGAACCTCTTGTTATATCTTCTAAGTAGTTCAGAAAAGTCATGAATTTTGCTACGGAAATACAACTACATTAGAACTCATGGGTTTTCATTACGGGGAAAAAATGGGTGAGAATTTGCAGTCCCGCGGAATTTCCATGCACTATAATCTTTCCTCGATATAATGATACATCCATCCCTATAGAACAGTGGTTCCCAACCGGGGGGTCATGACCCCCAAGTGGGTCGCCATGCCTTTTCTCGGGGGTCGCTGCAGACTGATTTTGCAGGTAATGCATGGCAAAATGAGACATGCTTTCTCCCTTTCCCCCTTCCTCAAGATAAAGTACCTCAAGATTTCTACTACCAACTGGAGATAAAGCATTATGCTAAGGCGCCCCATTAACATCGAGCTTCAGTTCAGTTCAGTTCTCCCCTTTCTCTTTGTAAAGTAACATTCCTTTTTCTCATTAGGGTGCTTGTATCAAATCTACAAAAACTGACGTCGTAAAGTATATCTAGGAGTGTTAACCAATTTTGAAAACGTGTGCACTAAGGCAGAATTATCGGAAATAGAAATTGCAGTTAATTTAAGGTCAAGGTGAGAAATTATTAACCACATTGAAGCTCTTAAATCTGAAATTCAAAATATATCCCAAAGCTTACAATGAACAAGAGGCGGCACTAGTGCGAAATCCACTTCACACATCTTTAGATGTCGCCGATCTTCCTGATAAAGCGCAGTACGAATTTTTGATTTTGCAAAATGACTCCTCAGCACATGATTTATACCAAGAAAAATCGTTAATTCAAAATTGGTAGTGCTATGCATCACTTTAAGCTTTCGCTTCAAATGTTAGTGCCATTTGCATCCACTTATATGTGTGAAGAAGTTGAATTTAAAACTCTTTTGTAGATTAAGACAAAAGCCAGTAATAAATTAGATGTCCAAGATGCGGTTGGCTTTGACCAATATTCAGCCAAGGATAGCAAAACTTGTCAGCCTAATACAACCTCAGTCATCCTAATAATAATCAGTACGGAATAAAAAGTTAATCATTTTTAAATCCCAAGATATATTTTTTTTCATTATTCATTTTTTTTTTGTCTTATTGTCAAACATGATGGATGAAAGAGGGGGGGGGTCGCTAAGTTTTTGAAAAATGTAAAAGGGGTCGCGATTTAAAACAGGTTGGGAACCACTGCTAGAACGAAAAATTCATTTAGTCCCCTAAGTGTCATTGTACAGAGGTTTTACTGTATTTATAAATGGGTATTTACTAGAGATGAGACGGGCGCAGCCCGAACCTGGCTCGGGCCCTGTTATTCACGATTGCGTTAGGGCTCGGACTCGTGAAAAATGTCTCTTTTATAGAGCACTAGCTGCTACCCGCGACTTCGTCCGCGTTGGCTTTTGAATTAGGTCCCGAGAGAAATGTAGCATGTGTGAATAACAAATATTGTTGCGACAAAAGAAACTGCATTTAAATATTATTTGCTTTTTACTTGTTTCAAATGAAGTATAATGCATGGTAGTATACTTCATTTAAAATAAGAGAATATGCAGAGTTACTAAATTTAAATTTTTTTCAGGCATTTGGCGAATAGAGACAGTTATGACAGTATTTGCGAACTGTTTTGTAAAAGAAATATTTATGCTATATACGTGAATTTTAGTCTATGTTAATCAGGAATAGAGCAGCTTTCTATTAGTGAAAAGTTTGAGAATCGGTTCTGTAGTTACAGAGATACCCAGAGAGCGTAATGTATTAGAATTATTTTGAGTGTTCTCTTAAAGGAACTATTTGCGCTACATGCATGAATTTTAGCCTATAATACTCAAGAATAGTGTAGCTTACTATCAGTAAAAAAAGTTTAGGAATCGGTTCAGTACTTACAGAGATGTACATAGAGCGTAATGTAATTCTTATTAGCATCCCTGTAAAAGAACTATCTGTGATATATGCATTAAAGGTAGCCTATAACACTTAGGATGCCACCAGTGTCTAAGAAGTTCTGCTCTCAAAACTGCAAGGAGGGAGGTGCCAGGTTCAAACCCCGGTCGCGCCTGTCGACCTAGCCGCTCCCAGTTTTCCGTGGTTTTCTAAAAAACCTCGCGTAAATACGGGCTAGGATCCCCTAGAAAGTCCCCCACAGAGGAATTTCCCATATAGGCCTAGGACCCTAGTGCAGTCAATCGGTCTTAATCCAAAAACAAACAAACAATGATACTCAGGAATAACGTAACTTTCAATCAGTGAAAAAAGTTTTAGAATCGGTTTAGTAGCTACAAAATTTCCATAGAGCGCAATGCATTAGAATTATTTTGAGTGTCTTTGTAAAAGAATTATTTATGCTATATACTTGAAAGGCTGCCTGTATGTTAATCCAGGGCATAAGCTATTTTCATTACAAATTTTTCTAAATCCGTTCAACCATTTTTGTGTGATTCAGTCAAAAACATCCAAACACACAAACGTACACATTAATATTATTGGTAGGATTTCTAAATTTATGAACTTTAAGAAATACATCTGGACTTTTCTTGGTACTTACGTTTTATCCCGGCGGTCATTCCCGCCAAACTGTTTTTTCGTCAAATGAGTTGCCAAACTGTTGCCAATCGTATTCAAAACCATTAATAATATCATTTGCCCGGCATTTATTTCGGCAAAAAATCGCTTGTCTTGGCGGACCGCCGGGATAATACGTAAATACCCTTTTCTTTACTTACGCTTTTTTATTTGGCGTAATATCAATATAATTTCCAGGTTTTTCAAATGCATGTGATTTTGCAAATAGAATTTCTGCTTTATTTCAAAAGCATAAATCATTTTGTGCGGGCGATAAAACATATTTTAATTAATAGTTAGAAAAGTAGTTAAAATTTCAAAATTCTGAGCCTCAGGTGCACTTTACCGAAGTTATGGGCTTAGTCATGCTCAAATTTACAAAGCTCAGCTTTCTGTAGATTTGTCTGGAGAACATTCATTTTTATTTTTACAGATAGATAGATTTGGCATAAAGCTGGCTTAATTTCCGTGTTATTTAATGTTTTTCCGATGCACGCGCTCCTTTATTGAAGTATTAGCATTCTTGTTAGCTCAAAACATGAATCATTTGATACAGGCGAAACTCGCCAAGCATGGCAACGTAAAAACGGTTTTTAATTAATAATTAAAAAAGTAATTAAAAATCTAAAATTCTAAGTAGCCTATAACCATCTCCAGGGTCCCATCTATATCTAAACCAAAATGCATCCTAATCGATTCAGCGGTTCAGGCGTGAAGGCGTCATAAACAAACAAACTCACTTCCGCATTTATAATATTAGTTAGGATACTCCTTGAAACGGATTTTAAAAAGCGATTCATCGGAAAACATAAACGTACTGATGTGATGCTAAGGACTTGCAACAAAATAATTGGTGGGTAAAAAGCTAGCTTTTTCACATAATATACTAAATGGTGTGTTGTGCTATTTCATTTGCGTATCTGTGTTAAAATGCTGTTAATTCAAAATTTTGGCCTCAATATTTACTGGTCTATCTTAGTTAAATCTATATATTCACATCGTATCATAAAATATTTTTTAAAAGTAGTTTTGTACCTATCAACTAAATTCTTATGCGATAATATGTTCTTATGCAATTCTATGGAAATATGAAAATTTCTTAAATTTATTATGCAAAATCTCTTTTCTGGACGTGTTTTAAATATAACATTTTTTAATATCACTATACGAGATTTATAACTTCTTTTTTCTGTATCTAATATATCTAAGTACATACGAATGTTTAACACTGATGTAAGTACGCAACGGAATTTTAATAAAAATTGAAGCATTATTGTTATTATTTGCTAAACATGGATATAAAGAATTAGAAAGTGCATTAAGAGTTTGCAACTATATATATCTTTAATTTGCACAAACGGCAAAATTTATCGTAATGTATCAATGAAGTAACTGAATTTTATTTATCTTTAGCTGAAATTTCGGGCTCAGGCTCCGACTTAAATAATATTGCTCGGGCTCGGATTAAAAGTCCGCGGGCTCGGGCTTCAAAAAATGAGCCCGAACTCATCTCTAGTATTTACCTCTGCCTCGGGTAAACCTCCAATTTTGAACAAATAACCACTTTATGGAAATGGAAGAATGCGTGACTTTTGAAAAAGTGTCCGAATTTTACGAAATGCGAGAAATTTGCTCAGAATAAAACCGATTTGTAGGGTGCGCAAATTTCTAGCAGTAAATTTTTTTAATGCAAGAAAAAGGAGGGAAATGTGAGATTCTCGTGTTCTTGCGCTCCAGTGAAAACACTGTACTTGAAAATCTGTAGGATGTCTTCTCATAAGCTGTAGTGCACACTGTGATAACAAATAAACCTATGCCAGTTAAGAAACTTTCAGATTTTTTTATTTATTTATTTTTTTATTTATTTATTTATTTTTTTTTTTTTTTGTATTGAAACATGAGGGTGTTCTTGTGCTGTATAAAAACCAAAAAAAAAGGGGAGTTAAATTACATATAAATACCATTGGCGTAGTTAGGTGGGGGTTAAGCCCTCCATAGAAAGCAGTCTTGTAGTGTGAGGGAATGCTTGTATGCTCTGCATTCCCTCGATGAGACGAGAAATTAAAAATTAACGAGAAAATTAACGAAGTCTTCCCGTTTGTTTATTCCTACCCTGTTTTAAACATATTTTTATTTTACATTGCCCACTTATCTCTAGATAGATAAAGATGCTTGTTCTACCTTTTTGGGACACCCTGTATATAAATGCACATATACATACACAAACAAACGACTTAAAATTGTTTTTAGCTCAGGAATAAATCTTTTCTCAAACCTTTATTTCTGTACTACTAAAATATCAATGGATCGTACTAAAATTTGGATAAACTAAATGAAAACATTTTAACCCTTAAATGCATGAATTTTAAAGAAGTTCACTCGATAGCCACGAGTGTAATCTAATTTTCATGTATCGGTTTTGTGAATAACTAATTACTTTTTCCAAAAACATGCAGTTTGAAAGAAGAAAGTAATTTTTGAGATTTTGAGAAACTAATCAATGAATTGTGGTATAATGGCACAAATTTAATTTCGGTTGTTCTTTTCCGAGTAATAGATCAAAATAAAATATGTTCTGCTTGTAATTATCTCTATGTAAGTTTAATTTACATTTCAGTTCCATACACAGTTTTGCATACTATTTAGAGCCGTGAATCATTGAAATTGATTTTAATGGTTCTACAGAAAAATAAAAAATAAAATGAAATGGGACATAAGTGATTCATTTGTCTATTGCTATTCTTCTGGTGAATCAATAGAAATCCTGTATATTCGTCACTTTATCTAAACAAACACTACAGTTTTATTACACGTATAGATTATTTGCCATGATCTATAACTAACGTACTATAGCACTTACCCCAGAAGATTAATAGAAAAGAAATTTTCAACATAGTGTTTCACTGTTGCCTTCTCCGACATGGAACTCGGGACCCCCTGCCCCCCCCCTACATGTTGTTACTGTGTCTGACAACTATTTTATTTTTTCTGTGTTCGCATATAAATTCTTTGTCGCAATTAAATGTATCCAACATGAAACACACTACTATTAGATGAATGAGAATGTTTATGAACATTATTAACATATGAAACACCACCATTATGAAATAAGCTTTATTAAAAATGAAGACTTAAAAGATACAACTAAAAGCCTGATTTTTTCATACTATTAATAATCATAATCGGTAAATTTCTATTTATTTTTGCCCCATTTTCGCTGGGTAGCCACTTAAAAAACTTCAATGGGTCCGGCAACTTACCGTGTAATCACTAAAATACTAGCAGCCATCCTAGTTACCACTTCTTTTTGCAGAAATCGTTAATCTGCTGTGATATTTTTTCTATGGAGAGGTTGAATTAAGGGGAAAAAAAAAAAAAAAAAAAAAAAGATTTCGACTATTTATAACTTGTAAATTCATAACTGAGAAAAATTAGGCATTTACTACATTGAAAAAACCTTAAACTAAATTCACATACTAATTCACGTAATAATTTAGGGCCCCTCATAATCGGGGGCCTGGGGCATATGCTTTTCTTGCCCCCGTGATAATCAAGCCCTGCTTATGAGAGGGGGCCTGGCCCGGGTGAATTGCATGCGCAGGAAACCCCCCGAAGCCGGCCCTGACTGAAAGAAACCAGGTATGGGCAACCTTTGGAAAGTTGTGGACCAAACTTTACGATGTTAACGAAGTCGCGGGCCGTATAATACGGATTTGTATTGGATTTTGAACGGTTTTTATGGGGTCCACTGGCCGGATCAAAAGCTGGGCCTATCCAGCCGGCGGCCGGAGAATGCCCATACTATATGAAATAAACGAACGAACATGATACAAGAAAGATTCTAGGTCCTTGATTTGTGTAGGGCATGTATGGGCAACCTTTGAAAAGTTGAAGGCCAAACTTTATTAGCGAAGTCGCGGGCCGTATAATGGGATTTTGAGTGGTTTTCATGGGCTCTATACGGGGTTTTGATATGTTCCGCGGGCCGGATGCAATGCAAAGCCGTGGCGTTCCACATCCAGCCCGCAGACGTTGCCCATATGTGTGGAACAAGGATTTCTTCAAAATGATGATGATCACCTTCGAAAGTTGCCTTTCTGTATAAACTATCTACTAAGAGATGGCGCTAGTGTACTCGACTACGGTTTCGTTTTGACATGCGTACTCACAACAAACTTGTAGCAAAAGCAGCAGTGAAGGGAGTGAGGAAGATTACAGCTGACAGAAGAATATTGTTGATGTTTTATAACTATTCTAATGCAAGTTCCATTACCAAGATTCGCTGTGATAATAATGCGTTATTTCCTCAGCTATCAATATAGGATACTACTGGATGACTTTACGACAACAATATGACTAGCCAAATATTTAGGTAGTTTGTGTTTGTGATGGCCAAAGATATGGAGAAAGTTGGCGACTTTGAATATAATACAAAAGACCTCATTGGTCATGGGGCTTTTGCTATTGTGTTTAAAGGAAGGCATCAAAAGGTAAGAATTAAATATTTAAACCACAATTCTTATGTTTTACTATGTAATATGAACTCTGATGTATAGTATACAGTGCTAGCTTCATCCGGTATCGCATCTTGTTTACGTTTTGTTGGAGTGTCGGACTAGCCTAATATTAGCAGATTTTAATTTTAGAATGAATGGTTCGTGATTTAATAACATTTAATTTAGTGGAATTATTTTGTATAAATTCTCCTGGAACGTCTAAACTGGCATCAGTGTTTAGGGTTAAGAAGTATTGCTTAGTTTTTTAAATACACAGTTTAAAGCATTTCAATCTTAAAAGACTATTCTTTACCTTTAGTGTTTTAAAATTAATAATAAAAAAATAATCTGTTATGCTGTCATATCACATAATGCTAAAATTTTTGTTATGAAGGTTTTCTAAAAGAATATCATTGAAACTTAAAATCGTTTGTGTGATCGTCAAATGATAATCTGTTACAAATTTACTTAAATGTACCTTCAAAAATGATTTAAATTAAGAGTTCAGTAGTTTATAGCTATGTATCGTTCGATTAAAGAAATTTTAAAAATTTCGAGCATACAGTTGTATTGATATCTAGTCAGTTTCAGGTCTGTGTATTGAAATATCGCTGAAAGAACACGTTATTTTCTCGAAGAATTATTGTGAATATATTTAAATAAATATTATAATAAGTTTAAATTTATTCGATATAAAGTATACGCACTCGTAAATGCATCAGTTACAGAAAATTGAAAAGGCTTAGGTAAATGGAGAATTTTGTTTCTATCAGAATCATCAATCAATATTTTTTTTTTGAGCGTGTTGGAATTGGGGCAATCTGTATGCTTCTAAATCGACGGTATTCTTTTACTTTTATTCATTGTTTATTTTATTGAATAAAACTTTACAAATTTTAGTAAGTTAAATAAACGCAAAATAAATTAAGCAAAATAAACCGTTGAAGTGAATGTTATAAGCTTTATTGTACTGTAATATTTTATAAAATACTTTATTGACACTAAGTTGCTATTTATTGACTGTTAATATAATTTCAACAATGTGTTATTAATTAGCATTGTTTATTATAGGATATTAGTTATAATTAAATACTATCCATTTATTTTTGAATTGAGTAGTGTTTTTGTTATTTCAACATTATTTACTTGCCTACAAATTTTGTTAACTTTAATAAGTCACACTAACTATTATTGCTGAAGTACATTTATCACATTTATAATGTGATTTCTCTAGAATTGTTTGTCAAATTTTATTTTTCCACGTATAATTGTTTTTCCTATGTATTGCATTGTGATAATGTTACATTTCGTATACATTTGTTGAAAACTGCATAAATGCTTAATTTATTTCCATATGAGTATATGTGCATGACATCCAGATTTTAGTAAATTAATTTTTATAAATCATTGGCATATTGCCCATTACAGTCCTGTCTTCAAAATTTTTAACACTTTAAAAAAAGTCACCTTTTTAGAAAATATGTTATATGTCAATGGATAAAGCTTACTGTATAAAATAAGGGGTTAGGAAAGAGAGAGAAAATGCTATACGTTTGTTAATTGTACTAATAAAACAATAAATTTACCCCAGTTTAAAGCAATTGTACTTTTGAATTACTTTTTTTTTTTGTCAGTTAAATTATTTAAAAGAATAACTGCCCTATTTTAAAATTCACATTCTTGTTATTTGTGACACCTTAAAAAAAGAAAGAAAGAAGATACTGACAAATAATTGTCAATGATTATTATGATGATCGAGTATAACTAAACCTTTTAATTGAAGTAACAGGCTTTTTGATTTAATAAATAAATAATAGTTTTGAAAAAGTAACTAGCTGATATTTATTCAATATGGATTAAATTTATGAATATTTCTTTTTATGAGAATATTAAGATTAAAAAAAAATTAAACCAACTATGTAAAAAGTTCAGAACTATTTATCACAAAAGCATACCGTAGTAAAGAGAAAATATACATGTGTGTGTGTGTGGACAACAAAAAGACTAATAGTTACGTTCAGTGTTATAAAGTTTTTGCAACTAGTGGAACAAACTTTCCACAGTAAAAACTATCCTAGTAAATAGAAATTTTCAGCTGTATTGGCTAAAATAGAATGCACTGTGTCAATTTAAAAAAAAGTTAAGTTTGTACGAATGAGTGTTTTTAATAAGAATAAAAAGGAGAAATTATAATAACTCAATATAGAGCTTAGTTAAAGTATTAAATACGCTTCTTATTTTAACCATACATTATATACACTTGTAAGTTTGATAAATAATTTTACTGCAGAAATAAAAGTTGATGATCTGTTTAAAGCAAATTAATATCTAAAAATCCAATTTAATAAAACACCATAATTTTGCAGACTATAATCTGAGCTAGGTGTTACTAATTGTATCAAAATTAAAATAAACATTTGAAATTCTCTTAAGTATAATTCAATTGAATTCTTCAATTACACTTTTGCAGTTTCATTATAGCACAATAGTATTGTAATTTTAAGTGAAAAAATATTAGTTGTCTATTTAGAATTTTAGATTGTGCACTCTCATTAGCAATTAGTAAACAATTTGATGATTAATCAATCAAGAATTCTAATAAGCCATTTTACTGACTTAGATTTTGAATTTGATCTGCTTATAGCCATCTGTGTTTGCTGATAAAATAGCTTGAAACTTGCATATACATTTAAAATCTGATAAAAAATTATTTTAAAAATAAATTGTGTTTTAAGTATTTATAATATAATATTATATTGAACATGTCATTGCACATTAGTTGAGAGTAATTAAGTTTTTACATGTTCTTCAACAACTTTGCTCCTCTCGCCCCAAAAAAATATTTTTGTCTGCAAATTGACCAATCTTGATTTCCTTTACACAATTTAAAAATAGATTTTGCTTACTGTATTAGTATGCAATGTTATAGATGTAAAATTTTCAGTAATAATATTTTGGAGAATATTTTTACCAAGGAAAATAATTCAGTATGTTCTCAAATGTAATAGCAGATTTTTTATTTTTATTATTATTTTAATTACAAATGCATAAAGGTTGAATATTTTCTAATATATCCTTTTTTTTTTGATTATTTTAATAAAAATATACTATGTTAGTGTAATTTACTTAAAAAAAATTATTTGTTCATCATTTTTTGATGTAAGTAAAAGTAATTGTTAATTCCCCTTTCTGTAGAAACTCCATAACTGATCATAATCAAACCATTTACTGCCATAATAATTTGAATTGAAAAGAGAGGGAAAAAAAAAAACACAAAATTTAATTGCATCTTTTCTATTTTTATGCATGAAATATTTTCTCATTATCATTATTATTCAGAAAATATTGCAAAGTTACTGTTTATAACCTTAAATAGAAAACTTTTGTTTTGTGAAGATTTAAAAAAAAAAAAAAAAAAAAAAAAAGGTATTCGGGTGAATTGCTAACAGATGTTAAAATTAAATGTTAGTAAAAAAGCAGTGTTTGTGTTCATTGAATTTTTCATCCCACCCCCACCCCCCTATGTTTGAAAATATTTATGAATTTTTAAAATATAATTTTGGGAAAAAAAGTATTTATTCATTTAGGGACATACTCAAGTGAAAGATTTTGGTACATACACCATGTGAACCATATTTCAGTGAACATTTTTAAGACTATTATGCCCATCATCAGCCGCAATCATCTGGCAATACATGATTCACCTGTGAAGCAAAATCTGTTACGGTTGTAAAATTTTTCTAAGAATAATCTTTAATAATCTTTCTTTAATCTTTAATAAATTTTTCTAAGAATAATCTCTTTGTTAATGAGTTTGGACCCTATTTCTAAAGTTATGACCTATTTTAAAATTATTTTTCTAATTATATGTGCTTATATTGCTACTAAAGTTTTCATGAACACTAAAAAAATTTGTTGCTATCACAGGGGGTGGAAAATTTGAATTGAAAAAAAAAAAAAAAAAAAAAAAAAAAAAAAAAAAAAAAAACCCACAAAATTTAGTTGTATATTTATATGTAAATTTTTAATAATAATGGGGTGACTGTGCTAAAAGTAATTAGTTTCAAACACTGAAAAACGAATTATATTTTATGCATAAACATAATACATATCTTTTTGTTCACTATTATTTAAAAAAAGAAGAAAAGAAAATACTATCTAAATTTTTCATTCATCCATTTTTCAGGAGAACATTTTTATTCTTGCCATATTATGTAGAGATAAAAATGTCTATTTAAGTGGTTTAATACTGAATGGTTAGTAATATTGAGCAATTTTTAAATATTTGCTTAAGAAATGGTAGTTTGTCATAAAATCACTAATGTAAAAAAAAGAAAAAAAATGTCTTCTGTTGGAAAAAAAGGTCAAGGATGCTGGTAGTACAGTTACAGTTAACACTATACTTTTTTTTAGAGTTCAGTTAATGATGTATGAAAACTTTCAGTTTATGAATGCTATGTGTGTATGCATAAATGTATATATAAAGATAAAAATGAATATTTAAGTTATTTTAAAAATATGCTTAAAATTTTCAGATTTCTGTGTAAAGTAATATAATTAAAAATAGTAAGGTTTCCGTTTATGAGCTAAAAATAAATAATAAAACTTGATTTTATCCACAAAATTTTTAGTACTCTGCTGTATATGGGTCAGACAAAGATCAAACATACAAAAAAAAAAAGAAAAAAAAAAAAAAGACGATATCTGAGAAATATTTATTGTAATTTCCTGTTTTTTTTTTTTTTTTTTTTTTAATGCAAGAAATATAGCATGTGCGTAGTAAAATGTAATGGGCATGCTCAAATTTCTGTTTAATTTTTATCTTTGTCGTAATCCAAATAATGTTAACTTTTTTAGAGCATTTGTTATTGATATGTTAATCTCGCAAAGATCTTGATTCAGTATTACTTCAATTAAGGTATTAGATAATTAAAATGATTTTTTTAAAACTTGTATAATTTTGGTCCAATGGCTCTGTGAAATAAATGCTGTCTAACATTGACTTTTGAGTGTCTTAAAATTTTGTAAAAATAATGACCTAAAAAAATTATTTTTTCACTCTTATTCCTGATATTTCTTTTCACTGGAGGTTTGTCTTTTAAACTATGCATTTTCTATTTAACTTCTAGTCGTGCAATTTTTTTTCACATAATTAAATTGGCTACTTTTACTGTTATGTTGTTTTATTTGATAGGAGAAAATCTTCTTTTCTTTCAGTTTATATAGGTTTTAATTTTTTATCTTGCTTTGTTGATGTTGATGTGCAGTCAACAAGTTTTGAAAATAAATACTCTAAATGTAGGGGAAAAAAAAAAGAATATTTAGCTGGTGGAATACTTCAGAATAAATACTGGGTTTGATTTGATTTTAACCAAATATCTTATGCATGTAATGAATTTCATTTTTCTTTCCTTTTTTACGAGTTTGATAAAAAGAAATAGAGTATGAAGTACTTATTTGTGTTTTGATCTATTTTTCCCTGCTAACTAAATTCCATCCTTCTACTAAATTTATTTTATTTAATTCAAAGTACCTATTTTTTCCCCTCTCTAATATGTACTTTTCTCTATTTAACTCTTTCCTATCAATATTTATTTTACAGAAATAATAAAACTGAAGGATTTTATTTTTAGAAAAACCAATGCCTTAATGTCTAAATGTATTATGTTTGCTGTGTAGTATTTAATTCTAAGTGTAGTGTTGCTAATTTTTTCGAAGTTCTAAATATAGTTTTTGAAAATTAAGTTCAGGATGTTCATATTCTGATGGCACGTTTATGGACTTCACGAATTTTGAGACCGAAATTAAAATTAACTAATTGCTTCAGGTACACTAGGTATTTCGAAACGTGTCATACACTGTAATAAACTATGAACTTATGTTACTTATGAAACTTCCTGAAAAAAATTTCAAAGATACAATTGCACTGATCGCCAATATTTTCTGAAAGTAGTATAAAAGGGACACAATTTGTTTTTGAATATGCTTGTAAGTCGCATGAATTTTTTGAACTTCAATCTATAAGTTCACTCTGGGGTAGGGATCTATAAAAATTATTGTAATATTGTCTAATAATAATTCTTGTTTGAAAGAAAAAGTTATATTCTTTTGAAAGATGTCTCGAAGGTTTCGTTGGATTGGCCCCATTTGTTGGATGAGTTCCACCAAAGCTTTTTAGAGTTAAGTTGTTAAGGCAAAACACACTAGATCCTGCCAAAGACAGGAATCGTTGTGTGAGGACTTTTCAAGGGGCTCTAATGCGTATTAACGTTACATCTGGAGAAAACCGGCCAAAACTCTGGAAACGTTACATCGACAGCCGCGCAGTAGTCCAGAACTGTAGACCTTTATAGTTCAGCCATCTACCAGTATTCGTACACTGGTGCCTTATTCACTTGGGCATAGTTCGTCCCATAAAGCTGTTCAGAATGACTCGTAGTGCACATATCTTGTTATACTTTTTATAAGCAGTGCACGTTTTTTATTTAATAGATTTTAAATGCATATCTGACTATAACACAATTCTGGAACTCTTCGTCATGCGTTTCTCATCTCACTAATTGCACCATCGTCATCTTTGTTGAAAATACTTATTTATGAATCGCTGCTAATGTGAAACCCATCAATGCAGACAAATCGAAATTCTCTGTTCTGTTTAAAAGTAAGATAGATAGCTATTGTTCTTACCCTTATTGCGCAAACTTGCGTGGCTGTTAATTGAAGGTCGTGTAATGAAGAGGTATTTATGTGCGAACGGTTTATTTATCAAGGGTGTTTTTCAATTTTTTTTTTTAATTTGTTTTTATCTTTGAACTTTCCTGCAAGAAAAACTTCCATGACTTGTCATAATAATTGGAAGTCGTATGGTATTATTTCTAAATAAAATGATGTGAATGAGTAATTTGAATTAGCCATGAATGGGGCTCGAATTCGATAAATATCTGAATACAAACTTATTGCATTCTCTTTCTCTCTCTCTTTTTTCAATTTAAAATATTTATTTACTTATAGGGTATTTTCTGGAAAAATTTTCAGATTTTTTATTAATTTTATTGTCTTTCTAAAACTGTAATTATCCTTTCCCATTTCATTATTTAATTTAAATTTTTGTACAAAAAGATAGACATTGTTGAGTGAAAATACCAATGTTTAGAAATAAATGATACAACTCTCATTTTGAAAACTGAGTGTAACTTATCAAAATTATTTATCTCAAAAGGAATACACAAAAATGTAGAAAAAACTAGAGGAATTACCCTAACAGTTACACTTTGCTCAAAATATCTGCATTCTCCGGTTACTCCTTCGTATATTTCGTTATGAAACATAAAATAATATCCTCCCCCCTTCTTACAATCAAAGCTGCATGTATGCATATACTGCATAGCATGTAGCTGAGTCCCAGAACCAGGGCCGCAAACATGTGGCCATAAATTTATTTCGAAGGTGGGGAGGAGGAGAGGCAGAATATCTGCTGTAGAGGTTTTGTTTTAAGTACATAGTTTTAAAAAATGTGAATTCGAGGGATGAATTGAGCTGCTTGCCCATGCTCTTGCGGGACCGGCATTGTTCCAAACAGTAAACAAAATAGGACAATGTCTAGGGCTGCCATTAAAGTATTTGAAAAATGACATACTCCCGCTATTTCAGAATCGGACTTTCAAAAATGGACTCCCGAGCTTTTATCTCTGCCTGCTGACAAATAAACGCATTTCTTCCCATTCCTTTACCAAGGATGCTTTTTGGAATTAATTTGAATAGGCACTTTGTCTTTAGTTTTACATAGATTTGTTGTCGTGGTGAAATAGGTTTCCTAGATTACGTAATACATAATTTTGCCATCCCTGGGTATATTACACACTTGGCTCTCAAGCCAGAACAAAGAACTCCCGTCGGTACTACTGCGTCACTCGCACAGAGTTGTGCTGGAATATCTCGCATAAAAACATTAACCTCTTGGCAGTTTGCCCAGTGTAAACTGGAAAAGCTGTTCCTCACCCAAAGAGCTTAGCTTTCTCCCCTCTCTTTGCTGAGCAGCTTCAAAAACCCAAACATCTGTCGCACACGATATGAATTTAGATCGGTTTATCCTCCTTTCAGGTAAACAGATCGCTTTTTATCCCTTTGAAGCGCAACCGTTTCCCAATGTCGGATAAGTGCAGCCGTTGCCATCGCACGATTTAACTACCAGCAAGATGGTGGTCGATCGAATCGCCCAGTGCGTGCCACAGAGCTAAAGAACAGCCTCACAGCCGACTGTGTCAAAAATGTTCTTTAGCTCCGTGGCACGTACTGGGCGATGCGATCGACCGCCATCTTGCTGGCAATTAAATCGAGCGATGGCAACGGCTGCACTTTTCCGACATTGGGCAGTCAGTCTATCTAGATGTCCTCCTTATGATGTCACCCTGTCATTGCCTAGTTAAATGATATTTAATACACCCGGAATGTCGTTTCACAAAATTTAAAAACCATGTATTGAGAATGAAATGGAAAGCTATGTTTGACAAACATATACCATATTATTTTTTTTTAAAAGTAGGTCAATGAATGTATTGTGGAGCTTAAAATGTCTTCGAAGGAGTGTGAAAATGAATGGGGAAAAATGACGATGTTTTAGAATGCACCAGTTGTTGGCGGAAGGAAGAGTAAACGAAGATACAATAAATGAATAAATAAAATAATTAAAAATTTTATTCGCTTTGGAGGTCTTGCGTGTCTAAATAGAAAAAGTTTGCTACTTATTTATGTAATAAAGCTCGTTGAATTTAATTTGATTTATAAATAATGCTAAAGCAGGGGCGTAGCCAGAAATTTTTCATGGCGGGGTTACGACTTCTGCAACTCACATATATGCATACATGTGTGTGATAAGGGTGTAGTGAAGAATTACATTTTGTATGGCAAAAAATTCCGCATGGGGGGGGGGTTCTGACCCCCCTAACCCCTCTCCCCCTTGGCTACGCCCCTGTGCTAAATGTATAAACACTACCAATTGCCTTTTTTTTTCTCTCAAAGAGAACAACTGCCGATTATTGCATGTACCCAAAATTTTCGTTGGGGGGTGAGTGTCGAATGATATAAGCTGAATTTTTATGAATCAATTTATTTATTTATTATTTTTTTTTGTGATAATATTCGGAGAGGAGAGCAGATGCCGTGAATTCTTCATTTGGTTGCATCCTTATTAGTAGCCGCAAATGCAGTTTAGTGTTTCTGTTCCATCCACAATCAGTAGTAGGTCAATCTGAGCTAGATACAAAATAATATTTTATATTTGTTTATTTACACGGTTTAAAAAAAACTGCATAAAGTTACTAACGAGAAATAATACCGCGGAGGGAAAATTGCATCCTTTCGATCCTTCTTTCACACTCCCCCTTTCCCCTCGCGGCCTTGGAAAGATGACCTTTAATTCCGGAGGGGAACTAACTATCTTGATCTTCCCGAGATATCCGACGGGACCGAGTGTACATGTAGTCATGGCCAACATTGTTGACTATAGTGCAGGCGAGTGCTACGATCTCGCAGTATTCATTTTTTCACGTAACTTTACGGTTTACTCACAGACATAGTACTCGAAGAGTCCTTACTTTTAAGTTAAGTTACTTCCGATGCAACTCTCGTAAAAAGTAAATTGTGTTCATATTTCCAGAAATTCAAAGGGTTCTTAGAACCAACGTCTGTTCATCAACTCACAAGAATAGCTGCCGTGAGTTCGTTAACGCACCTCGGCACCTTTGGAGGACAAACTCAGAATAATTATTGTAGTATAAAGTTCAAGGCCGGTTCTAGATATTCGACCGCCTTTGTGCATTTATTATTGGGCCGACATTTCCAGTAAACCAAAAAGAGTTGAGGAAATGTGTGCATAGTCATATAGTATGAAAATACAATTTTTCTTCTGGAATAACAAAGGAAAAACATACGCAGAGAAAAATTGTTATTTTACACAGGGTGGCTACAGAACCTGGAAATCAGGGAAATCATGGAATTATCAGGGAGTTATGCATTGCTGGAGAAATCAGGGAAATATCAGGGAATTCTGCAAAAATGACTCCTAAATCAGGGAAATTCAAAGTTTACTTCAGCATTTGTTGGCAACAGCATACGCTATAAAATCCTTTTCGCTAATGCTAAGCAACAATGATATGCTTTTATAATATTTGTTCAATTTAATAGATTTATCAATATCAAAATACTCAAGTCAGTGAATTTTTTTTTTTAACAATTCATACTAAATGTCAAAGTTTACTAATTTATTTGAATTTATGTTTTTTGCTTTCATATTCTATACAGCAGACTCTCGATTAACCTGGATAGCCAGGAAAAATCTCGTCCCGGATAAGCAAATATCAAACTTTGCAAAATTGATGAAAATTAAAAAAAAAAAAAAAACATATACAATGTTAAATTATCATACAATAGGATGTTAATTATTGAATTAATGCAAAATAAAGAGAATGAATATAAAGTTGAATGTTATTTATATTTACAATTAAATTAGTACAATGCAAGAGCAAATGTAGTTTATTTCACTGTTTTGTATCGAATGAAATGATGTCTTCTTTCCCCCCCCCCTCATTTACCCTTTAAAGAATTTAAATTCACCATCGTGGGTTCATTTCTGATGCTTTATGGAAGATATTTTCAAATCTTTTTGGACATTCTCCAAAATTCCTTGTTTTTTTTTTTTTTAAACAAAAGTGACACACTAAAAGATTTTTTTTCTGCAAATTTCATCTGATAAAATTTGATGAAAAATTTATCCTCGTGATTTCTTAACTGGGGTGCTTTTTACTAATGTCTCTACACAATCAACATGAAAAACTACTTCTATTACTGTTCTCAAAAAGAATGTAGCAAAGAAAACTAAGAATTATTCTCGTATCCTTCTCTACTAAGTTAAAGAGCAAGTTTATATTGTATATTGTTTTAAGGTTTTCAATAACATTTTTGGCTATTCCGGATAATCATCTCATCCTGATTAATCGAGTCCACTGTATTAAGATTTTGAGAAATTTTGTGGGGACTAATCTGAAAAGATTTTGATAAAGAATCATGTTCTCTTAGTAGGTTATCCGGTATGGTTTAATAATTAAAACCACATCGATTGCCAGTTTTGTGTATGTCCTGTAAATATGAACGATAGACAATTTCATTTCTAAATTTAACACAAATACTCTCCAAATCAAAAACTTTCATTCTGGCATTTTTTGGAAGGTCTTACTTGAGTGATTAGTTTTATTCATTGCTACTTTCTGTTTAAGCAATTTGAACTTTACATGGAAGAGTTCAATAAGCAGACATTTTTCATTCTTGTTACTAATACATGTATGTGCTTTTTGAATATATTCATTGCTATTCATGCAAACAAAAGTTAACTGTTTTTGTGATACGTAATAGAATCAGGGAAGTTTTTGCAAAATCATGGAATAATCAGGGAATTCTCAGGGAATTTTTTTTCTCAGATCTTGTAGCCACCTTGTTACATGAAGCATATTGGGCTTGCTTTATTGTGCACAAATTCAATTATCGCATCATGCATGGCAATATGTGGGGAAATATAACTATGCATTAATGTAAAAAATAACTGAAGTAATGTTTTAGTGATGCAATACAAAGATATTACATAGTCGATGAAATAAAAACAGGGAGTAGATTTTGGCCGCCTTCCGTTTTTGTTGACCTGTGTGCGGTGCACACCATGCAAAAGATGGTAGAACTAGAATGCGCAAGAGTGGATTCGCTCTTACATTGTAGTCGACGTTAGAGACTGGAATTTTGATGGACGGAATGCAAAATCATTCCGATCAGCAGCCTCATCTTTTGATGTAAATCTAATAAGTGTATTTTTTCAAAGTGTTAATTCAAGGCTGAAAATTTTTAACCATGGTTGTATCTAAATCGAGATTTATTATTTTTTTATTGTAAAAACTTAATATCAGCTGAAATAAGGTAATATATATATCAAACTTCCATTCCAATTTTGCATAGTAACACTACAAGTTTACTTTCGAAATGTGTATTAGCGTCTTCAGCTGTACATGGTATACTGAAAATATTTATCATAAAATTTTCAGCATGAAAGCTACTGGACAGCAAAGTACCAAATGTGAAACAGAGCGGGGAGGGGGTTAAGTGTTTGTAGCATTTAAGAGATGTTATACATTTATCCCATATTTAAAAAAAAACTTTTTTCTTAATGAAAAGCATAAAATCAAAATGAAATATAGGAAATTAAAAGCAGCCATTTGTTTTGTTTTAATCTGTAATATTTATATGAAATTAATATTTTTAAAAAGCGTTAAATGTACTTAATCTTTTACTTTCTATTTCTTCCATTAAAAATAAATTTAAAGTTATTAATAAATCATTAGAAAAATAAAATTAACTGTTGAATTTTAGAAATTGGAATAAAATTTTTTTTTAGTCATCCTATCTAAAAAAACAAGTTCAAGTATGCATGTATTTTGCATTCGCTATATCCATAGGTTAAGTTCCATTTCAGACTGTCTTAAAAATTTGTCTGCTGTAAAACTAAATGTAGATTAACTGCTTATTAAATGTGCGATTACTAAACAGCTCAGGTATCATAGCTTCTTTAAACAAACAACATTTTACTGAACGAAATAGCTCCATTTTGATGTTATTAATGGGATTCAAAATGCGTTTCTTCTGTCAGTGATTTGCGTAAATTCTTTTAAAAGATCCGAAATCGCGAAATCGCTTGGATGTACTTGATTAGAGTGCAGGCAAACTGCCAGAACTGGAGTTTAAAAAGTGTTAAAATTTCCCATTTGATTTTCTCATCTTTGTTACAAATGCATCTGTTATTATTATCATTTAAAAATTTTTAACAATATAATGTGTTGTTACTGACACGCATTGGCGTTAAAATATATAGGAGGCTTTGTTTTGATGAATCATGGTCATTGCATTGTTTTTGTCATGAAAAAAGAAAGAAAAACTTTTCATTTTCAGCATATTTTTTCGTTTAGTACTACAGTTTTAGTTTTATTGTTATTATTTTTGAGGGATTAGATCTCTTTATGCTCTAATTGCACCAACATGTAGTGGTATGGTAGTTTGTTTAGTTTTAACACTATATGAATATTGATATACAAAACATCTTTCTTTCTTTTTGTCTTTCTCTTTTTCTTTTACAATTTAATTTTACCTAAAGCTTAATACTTCTCGTATTAAATAACTCTCATGAATTATTTCTATCCGTATTAGCTTTATATCAGTTGCATTTTATTGAACTTGAATTAGGTTCAGGTAAACTATTGAGTTGAGACATTTAAGACGAATTTTAAAACCAATTTTAAACTGAATCTAAAGCTGTGTTCAGACTCAGATTGTGGAATCAGATCCTGGCTCTGAATGTCTTTTATCATTATCATGCAAGATCTTTAGAGTATGTTCAGAGAGTGAGCTTTCCAGGTCACTCCAACTCATACCGTGCACAAAAAAGAGAAGACTGGGAATTCTAATTTAGCGCTAAGATTTCCAGGAAAATCTACTGTCTAAACACTGCTTTTGGGAGGGAAAGCCTAGTCTCAACATTTCTCTCTACATCAGGGACAAGGAAACATTTCCGTTAAAGAGAGGTTTCTGCTTAATAAAAAGTATACTTCAGATAGGTTTTTACAGTTACATGTTAAATTAGGTATACAAATGATTGTATTTGTTTATCATCTAATATAAAGCAAATTTTAAAACTTAGATTCAAAATTAAACTTTCATGCCTGATTTTTTAAAATTATTTGGAAGCAAAAGAAAGTTTTTCTTTTTGTATAATTTTTATTTAAATAAAGTGTGCTACATTTATATACATAATGTGCTAAAATGAGCATTGTTAAAATCTTTGAATATGTTTAATAGTTCTAGTTTTCTGCTTGATTTGGCGGATGAACTTGTAAATATTTTTACTGTTTGGTCAGCCAGATGGTTGGTTGGTTAGTCAAGATTTTTTGGCATAAGATCCAAGTAGGATATGTTGCTCCAGCCAATGGATAAAATGGCAAAAGTAAAATATTAATAAAGGCAAAGAGTTTATAAAGGTAAAAGTTAAAAAGTAACATTGTTAAAAAAAAATAGAATTCTATGAATAGTCATAAAAGAGGGTAAAAGGAGTGGGAGGGTATTAACTGGATGTGTACCCATCCAGATAAATGATGTAATGATTTGCACACTTCATATCTGAGAAATGAGATCAGCACGTTTAAGAACGCAGGTTTTTTGGTCACCCAGAATAATATTCGTTACATCTTGTTACTGATGACCCTCCACTAGTCCAGAAAACTTTATAAATTGCAAAATAAGCTTTAGTAATATCTTTACGACGAGTGCTGCGATGAAGTGCCGTCAATACGAGCGATTGTCACAATTGATCAGAAATGCATCCAATAGTTATCATTTTAGGAATGTCTATTTTCATATCGTGAACTGTATATGCAAATGGTTAACTGTGCGTGACTCTGTCGTCGAAATCCTATTTTAAACGCATAAAGGGATGACTTCCAAGCGAAAAAACTATGATTAACAGACCCAGTTTTTTTCAGTCGACCTTTTTGGTTAGTTGTGTCACCCAGGCTGAACGAAGTATTTCCAGCGGGTTTATGTGTTGAAGTACTGGATGTAGGTTAAGCTCTTTGCTAGTGTAGTACTCTCCCAACAGCGGATGTTGTGCGAGCTGCATATCCTTAGGTGTCTATGCCTATCATAAAAGTGCAAATTCATGGGGGGGGGGCGATGAAGCCCCGCAGGTCTTACTGTGCGTAGCTGGGGCGTAGTCAGAGGGCGGGCCAGGTGGATCTTCTGCCTTTCCAAATTTGGATTTTTGTTAATTGGATGTGAATAATCAAGCTTTTTTGTATGAAATTGTACGTTATCTTTACGTACGTTTCATCTTTTTGGGCCCACCCTCAAATTTTTTTCTGCCTACGTGCTTGGTTATCTTGTGATCTGACAGTTGACTGTTCGACGGCTGTAGAAAGGAATGGGGAATGCTCACATTTTCGAAATACTGGAGTGGAATATTTGTCATTTGAGGTCGGTATTTAACTCTCTGGAATTTGATCCCACCACTGTATCAATGTTTTAAACTGTAAACAGTTATTAAAAGTCAAAAGTTATTAAATTCTAAATTAACAAGTTTAACTTGTTCTCTTCCTTCCTTGAGATAACACGTAGGTGAACATTTTCAATCTGTGTCCAGTATTGCTTTCTAGCATTTGTTGGAATGATTTCGAAATATTGGCTTAAAAGATTAATGCTGGAAATCAAGACTGGACAGAGAAGGAGATTTTTAACCGACGTGTCTTAATTATTCATTGAAAGGAACGAATAGGTTAAACGTGAGTTAAAGACTAAAAATGTGGAGAGGAAAAATGGATGATCCTCCTTTTTGGTAAAATTTTGCTCACCCTACCGAGTGAAGGCAATTTTAGTAATATGAAGAAACAATAAAATTGGATAAAAACAACTATAATTAGCAGAGAAAAACTACTATTTCCAGGTTTAAATTTGAAAAATGTATGTGGCTTTGCATTTTCTCATTAAAAAAGTTAAAGTGTTGCAGTAAAAACTGTTGAACAGTCAGCTAACTTTTATATATCTTCCTAAGAGACTAAGAGGCTTACAGGCACACAATCATATAGGTCGATCATCCATGCATTGTACACAAGAGTTAAATGAAATTTGCCTGAAAGATGGCGCTGTGAGTCGTAATCATTAATTTTTTTTGTTTTGCGCATGCGTGCGCTCGTATGTATAAACTAGGTAAATTCTAGACTCCGAGCTTGAAAATCAGACTTCTAAAAATCTGATCAGAGTTTCTTTTATGAAAATAAGTATGGCCTCCATGTTTAGCTACCATCAACTGGTCAGAACTGCATGTTCGATATAATATTGTGTGTGTTGTATTGCTAGTCTTGCTCTAGTCTTTTATTTATTAAATAATGAAAGTTATATTTTCAGAATTTCGTACTGGGAAAAACTTTCCTTGGTAATGATTTCTCCCGAGAATTTCCCTTTTGCCCTTCGGTGTCTTTTTACAAAAACTATATAAGTTATAAGGATCGTACGGTCCAAAGCAAACAAAAGATATTCGAAGTTTGTTCTGCAATCGAAAGTTTTTTGTTGTTCTTCATTTATGAAATTGTTATTGAGAAGAAAATTTCTTCTAGAGGGAATTTCTCCATCTGTTTTAAAGTAATTTCCTTATTTTTTTTAATAATTACTCAAGAATGCGAAAGAATCTTATTTCCCGGAATAGCACCTCGAGTTCTCCCTGGAATCTAGCTAAGCGTTAAAATTTAATTATCATATATTTGTCTTAATTGTCTGTTTATTAACTAAAAATACACTTTTAGAAAATATTTTAAAATGCCTATCTATTAAACTGTGTGAAAAAATTGTTTGCCCTGCCATTCTTTTGCAGGATGCAGTTAGTAACTATTGGAGACCTATATTCTCAACCATTTGCATGCTTATTTTTAAATCGCCAGTAATATACAGTTAAAAATAGTTTGTATTTCCGTGATATCATTAAAGTTTTAGAACAGCTGCACACAACGGGAGAATCTAAGGCACATATGGGCAATCCTAGGCCTGCGGTCCGGATGTGCCACCTTACGGCTTTTGATCCGGCCCGCGGAATATTTCAAATTCCTATAGAAAAGCCATATAAACCATGCAAAATACCATATAAATCCCATTTATATGGGATTTTGGGACTTCGCTGACATCCTGAAGTTTGGCCCGCATCTTTTCAAAGGTTGCCCATGAATGATCTAATCTAAACCCCTTTAAAAAGTTTATTTATCTTTTTTGTCCTTTTTAAAAAACTTACATTGCAAGATTTCGGATTTCAGCTGGACATTCTAAAATCAGTACATTGAAAGCAGCGCTGGCTACAAAAGAAGAATCTTCGTCATTACATCTTATCAATGATAAGAGCAAACTTTGCTATGGGCCTTTCTCAGATAAATTTTTTGTTGTTTTTAAATAGCTGATAATTTTTCTGGGTAAAACATTAGAAACTGTATAGCTGAAATAATGTTTATTGTGTAAAATGTTACAATTTACCCTTAAATTTTATGCGTAATAATAATAATAATATTAATAATAATGTGTTATTATATACCTGTGTTTAATATTCTTGATAATATTTAATAATTAATATTAATTTTTAAGCGAACCAACATTTGAATGAGGGGTAAAATAATTCGTTCCTAATAATCTACTGTGTACGAGAATTGAAAGTCTCCTCTGTTACCACATTTTTGTGAGAAAAAAAAAAAAAATTGCCAAAAATGGCAAAGTATAGTTGCCATCCATTTCTGCTTTATTCAAATTTTGCGCTAATTGGAAACCTTCCCAAAACCTGTCTTCTGACTTTCCTTGAAATTTTATGTGGAAACTGTTTTGGCTTGTCTTTGAAATATGAAATAGCGAAATTTGCGGTCATGTTTAACTGGTACTTTACTTTCAAAGCGTGTAAGAAATTGGGGAGGGGGAGAACACATCGATTTTTGGCAGTTATTCAGATTGGAAACACTGTACATCATTATGAAAATATGAAAAGGCGGCTTATTTTCATTCTGTATTTTCAGATTTTTACGAATTTCATCCAAGATTTAAGCTATCAAATTGGAGTATCAGTTTTATCGCTTTGATATCACGAACTTTATGCAGTTTACTCACTAATAAACATTTTTTAGTCAAAGCACGTTCTAACTTTTTTTCCCCCCCATCAGTGAATGTCCTGGAAATTTTCGCCAGCCTTTCGACATTATGGAGCACCCATGTTTAATTGAATGAGAGCAATAACGATAATAATCGCATTTATTTATTTTTAAACCACTGGATGGTCAGTAAAATAAACTAGTCGGCGAGCCCGATCTAAAATTGGCTAGAAAGAACCCTGTTTTTTGTTTGTTTATTAGTAGAAATTTAAAAAATAATAATGAATAAAAATGTTTTCACATTCCATTTATTTTAATTTTCCATCAACGGAGCAGATAATTATAAAACTCCCTCTCTCTCTCTCTCACACACTCACACACGCACACCCATATTAATGACTATGCCATTTTATCTCTCACCCCCTTTATTGAAAATTGTCCGAAAAGTGTGTCCCAAAAATGCGACATAATTTTACATATATTTAAATACTATTAGTTCACAGCAGCTTTAATCTATTGTTACAATATTTCGTAAGCTGTAGAATATGCATCCCATGCATTTTTCTATAAATAGGTTACAATCATAAAAATTTCAACAGCTTAAGAAAATTGTTGAGTATTGAATTGTTTATTTAATTATTGTTCAATGTCTTATCGTCCTGAATTCTGTATCCCTGTATAAACCAATGCTATAGTCAATTAATATCGTTTTAATATGGCAATAATGAAACTAAAAAATTAGGGGGTTTCAGGGGGTCTCCCCCTGACGAGGCTCGAACGTCCGCTATAAATGATATGTATATATATATATATACACTTTTCATGCAAGTTAAAAGTTAGAACGATTTTACTTCCCGGAATGGCTCGAGTTCTCCCTGGAATTCAGCATAGCTTTTGCGCAGTACCGAGTGCGCAGGGGAGTATTCAAAGAAGCAATCTCGGAAGCAACATCGATCAAAGAAGGAGAGTCTTCTCCGTTGCGTCTTTTTAACTTATGAGAGCGAACAAGTTAAAAAGTGGATTTATAAGTGCGCACTTAGTTAATTGGGTCAAGTGTTAAGGGCAGAACGATCGCCCCATCGCTTCCACCCCTTGGATCCGCCACTGAACATTTATAGCGTTTTTACAAAAGCAAACAAAAGAACAGTTATAGGTTTAGGGAGCATGCAAAGATTCATGCCGAGAAGCCACAACGGTCACGGAAATGGAAATTCTGCCGCCGCTATTCTTTGTAACTTTGGGACCGAACGGGTTAACTTCTTTCAGCAGCAGTAAGTATGTGAATATTGGTAGATGTTTTATAAGCGATGTGCCCGGCATGATTTATCTTTCTTGTTTTCTATTTATTTTGTGGATAAAGGAGAAAGTCTAAACAATTAACTCGCAGTTTTGCGTTTCACAGTTAATGAAAATGAGTTTAAGGTCATTGAAAGCGAATTAAGAGATCAGGAACGAACTTCGCAACGTAATAATTTAGGTTTCGAGGTTACAGGTGATAGTTTGTCGTGATAATAGACTCAGGGGGAAAGAGAAACGTAATTTTACCAAACATAGATTCTTTCTCTTTTATTAATATAGTAAAAAAGAAAACACAGGTAAGTTGCCCAACAACTTTTAACGGAAGTCTGGGGTTGAGTTACAGCTTTGCTGTAATAAACGGTCCCACGCCTTGTTTAACATCACAACAGCTGTACTGAAAATTGGGACAACGTGACACTAGCGGGAGATAAACTTATTGTGCGGTATACCTGCCTCGAAATAAAACAAAAGGCAGTCAGTTCGTGTCTAACTGGTTGGAGGCGTATGTTGAATAACCGTATTTCCCCATCCTGCATAACGTTATTATTATTTTTTTTTAGAATAATAAATTTTTGGATTTATTGCTCTGAATTAATTAATGCTAACAATTAAAATGTGTTTTGACAAAATTGTCCATCTGTCCGGTTTTCGATGCATTAGCCCAATTTTACATCTCCCTGTCCAGACCCCTGCAAATACTTAATAAAAAAAAATAAAACAGAAGAAACAAATACAAACATAACTAATAAAAAATAAGTATATCTAAAATCGCATTTTACATGCATTTAATCGAGGCACTTTAAATACATTTAATTTCTTTTAAAACCTTTTTCTTTTTTTGTTTGCTTGTTTGTTGAAAATTTAGGCACTAATGATTTGTGCTCAGTTATAAATAAATTACAATATATTTTAATTCATGTTGAGAAATAAATAAATGAAACAGTAAACAATTTCATTTTATTTAAATGCAGTTTATTAGTTATGAGATTTTTTAGTTCTTTATTTGCCTGTGCGTGGGGGATGAAATTGCAAAATTTTATTTCTGAAAAGATTAATTTAGCGCTATAGTTTTGTAAAAAAAATTTGTTAATGGAAAACTTACTTAATGAATAAATTAACTCATCCGATCTAAAGTAATTTCTAACGTTAAAATTCAATTTCTAAATCAAAGTTTGTGTTGATATTCGTGTGTAGGTTTAAGCGTGTTCTATTCAATAACAGGTGCATTTATTTTGTTGAATATTATTTCCTTTAATAGTTTTGTTAGAGAATTTTGCGTTATTTAGCCCAGCGTTTCCCAACCGGTGGTGGGGGGGGGGGAGGGGGGGCGCAAGAAAAACAGGCAAAAAATGCAAGTGATAACGCATGCTTTAAAAAAATCATCTTATTTATTTTTATTTTTAAAATCCAAAACATGTCAATTTTAGCTTAAAATGCTTATTCAAACCGAAAACATTATTTTGTAGGAAAGGCGACTCGATGTTCATTGTTGAAGAATAAAAAACGGAATGTATGCTAAAATATGTTGGGGACGCCACCGTAAGTTAGCCTTTGTTGGGGGGGCCGATGTTAAAAGGTTGGGAATCACTGATTTAGCCGATAAATAATAAAATAATACATTTTTTTACTTTAATTTTTCCGGATCTTCCGGGAAATATTTGATTTTCTTGATAATTTATTTGCTTAAAGGGCGTACTAGTAGCCGTATGGTTGCTGCACACTGGTTGTATTGGGGAGTTTAAGGATCTAATACCATTTTGCTACAGTCGGTCTCCGAGTTGAGCTTTGGTTGCCAATTCCTCTTAAAAAAAACAACAACAAAAAAGCCTTTATTCTTCATAAGCATAGTAAGCTTTAATAAGCAATGCTATTTATTACGCGAGGCTATTATGAATATAGTATATGTAAACACTTTGGAAATGCTTTATCCATTTAATATTGTGACAAATCCTTTTTCTACGGTTAAGAATTACTGTCACGCGCTTTGTTGATACCTTGACCCGTATTGCAGACGTTCGTTGCGTCCATTTATATTTCCTTGCGATTTCTTAGTCATTATATTTAACATGGTATTTATAAAAATCTTAGAGATCTCTGGAGTTGACTGATTATTAAAGAAATGGATATTTGTCACAATCTCCAAACAAAATTTAGCAAAAGATTTACAAAAAGTGCCTTTCAATGTATTTAAAAACATTCAGGAATAATTTTCTTCTGGAGCTCACCGAAGGTACTATGTATCCAGTAAACACATCAGTCATCAATGAGCAAAGCGTATCTTAATGTAAAATCATATTCTATGCAAAAAGTCCAAGCATGTGCTATGCGAATAATATGGACACAAAGCTCAAATATTTTCATTTTGAATAGGTTAAAAATGGACTACTCTTAGGTCATCAGTTTTACGGTTTTTAGACTATTTTCAAATCTTTGAAATTAGAAGTTTTATAATTGTGTTACATTCTAAGATGACTTGGTGATTTCATCATTTCATGTCGTCATCAAAGATAAAAGCTTTAACGTAGGATTACATTCCTCCATAACGGTTCCATGTAAAGAATTTTTTCCCTTCAATGTCGTCAATTACTCTGTTAGAAAACTAACTGGGGTTTATTTACTGCCATCGAAAGCTTGAACTTGTTTATTACGTGAGTTGTAGCATCCATCGTAAGTAACAAGGTCCCTACAATGACTATGGCATTAGAGTTCAATTGTGTTGAAATGAGATTTGATTTTGTTGCTCTTCCTTCCTTATAACCATAAGAATGGTACTTATGTACCGTGTTTACTCGCGTAATAGTCGCACCCCCGTTTTGAAGCAGAAAAAATAGCTTTAAATTTACAATATTATGTAGTGAAATTTCCCCGCAAACTAGTCGCACCTAGACTTTCACCATGAAAAAATTGGCCAAAAAAAGTGCGACTATTATGCGAGTAAACACGGTATGTGCAGCTTCCACGAGCTTCAATGGAATGAGGGAATTGAACGTGGGTGGCTTCTTTTTCGTTGTGATCGTGAGGGCGCACAACACCAATTGCGTGTTGCTCCGTATGATCAGTGTAGCATCACGCTGCGTCTTCCCGTTCCTGTGGGACAGCATCCAAACATCATTGACTTCCCGGCGGGACCCGCTTTGTTATCTCGACGAGGGTTGGTAAGGGTGGATTCGAGCCCGAAAACGAAAAAAAATCTGCTTTTTTAACGAACGCAATGCCCCTTTCCTTAAAACGGATGTCCATTTTTGAAGCTAGATCGGAATCGTCTGCTTGGAAGAAAAAGTAAATAAGTAATACAGTCACGGATGCAAGTAAAGGCGTGAGTACACACACAAACTGAATGCGATTTGCATTATCTTATCTAATATAGCTTAGCTCGGCCTATTGTAATTTTCGATTTTATAGTAGTATCATTAAATGCAGTAGTTTGCTGCGTCTCTCTAAAAATGAGAGCTACCTTTCCATCGGTGAGTGGAGGGGATAACTTTTCTGCTAGTTGTATTATACAAACTAAACATGAAACCTTATCAGGTTTTTTAAAAAACGGAACCGTTCCACCAGATTCTCGATTCTTTCCTCCGTCCTTCTGAATAAACAACAAACCATTGGAGCGAATGGTTTTTTAAAGGGCAGCAGTAGTCGGGGACTGGACAATGAAATGTTTCAGGCTTTGAAATGAAGAGAATTTCTTTTGCTGGAATGAAAATGTTATATATTTTTTTCTTTTTAACCCTGTCAACGAAAATACAAGTGGGAGTGGGTTTCAACCTTTACGATCCGTTGGAGTTTGTGGATTCATGTAATTATAATGTTCGTCTAACAGTGATTGTCGAATAACAAATATTTGGCTAAGTTCCTAATCAAAACATACTTCTAAAAACAATACAATTCGCCTGTAAATATTCCTTAAAATTAAGATTAAAGGCAATTATTTTAAATTAATGCATTTAAATTATTCTAATGCTTATAGTATTTTTTTTAATCACTTTTCATATCATATATTAGTTTACTCATACTTTCCCTTCATGCTAGTCGAATGAAACCAAGAATGGAAAAAAAAAAAAAAACTTCTTCCCCCCCCCCCTCAAAAAAAAAAAAAAACTAATAACTATTAAAAATGGTGTGTGTAAAATTTATCTATTATTCATTCTAGTTTCTTTGAGCTTTTAGTTTCAATTGTAGCATCTTTTTTCAACTATTTGGAATAAATTTGTTTTCTAAATTACCAATTTTACATACGGCATATTGACAGGTGTGATTTTCCCAGTGTTTGTTCAGTGTTGCCGAAAAAGCCTTTCCACTTTCATTTCCGCATAATTCAAGCGTTATGCCTCTAGGGCGATGAACTTTTCATCGGATTTTTTCACTTTAATTTGCATTGTTTCTAATTTTGCTGTCCGTATATGTACGATGACCTCATGTAGACTGAAATCTTAAATCCTAATTACTGCAAAAACTCTTTATGACCACCAGTCCAGGGACAAAATTACTGTCTGACACAGGATACTTTAATAAATTCTTTTAGCTACAAACTAAGAACTTTTAAATATAGATTATACTTCTTCCAGGAAGAGCACCAGTAGCTTTAAACTACAAGTTCCATGTGTGCTGATTTTTTTTAGCAGTTAGCAAACTTTACGGCAGTATTTGTTGTTGTTGTTACTTATGTCCTCTGACAACCGCACGCGATGCCAGATCCCCCCCCCCCTCCCCAACTATATCTATGCCCCTCCCAAGGTAGGGAGGCGATGGGCAGAGCAAAGACACCATTTTTAGGGCACCAGTGGGAGGAAGTCCGACTTTAGCCCGTGGTCCCCTAATTTTGAGCCAATTCCAGAGGAGGGGCCAAACCCCTGAAATCGTCCCCCCCAGAGGTATCGTTTAACTACTTGGAGGACATTGCAGCCATAGATTTTACGTGCACCAGCTCTCATCAGCGTACACGGTCCTACAGCAGTCCAGCCGAGAGGGAGCTGACCCTCCCAAGCACAGGCCAATCCAGATGCTGCTTCACTTGCCGTGTTCTTGGGAACGAAGTTTAGCGCACAGACCACTGCGGGACTTACCGCAGTATATTTCATACTATATTTTCAATTTAACTGGGAAAAACAAAACAATCGATAGCGTGTTTTTAGAAAAAGTATAAAAAAACGCAAATGTTTGCTTTGTGCAAGACTTTAATTATGCACTAATAAATAATTTTAAAAAGTAGTAAAAATTATCTGAATTTATGGAATTTGAAAAATAATGTAGTAGTAAAACCTGTCTTATCCTTCATGAAGTAGGAACCTGTCTTAAACATGTTTATTTTCTGGTATTTGTTCTTTTTAAATAGATACCATACAAAGCCAAAAAATATTCGAACATTCATTGAACACTCAAAATTTTTTTGCTTAAGTGAAATTAGGTTTGCACTTTTTTCCTACTTCAAAGCTCTTGTTAATGGAAAAAAGTAAGTTATTTCTTACCGCTTTCCTAAAAAAAATAATTCGATAAAAAAGAGATTTTACATTTGTTGATTCTAAAATGTATATTAACCACACATACTGTGTATCAAAAATTGGAAGCATTAGCCTTTGTCAAACAAATGTTTTTTTAAAAATATTTGTGGGATATTTCAACATACATTTTGGCCTTGGGACTGCATTTTACCTAGAAATTTAGAGTCTGGAAATGCGCATCAATCCGAAACGTAACTCAATAAAAAAAATCTCAACTCGATATACACAATGTTTTGAAACAGTACAACAAGTGGTATACACAAACACCAAAAAGATGTAATATGCTTCATATTTACGGGCAGGAAGGGGGGGGGGAGCTATCGTGTGCTAAATAAAATGCGGATTAATTTAAAACTTTAAGTGAATGTCCCGGGTTCGGGTCCCATCGCGCGGCTGTCGATCGAACGGTCTGGAGTTTTGGCAGGTTTTCTCCAAATGTAACGTGAATAAGCGTAAGTCTCTTACCAAGCACCTCCAATCCTTAGCGTAGCGTTGCCATAATCACGCAAACATTAAAACTTTTTAAAATTATGATTAACCACTGGTAGTGGTTCATGAATAAAAATACAGCTGAACTAGGTTAATATGACAGCTCTCGTATAACGTCAGAATTTTCCTTGCGATCTAATCAATTCCGAATAGAAAAGAAGCTCGCTTATAACGTTATTCGGTTAAAGCGTCAAAAATAATTTGGTCCTTTCAATGATGTTAATAGAGTTCAACTGTACATGTGTTTTCTAATGAAAGTTTATTTAATACCCAACATTTTTGTGAAGCTTTCGAAATTATTTATTAAAAAATGTTAAAATACAATATTTTAATAAATTAAATCTGAATTTTTAGACTCTTTCACTTTTATTTCTTTATCTTTAGGGGAGCTCTAGTCTCCATAGTGCGCCCACTATGACCACGGGCGACAATTCCAACTCAAAACAAAAATGTTGCCACTTGTGTGGTGTCATTCTTTTTGCACGCTGTCAGTGAATGGCTTACGTGACGTTTTCTTATGTAATCAGAGAGATGCCACTTTAAGATAATGCTTAAATATAGCTCCGTTTGCTGTCTGTTACGCAACCCCGAACTTTAAACCTTTCAGAGGTAAATAAACGAATGGAAGTTAGTGAGAATCTGCACTCTTCACCAATAGTCTCCAATTAAGTATTTTACCTTGATCTGTTTATTCTGTTACGTCAAATTGTAGAACTTTCTGGTTGTTACACATACTGTAGGAAAACATGTATTAAAAAAATGTTTTGATTAGTGACAAGTTTGCATGTATATTTTATCTTTGTTTGTGTTTATTATGTTAAGGACTGGTGTTGAACCGATTTGCTGTGGGTTTGATTACCTTTTAATGCTTGATAACGAATAGATAAAGACATTTTTAAGAGAAAATGGTAAATGTTTTTCGTCTGCCTGTGTTACAAAATTTCTGGGAAATATTTTGTTCTTTGGACTTTAGATCAGTGATTGAATGAAATAGTTAAATGCGTGATGATTACGGCGAATTTGTTTACATTAGCGTTTGAAATACTCAATCATTAAATTATATTTTTAAAGCAGTTTTGGGATTAATGTTTCCAAATTATTAGTTGCTAGGCGACTATGCTTTTTAATTTTAACTTATCTATGAAACTCAGAAGGTAGTTATCCAATAATTCTCATTTGGAATTCTCTTGAAACATAGGAAAACAAAGCTCACTTTTTAATGGGCAAGAGTTTGAAAATTGTGATTAAAAAAACTCTATAAACATTTGACTTAAATATATTGGAGGAACATATTAATTTTAAATATTTCAAAGACAAACACGAATCATACCGTAAAAATACACTTCTCTGCTTTGGTAATGTATTTTTATGTCATTCCGAGATTGCTTTTTTTTTAAATTTTGATCTTCATGGATAGAAAAAAAGTAGTTATGATACTCGGGTAAGCATCGAAGTCCTATACTAAAAGTAACTGTTGCTCAAAAAATTACTTCTATGAATGCTTAGTTTTTACCTTAAAGAGTGAAAATTTCGTTGAGTGTCGTAAAAATATTTTAACGTTTAAGAGTAAGTAAATATTTCTATTAAAAGAGAACTAATAAAATTATTTAAGTTTATTGAAAACAATGTCTGTTTTTTTTTTTTGTGCCACCGAATTACGCAATTTAATTATTATTTTAAGTCAAGGCAGTTATATTTAAAATTACTATTTGCAGTTCCTTTGATTGCTGTTCACTTATACTATTTTGCTTGTTCTCTCGTTTTATTATTTTTTTAGCAGTGTTTAGGAATGAAATCTTATCTTAAAAGTTATCTAAATTACCCTTAAAATCCCTTTAAATATGACTAATAATTATCAGTTTCTACAATTTCTCTGTCCGTCCCTTTTGTACTTTCGCGAGATAATTCTTTGCTTCATGTTTGTCTAGTCGTTCCTAGCTGGAAGAATTTTTACGATAATTGCAAAAAGAAACTGTTTAAGGAAAAGTCCTTCAACTTTCTTTTAAATCGTGGTAGTAAAAGCGAATACAAATGCTGTGGCAAATGGAAAATTTTGCAATAGACAAGCGATCGTTTTACTGGCCTCCTTTGCATATATTCAACTTTTATTTGGTTTATGGAATGTTGAGTTTCAGTTTTTTTAATGTTATTTAATACATATCATGATTCTTCGTGAAAAAGAAAGTATAGTTAAAAAATCATTTAAAAAATAGAATCATTAGTAATGCACGCCGTTAGCTAAATTGCTTTTCAAGGATTTAGATGTAATGTACAATTCTATAGTAGCAGGATTAAGTGAAGTGATATGTTATGGAACTATGGATAGCTACCATAGTTTTTGAATATTCTAAAATTTAATTTTGTTGAAGGTATTGCATTACACTACGATTTCAAAATTCGATTTCAGAGAATTAGCATCTTTTTGTTACTTGGCGATTTTTTATTCACGGAGTCTATAAATGAATGTGTATCACACACACGCACACTTGCATTTTATATTAACTCACGCAAACAGCAAAAAACCAGGGGCGTAGCCCGGGGGTTAGGGGGTGGGTCCCCATGAGGAACTTTTTGTCATACAAATTTTAATTTCTTCTCTCTAATCACACACAGATATACATATATATGAGTTGCAGTAGTCGTAACCCCCCCGCCCTCCCCATGAAAAAATCCATGAAAAATTTCTTTTAAAGAAATTCTTTATTATGTTAATTTTTCTATTCTACTCCCCCCCCCCCTTTTTTTTTTTCTTCTCGTACATATTGAGATATCTTTCTACGTGCCCAAATCAATCGATTTATTTGTGTGGAGAAATAGTTAAAAGCTGATTTCGAGGAAACGAAGGTGTTCCCAGGAAAAATTTAGCACTATCTCATGAATTCGGGGAAACGAAATGTTCCCTGAAAATTTAGCACTATCTCATGAATTCGACCGCAGTGATTCATGCTGTGCTGTACATTTTGTAATGTCGTTCTTCTGTGCGATGAGGTACTGCTTTATAAAAGAAAAAAAGAAAGAAAAAAAAAAAAGACCCCTTGCACTTTATTCGGCTGTTGTTCGTCGTGCAGCAAAGTTACATATACCGATTTACGAATAACGTACCCTTAAATTTGCTATACATAAAATTTGCCAAAGGGCCATTTTCATATTTAAATGCACATAACTTTATTTTTTACAATGGCGACACTTATATTTCATTTCATTTTTCAAAAATGTAGCTCATTTTATCCCGGATAGCAATTTGCAATACATTCGAACTAAAAATGAAAGAGCTTCCAAAATTACCCTAACCTTATGTTAAATTTTTTTTTATTCCTTAATTCATATCTCATTTAATATTGATATCAATAGAAGCTGATTTTAATTCGTACTATTATAACTAAACGGCCCACATATTATTTACTGTTAAAATATTTTTAATAAAATATTGACATTAATTACGAATTATTAAATCAATATTTTAAAAGAAAATATATGAATAGAGACCTATCCAAATTTCGATGCGAATAGATGCAGAAAGTAATATTACATGGTGTGCAAAATTTCAAATTTTTACTTTCACTAGTTGATTTTATATTGATTAAAATCTTATTTTTATCAGTTAAGGGGCTATATATAATATGTAATAATTTTTCGAAAGTTATCTTTAAAATGCATATTTATATAGATAATGTAATTAGATTTATTTTGCCCAAAATAGTAAATGCTAGAGGTTTTAAAAATGGCAAATTTTGAAGGAAAATAAATTGCAGATTTGTAAAGTTTGATGGCGCTTTAGTCATGCTAATTTCGTTTCTCAGATATGTTAGCTTTTTTTAGAAAATAACATTAAAGACTTTTTTTCTGTATGTTTTTATTACATGAAACTTATCTATTCTTATTTCCCTATTTTACTTGAAATCATTCTTTAACTTCGGCAATTGCTAAAGTAACCTTCGTGCACGTATTGGCTAGGTGAGCAAAGGACAGCCTCTCACTTATTTTTGGCGATATTTCACTTTTCTAAGAGCACCTTCAAAATAAATTAGAATGTGTTCAGTTCTGCGTGAAAGTTTTAAAAGAAACGTAAGCCCATTTAGAGAAATACCACTGTCTTGTTAAGATCCAAAATGCCATAACTGAAGTAAGCTATTTGGATGAAAAATTTCAATATATTAATGAAATTCTAAAATACTCAATGGTTTATTAGAACAGTATAACAACAATATTGAATTCTTTAATATTTTACTAATTTTAATAATAATATTATTATACAGAAAGCTTAAAGGCCAGTGGATTTAAACACAGTCTGGTAAATCCTAACTAATATTATAAATGCGAAAGTGAGTTTGTTTGTCTGTTTATGACGCTTTCACGCCTAAACCGCTGAGGATTAGGATGCGATTAGGATGCATTAGGTTCGATGCATTAGGTATCGATTAGGATGCATTTTGGTTTAGATATAGATGGGACCCTGGAGATGGTTATAGGCTACTTAGAATTTTAGATTTTTAATTACTTTTTTAATTATTAATTAACAACCGTTTTTACGTTGCCATGCTTGGTGAGTTTCGCCCGTATCAAATGATTCATGTTTTGAGCTAACAAGAATGCTGTTACTTCAGTAAAGAAGCGCGTGCATCTAAAAAACATTAAATACCACGGAAATTAAGGCAGTTTTATGCCAAATCTGTCTATCTGTAATAATAAAAATGAATGTTCTCCAGACAAATCTACAGAAAGCAGAGCTTTGAAAATTTGAGCATGACTGAGCCCATAACTTCGGTAAAGTGCACCTGGCTCAGAATTGACTGCACGAGGCTCAGAATTTTGAAATTTTGACTACTTTTCTAACTATCAATTAAAAGCCGTTTTATCGCCCGCACAAAATGATTTATGCTTTTGAAATAAAGCAGAAATTCTATTTGCTAAATAACATGCATTTGAAAAACATGGAAATTATGTTGATTTTACACCAAGTTAAAAAGCATAAGTAAAGAAAAGGGTACTTACGTATTATCCCGGCGGTCCGCCAAGACAAGCAATTTTTTGCCGAAATAAATGCCGGGCACATGAAATTATTAATGGTTTTGAATATGTTTGATAACTCATTTGACGAAAAACAGTTTGGCGGGAATGACCGCCGGGATAATACGTACGTACCAAGAAAAGTCCAGATGTGTTCATAAATTTCCAAATCCTACCAATAATATAAATGTGTACGTTTGTGTGTTTGGATGTTTTTGACTGAATCACACAAAAATGGTTGAACGGATTTGGAAAAATTTGTAATGAAAATAGCTTATGCACTGGATTAGCATACAGGCAGCCTTTCAAGCATATAGCATAAATAATTCTTTTACAAAGACACTCAAAATAATTCTAATGCATTGCGCTCTATGGAAATTTTGTAGCTACTAAACCGATTCTAAAACTTTTTTCACTGTTTGAAAGTTACATTATTCCTGAGTATTATTGTTTGTTTGTTTTTGGATTAAGACCGATTGACTGCACTAGGGTCCTAGGCCTATATGGGGACATTCCTCTGTGGGGGACTTTCTAAGGGATCCTAGCCCGTATTTACGCGAGGTTTTTTAGAAAACCACGGAAAACTGGGAGCGGCTAGGTCGACAGGCGCGACCGGGGTTTGAACCTGGCACCTCCCGCCTTGCAGTTTTGAGAGCAGAACTTCTTACACACTGGTGGCATCCTAAGTGTTACAGGCTACCTTTAATGCATATATCACAGATAGTTCTTTTACAGGGATGCTAATAAGAATTACATTACGCTCTATATGCATCTCTCTAAATACTGAACCGATTCCTAAACCTTTTTTACTGATAGTAAGCTACACTATTCTTGAGTATTATAGGCTAAAATTCATGCATGTATCGTAAATAGTTCCTTTACAGGAACACTCAAAATAATTCTAATACATTACGCTCTCTGGGTATCTCTGTAACTACAGAACCGATTCTAAAACTTTAATAGAAAGCTGCTCTATTCCTGATTAACATAGACTAAATTCATGTATATAGCATAAATATTTCTTTTACAAAACAGTTCGCAAATACTGTCATAACTGTATCTATTCGCCAAATGCCTGAAAAAAAATCTAAATTTAGTAACTCTGCATATTCTCTTATTTTAAATGAAGTATACTACCATGCATTATACTTCATTTGAAACAAGTAAAAAGCAAATAATATTTAAATGCAGTTTCTTTTGTCGCAATAATATTTGTTATTCACGCATGCTACATTTCTCTCGGGACCTAATTCTAAAGCCGACGCGGACGAATTCGCGGGTAGCAGCTAGTTATAAATAAAAAAGTTTTTACTGTAAATAAATCATAAGTTAAGTAATCAAAAAGTAATACAAATGATCAAAATTATTATTTTAAGTATTAAATTTCTCAAAAAATTAAAAAGTACTTTAAAAGTTATCGGTAAAATTTTGAGGGTGGGGGGCAAAATTCTTCAGAGTTGTGAGCTTCTTTTTCTCCCCCCTTTTTAAAAAAATTTAATTGTAGATTACATGTTAAACCGCAGTTTGTACTACCACTATGTAGATATTGGTTAAAACCATCTGATGTCCTCAGTTACATAAGTGTCATCGACTTGCTGAAGTAGCTTTATCAACTTATTCCGCTGGCAAAAAGTTACTGCTAAATCATAAAATCACATTCTTATTTTTCTTTTAAGTAGCAATGTGGTAATGGTAGCTTATTACTCCACTTAATCCTGACTATTAGACGTGTACATTACATCTAAATCCTTGAAAAACAATTTAGCTAACGGCGTGCATTTTTTTAAACACGCTTCAAATGTTCCCAAGATGCACAAGATAAGTACGACGTTATAAACGACGTCGATAGATTCGCTCTACGATAACGCCATACAAAATAAGGAAGCACCTTCACACACGTGACCTTTGTTTACATTCCTTCCACGTGATTTCAACCAGAAGGTGGAAATGTAAAAATCGTAGCGCAGTTCGGATGGCCTTTTATGTTAGGTCCAACAGTCACATAAACACTCCTCGACTGAAAAACCTTGAATTAAAAATGGAACAGATAACTTGAATGAAATAAAATTAGCTTTCTGGGTTATCGCTTGCGAACCCTGACCAGTGAATAAAGAGATGTTTTTGAATTTACATAATAAATTGTATATAAATAATGGCGGGGTGACTTGTAATACAATATTTTCCTTCTCCCGAAATTTAGAAGCTAACATTCACAAGGCCGCTTGTATGATTTAGTTACAAGTACGTATAACTGTAGGGATAGATGCGAGTTGGGACAAGAGAAAGATTGTAACTGTGTGTATGACCAAAAAAAAAATAAAAATAATAATAATAATAATATTCTTATACGTCGCGTTCTATACACTCAAAGTTGAAGTGCACAAGCGTCTGAAAACTACATTCGATTGAGTTAATTCAAATTTATTTAAACCTATGGTTAAGATCAAGTATTTGAAAAGTCGAGTTGAATCACTCTAAATTTTTTCTGTTACCTAATAATGAAAATACTGTAATATTGCTTTATTTTTCTGTTAATGTTTTTCGTTTAAGGAATGTTTTTAAAATAATAGCTATCATTAATGAAACGTAACTATAAAAGTATTATGTTTGTATGATTTCCGGTCATTCTGTTTAGTTAAGAGCCATTGCAAGAGCAAATCGGACAAACAACAACAAAAAAAAAAAAAAAAAAAAAGTTTCCATCACCATCTCAGAATTTCATTAATTTTTTTTCCTTGTGTTGCCTTACCCAAGTAAAGAACAAATATGAAATATTTTTGATTTACCTCCTTTAGTTTTGGAGTTATGGGGGGGTCAAAGTACCCCAGAGGAATGACGTAGAAATAATTTAGGGTCATTTTTGCCACTTTATTGTCTCGACTGTGACTAGCTCTGAGGTGCTTCAGAGAATTTTTTCTTTTTATCTGACAATATATCTTGGATATTAACATCTGAAATTGAAAATTCATTCGAAAATAGTCAGAGCCCCCAAATAAGGGCCGACCTAAATACCCCCAATTTCATAAAATTGCAGTTTTTAATAATGCTTTAAATCCTGGCTCTGATCTGATACAGAAAATTTTTTTCCACGGTGCAGTTATACATATTCATATAAAGTGAATCCAATGTTAAAAATTTTTGAAAGCCCCCAGGGCCCCTCGGTACCGGGCCCCAAACATGGTCCTTAACGCCAATTAATGCAATTTCGAAGGATTGGTACAGCTGGCGCCGACTTCCCACAGGAGAACTATTGGCATGGAGATGCAGTATCAACCTAGTAGTTTCATATTATGAAAAAACATTTTTTGAAGGTACAACTGTTTCCAAGAAAAATCTCAAAAAGTAGCTCCCTATTGGGGACATTCCATTGACACGCATGGGGCATTTCGGCGTTACTTTTATCCAAGGTATATTATCAGATAAAAAGAAAAAAATCTCTGAAGCACCATCATAGCCAGTCACAGTCGAGACAAAAAAAAAAAATGTGGCCCAAAAATAACCCTAAATTATTTCTACGTCATTCATCTTTTGTACTTACCCCCCCCCCCCCCCCCGCACCCCAATAACTCCAAAACTAAAAGAGGTAAATAAAAAATATTTCAGATTTGTTCTTCCCTTGGGTAAATCAACACACACAGTATGGGTTTGAGGACTGCTTTTAAGGAAGAGAACGTGCAATTTTATTTTATTAAACCAGGTTGACGAAAATTTATATATTTACTAAATCGTGTATTCTATGAGATATGCCGTTGTTTTCTCCTTCCTCGGTAAAATCCATTTCGTTAAGACTGGGGATCATATTTTTGTTCTGAGCATCTTTAATATTCAGGCGTTCACTCCAAAACGAGTTATTTAAGTTAAAGAAAAATAAATAACTATCAAATCTTAGAGGCTTGCTTGTCTGTTGTCATTTTTAGGGGAAAAAACAAAAACAGTTTAAGAGTCTAAAACGAGAAACTCCCTCGAGAACATTCTAGAGGAAGCGGAAAAGTGACAGGATGGTTGCTATGTTCGTCCAGAGATCCTCCCTGCCTATCTACCCGCATTCTGTGACCCAGTGCTGTAGGCTTCATCGAAAAGTAACTACAAAAAATTATCCGTCTTACTTTCGTTTCTCTGTATCTTCAGTTGTCTGCCTTTCTTTCTTTCTTTTTCTCATGCCAGCCGAAAGATGGTTTTATTTTTCCCCCTGTTCAGTCACCATTACATGATCTGACTTGATCCTCTCATGGTACCGCTCTAATATCTGTTATATATGTGCCTGCTGAAGCCGAGATTATAATTTTGAAAGGAATAAGTAGATTATGCACATTATCCTACGTATTTGTGTTAATACTATCGGATATTTTCTGCCGTAAAATTGAAATATCCTAATCAGCAACTGTAAAACAGCCGTAGCTGCAATGAATTTACAGATTTTGGTTGTGCTTGTTGACTGCCACTTGCTTGATTTAGTTTAGTAATTTAACACCGTAAGGGGTTTAGTTGAAGGTTTCCACTTGAAGGCTAATAGTGCGGCGTACTACAGCATAGAGGCTTAGCCTAAAGACTATGGAATGGACAAACACTCATCCACACGGAACGCACAGAACGGGATTTAAAACCGCAGTTAAATAATATTTTACAAAAATTTTATTCATTTTTTTAAAAACTATGTTTCTGAAGAACCTTCGGCGAATAATATATGCATTTTATAATAGAATAAATTCAGTACTTCTAGAGAGCAAGAGAAATATAATTCTTCAATGCGAAAAGAATTTTTAAAAAGCCAATTTTATTTTAACCTCTTGCCTGTGACGCCCGATAACTTAGTTCGGGAAACTCAAATGCGCCAATTTTGGGAATGTCCGACCTGAGTTAATTAAGAAAATTAAAGAGAATTTTTTTTTTTTTCCATTTTTGGCACGTTTTACTCAAATATATTCCACAGGCAAGGGGTTAAGGAAATATGATTCGTACATAGATAAAAGAAAAAAAGTACACCCTAAGTCAGCGTTTCTCAACCTGTGGGCCGCGATCCCCAAGGGGGGCGCAGAGCGTTTGCAGGGGAGGGGCGAGAAAAACCAAAGGGCAAGTAGTGATGCATGTTTTTAAAAATTTCATCTTATTTATTCTCATTTTTACTCAAAAATATATCCATTTTCGCTTAAAATGTTCATTGTTAAAGATAAAAAACAATGTATGCTGAAAAATGTAAAGGGGGGGGGGACGCCACCGTAAGTTAGCCTTTGTTGGGGGAGGGAACGTTAAAAAGGTTGAGAAACGCTGCCCTAAGTGATGAATTAAAACATGCCCCCTCCCCTCCTCTCCCCTCTCCCACCCACCTAAAATAGGAAATTTTGAAAATAGTCGAAATTTTTAAGATACCCCAAAATTACATTGACTCTTGGGAGCTCTATGTTAGTACTGATTACTGTTACATTTGTGAATTTATACAGTTGGGATTGAAAGATATTAAAAAAGGAAAAACCTGTACTGTGATCGTATTTGGACAAGTGTGACGTGCAAGCCGACTTCAGATCTTCTTTTTCAGCTATATCTATATAATACATGTTTTACGTCAATGCTTTGAAGGGGGGTGGGGGAAGAGAGTTGTTTTGTGTAAGGGTCATTCGCTTTACAAGTCTCAGGATCGAATTCTGGTAACCATCGATACATCCACGGTTCACCGGTTTCAGCTCTTTCGACGCTTGCTTCTTGTGTAGTTGGAAGGTAAAAGGAATGTTGTCAACATGTGCATTTACTTGCTGTATCTTTCTGTAAACCATAAAAATCACCAGCTTCCCTCCCCCCTCCACTTAGTCAATTTTAGAGCCTTCAAAATGAGAAACAACATATGATTGTTATGTGAAAAGCTATGAATGGAAACTTTTGTTTAAGGAAATTATATTTTTAGTGGTCATGCTGTCATAATCACATATTTATTAGCTAACGATAAATGTTTTCGGTTTTTAGCATATCTTGAAAGGTAGGGGGACTTGGCACAGTTTAGCACCATTATTTGGTTACGTGGCCAGAGCGGACGTGGTTAAAGCGGACAGTGGTTACAGCGGACGCGTGAGGGGAGCTGGGTGGTCATAGCGGACATTCTCCTGCACATATTGTGCCTTGGAATTAAGTTTAGAATAAGAATAAATGAATGAAAACGTATAAATATAACTTAACGCCCTGAAAGGGTTCATATAATTTTTAATTACGGGGCAATAATTATGGGTAGGTGATTTATCGGAGATGTAATATATATAAATTTTCATTTTTAACGTAGAACTCAGGTTTAACTTGTTCCGTCCCGTCTCATATTGAAATAACGTGCACTTCTCCTCCTGTGACAAGTGTTGCTTCCAAAATGGATTTTCGAATACCTCGCTAAAGTCCGGAGTAGTGCTTAGGTAAAGTGACCATTTATTTTTTCCTTCAAAACGGGACATCTACTGTTTTTAAGGTGACAGTGTAGTGAAGACTGCATTTCAGATCTGGGAATCTTTTAGTTGTTAAGAAAATGCTCAAAAAAGTTTGTTAATATTCATTTCAAAATAAAATGAAAATAAAAACATTTGCTAAAACACACATATACAACGAAAAATAGTGCAAGACGTACGTTTCGACTGGTACAAGGGGTAAGCCCTTCTTCGACTTCAAAAACACTATCCGACACAAGGCAGGAAGGTAGGAAAGTGAGAAATGTAAGCAAAAGGACACGCAGAAAAAAGGAAGTTGTCATTCGGAAGGAAAAACATTCTTAGAAAAATAGCGTGAAATGGGAAAATAAAGGTGAGATCAGAGGAGGGAGGGGACAAGCAAAAGAGGAACATGACTTTAAAAAAATAAATAAATTGAAATAGTTGACAAAAAAAGAGCATTAAAAGAACAAACACAACCACACCCCCCCATCGTTTTCTTTGCGTCTGGAGACGGGCGGGAGGGAGGGTTTTTTTTTTTTTTTTTACAGACACTGCCGTTGGATGATTTTACATTTTTAGCGGCCTTTATTGAAATTGTTACCGTGGGTTGCTCTCTTTCTAAAAACGGAACATTGCAGGGGACATTTTCTGTAAACGGGACATTGCGGTGTCCCAAAGCTGTGCTTGGGGACAACGGGACAAGCCACCTAAAAACGGGACTGTCCCGTTCAAAACGGGACGTATGGTCACCTTATGCTTAGGCAATCCCTGGGTTCCAGGTGAGCACTGAAAGAGCTTTCAAATTTCCCGTATTTTCAATTTTTTTTCTTCCTGAACACGCAGTTTAAATTGAAATTAGCGAACTGTAAAATAGTGAAAAAATATTTTAAAAATAGAAAGTTTAAAAAAAAAAAAAACTATGTATATGGACAGCGTCATAGGACAAATAATTCTGTTGAAGGGTGGAACCAATCCAAATTAAATGCAATCACTGGCAGAAACCAGTCTAATGTCCACTTATTAGTTAAAATACTAAAAGAAAAAACACAAAAAGTGTCTTTTAATTTGAAATCCAGAGAATTAGGCGACCCTGGAAAAAAAAGCAAGAAAGTAAATGTAAAATTGGATGAAAGAATTCAAAACATCCTGAAAGAATTGAAAACATGCTAAAAGAATTCAAAACATCAAACAGTTTAGAAAAATGTCTAAAATCTTTAAGTTTTGTAATTAGGTTGGAGTAAATCCAATGGTAAATGATATTTCTGCCTTTATAATAAAGGTTAGTTAGTATTTATTTACTTGTATTTATTTTTCTTTTAATTTACTTGTATTTATTTTAAGTATTTTACTTCTAGTATTTATTTTTACTTGCAGTAATGAAACTAATTAATTTCATGGCATTTGCACCTGTTCTAATATTTATTTGACTCTAAAATACAGTTCTGTTACTTACTACTGATTTTTAAATATTTCTCTGAAAGTTTTTATTTTTATTACATTTCGCTATGTTTAAAATGCATTCGCATTATAATATCATAACAATTTAATATAAATAATAAAATTTGATTGGCAAAAATATATTTATCCTTGTAATTCGATAATCGAGTGCAAAAACAGAAAACTTCGATTAAAAAAAGTTATCCCATGTGAAAGAGATTTGCCGCTTAAAATACTGTTTTAATCTGTTCTAAGATGGGGGGGGGGGGAAATATGTCCGCTGTAACCACGATGAGTTTCGGAGTGTCCGCTCAGACCACGAAATCTTACGTGTCCTCTCTAACCACGTCCGCTGTACCCACGCCACCAATTATTTTTTAAAAGAATTTTTACTTATTTTGTGTATACCATTAAGGGTTATTATTGACCTTACGTCAATGACCGGCTACCTTTTTTGAGATTGTCATCGTAATTTTAATCATCTCTAATTAAGATTAGGCAAAGTCGCTTTTAATCCTTTATTTACACGAATCTGTACTAAACATATAATTTTATCTCTTTTGGAAAAAAAAAAATATTATTGGGCTTTTATATGCTTGATACTTTCCTATATCATCGCTCAATATCCAGGTACTAATATACCCTTTGTTGTTTCTTGTGTATATACAGATTGTAATTGACTATTATGATAAATATAACCAAACATGTAATAATAATTATTATTATGAATTATTATTTTTCTTTTAATTAATTATTGTTATTTATTATTCGAAGCAATAAAACAAACGTGGAGCATAGATATTGTATGTGGGTAACTTGTTACCTGGTGTCATTGAAAATATAGGATGCGTTTGATTATTGACGTTAGGGTTTGAACAAAATAATTTTCTCATGGAAAAAAAAGGGAAATTTTAAAATTAGGGATGGACGCGAGACGACTTTTTTGCGAGACGAGACAGTCATTTACAGATTTTTTTGCGAGACGAGACACACATTTTTAACATTACGATATAGGGATTTTTGCGAGACGAGACAAAGCTTTTAGGCTATTTTGCGAGACGCGAGACTTCTATTTTTCGTCTCGTGTCAATCCCTATTTAAAATTGGAACTTTGTTAAAATTAAGAATTTTAAAATCAGTTAAAATATTTAAAAGATATTTTACGGTATTTGAAAAAAAAAACATGTTTTGAAAGATGCCGAGTACCTTTAATTATGCTTATTTTAGATTTAAAAAAAAAACCCCTTCTTAAGTGAGGGGTGGGGTCTGGATACGGATCACTTTAGGACTAACCCGGCCTAAGGGCGGGGACTCCCAAAAACGTATACACCACTTTATAATAAAAATAATTTGATATATATCAGAGTAATATACCAAAGTAGTTTGATTATTTATTTCCTTCTAATCTCACGCCTTTATACAGAGACGTAGCGGATGACCCCACAGACCCCGCGTCGCTGGGAGTCCTCAGAAGAATCGGGGGGGGGGGCAACAGCTTTAAATTAGTTAAATATGGTTTTAGACACGTAAGCCTTTCAAATATTACATATCCCAATATTCTATTCCCTCTAAATTTTACAGTAAGGGGCCCCTTTTCAATCTTTCAAGCCGAGGGCCCCCAAAGAAGCCAGCCCGGGCCTGTTTTAACCCTTTAACGCGCAGTGTTCCCTCTCTGAGAACACCATACTCTGACGTTTGACTGTAGTGCTGTAAAAGTAACGACAAAATGAGTATCCGTATGTATTTGTTACTTAGATGTTCGCTATTCGTTACTAAGTATTCGTTACTCGTTACTTTCGTTACTACTAATAGAATCGGTAATAGGGTGTTATATAGTGCCCCATAACAGCACATCCGGGACAGTGTTGTTATGGGTATATGCAGCCCATACATAAACCCATAGCAAAACCTAACCAAAAAGAATTTTTTTTAGCGAAGTTGTACAAAGTTGTATTTAGAGCTTATTTTCTCTGATTTACAGATTGTTTTTATGCACATTTATGGTTTTATACAATGCTAAATTATCCGAATTACTGAGTACACATAGAAATCTTCCAAAGACATATGCCATTCTTTTCTTTTCTCAACCCCCCCCCATTTTTTTAATTCTGAACGCTGGTTTAACCTGTTCATTCTTATCATAAAAAGTGTAAAGGAAAGCTTGTGACTCGTGTTTTTTCTGGGTTGCGTGTTCTCGAATACTGAGATCCAGGGATTGGGCCACATATATAAAATTCACAGGGCAGGGGATCTCAGTATGATATCAACTACTTTGCGTTTCTACAAGCATAATATCTTTATTATTTGTGAGTTCTTATTTCATATCAAAAACTTCTTTTGCTGGATCGTTTTTCGAAGTAAATTAAAAATTACCATATTTTAATTTAAAATTGTTTAATTCAGTGAGAATTATCTATTTTTAAGATATTTCCAGTTCTATTTCTGCACTTTTGAGATGAAAGGGGTTAGCTCCTTCTGTGGGTGCATATATGAGAGCATTCTTTAAACAAAAATTATCACTCCTTTCATACAGAAAGAATGGTTGCACCGGATTATGCGTATTCCATGAGTTCATGGAATAAAATGTACCATAAAATAGGGCAGATGGCCCCCTAAACACCGACATTTTAGAAACATACTGAACTTTATTGAAATATTTTAATACCAGTGGCTTACGCAGGAGTGGGCATAGAAATCCCGGGTCGCTCCCAATTTTTTATATATTTTTTAAACAATTACTTAAAAAATGTGTTTAGGTTTCCATGCTAAATATTTTTTTTAGTTCCAAATAATATTTTAAATAATAAAAATGTGTGAATTCGTTTACTTTATAAAAATATTTTTTTAAAAGGTGTATTTAAATAATTTGTTATTTATTACTCATTTCGATTCTAGCTAAAAAAAAAAAAAAAGAAAGAAAAAGTTAAGTTCGCAATCCTGCTTCGGAACCACCCTGAAAGAAAGAATTCTGATTGCACCACTATTTAGTACTAAAATGTTAGAAAGCCCGAAATTAGCACCCCTTACTAACATGCTTCTCTTATATGTATTGCTCCTCTACAATTATAAGAACACCCCCTTCCCCCCCCCCCCGCAAAAAAAGAGTTCAACTGCGCATAATAACATACTATACACCGGATCGTATCCCCCCATTGTACGACCCATATCAATAGAGCAGCAGATACTATTCCATCTCCATAACTGTAACGAAACATACGGATTCTTCCAAACCTCATCAAAACGAGACCATTCGGCGCGGCACAAACGAATTGCAACCAGAACATACTACTACTCAAATTTCAAACTGATTTTTCCCTCCCAACAGCGAGAATCCATAATACTTCCGGTATCTAGTAACGGAAAGGAACATACTATTACTCAAATACCGAAATTCATTTTTCTCCCTCCCGCAGTCTTGTATTCGAAGTTCGAACCTGGTCGATCCGAAATGCAAACTCGAAAGTCATTTCCCCCTTGAAACCGCGATCCGATATCCAGTAACCCCAGTAACAAATAACAGAAGATATTAGTACTCGATTACTGGAACCCGTTTCCCCTCTAGTTCGCCTCGCCTGGCAGTCTGTATTCGAAGTTCGAAGCTGCTCGATCCGAAACATCTTCGGATCGAGTAGTAACGATATCAACCGAAAAGTAACAATTCGTTACTTCGAGTCTGAGTGATTATCCGTATCTTAGTACCGAATACATGCGGTTTGCTTCAGCTCTATTTGACTGTTGCCAGTCACGAAGAATAGATTTGATTTCTATAAAAATAGTTGCGGGTGACATAGCTCCTCGAGAATCCTTTACTTTTTAGCACGTCATTTCTCGTAAAAAATTGTCATTATTTTTAACAGCACTGACATCTGCTGAAAAATGGAAGAATGCTAGAACAGCTGGTTGGATTGCCCAATGCTGGGCAATTTGACAGCTGGCTACAGCCACCTGTCGTCAAAAAAAGGGTCTCTAGATCTGTGGCACGCGATGAACGTTTCGATCGTCCGCCATCTTGCTGGTAGTTAAGTCAAGCGATGGCAACGGATGCCCTTTTTTCAGCATTGGGAAAGGGTTGCGCCTCAAAGGGTTTAGTAGATGAATAAGAATGCAGGTCAATTCAGTTGCTAGTTGTTTCTTAGCTTTCAGTTGAGTAAGAGCCACATAGCTCTGCGTTGTCGTACCGTCAGAATCATCGTAATTTTCGGCTGTTTTGCAAAGAAAAGTTGTTTATGAATTGTGCAGTATTGTATGCTGTGGAACAATTTAGGCATCTGCTCCCGTATTTCACTTTAGTTTGTGGCATGCTCTTTTTTGTATGGAAATTGCGATTACTGAGGAAGTCTTTCTGTTCTACGAACTGTTATTCATTGAATTTCAGTTCATAAATTCCTAGGAATTGTGTTGCGAAAATTGTTAACAAGTTTCTGGAAGGAATAAAGATTTTATTTTCTTTTGAAAACTCGACTTTTTCTTGGAACTTTGTAGACACGTTGGACTTCAAGCATTTACGCCCATAGGAACCCGCCAATTTTTCCGTGCAAAAGAAAAATATTCAGCAGTTTTTGCTACAGTATAAATCTGTTTCATTAAAAATTTCTTCGTTGAATTAAATATGTTCTAGTGTAACTTTTATATGCATACTTAAAAGAACTGTGCAACCTTTCAACTTTTCTTAATTTTAAGGTTTTATTCATTTGTAAGTGTTTCAGCTTTTGGATGTTCTACCGTGTTTCAATGCATTAAGTGTGAAATTTTATCGATTTTGAATCATAAAGTTTTATTCTAGACACTTCTAAATAGATCGATTACTTTTTATTCATATTTTGCTGGTACTTTCTAATATGTTTTCGGTAAACATACTGCATCCGGCCAATATGCCGGATAATTGGTAGTAGCCGGATATTACAGATATCCGGCAGTACATCCGGCCTACAGTTATATACCGAGAAGTAACATAAATAAACAACGAGAAAAAAACAAAACTTTTGTGAAAATATTTTATTTTCAGTACTTTTTAGAATGTATTTTTATCATGGATAGAAAATGGGAGTGAAAATCAAATACTTCTACCCTTTTTTTAAAGATTGGAGTAAATTATTCTGCAAAAACACTGTTTTTCAATCTTTGTAAGAATTTGGTTATCCCCCCCCCCTAAATTGATCCTATTTTATGAAAATAGTGTACTTGCTGTAGTACTGCTGGCTGGTGAGAAATTGTTTCTCCCTAATTTTGATAAAGTAAGGAAATTTAAACAGATTTTCGAACACTTGAATGAAGATGTCTTTCTTTAAAGAACTGTTTTTGTAAGATGTTATCTAACTCTTGAAGGAGAATATCAATGACATTTTTATTTGTATCATCTTTAATTGCAGTAAAACTGATACTGATTTCATGGAAACAATCGTAAAAAGATTTGATATTTTAATTAAATGATTTGAAACTGAGAAAATTTAAGGAAAAAAGTAATAGCTGAATGATCCAAGAAAACTAGTGAAAATAAAACAGAAAAAAAAGAAAACATACTGCTGCCGGATAACCGGTTGAAAGTTTGGCCGGATATTCGGTATCCGGCTGAATTGATATCCGTTGCATCACTTTTTGAAATGCTTACCAGAGAGGATATAACAGTTAACCATTTCTTGCTATGGACTTGCGAAGCGCTTCTTCCCTTTCCTCTTTTTCTATCTGCGTCGCTACTGCAAAAGTTATCTGATTTGTAGAGGGGCCGAATTACACCATTCCATTAAGTGAGACTTTTGATGCAGTGAGATCTTGTAGTTACATAAAAGATATCAAATGACAGTCATATTTTCAAATTATCTTCAAGCGTATTTATAACGCATCTGCCAGTTACGTAAATGAGATATTATATGATATATATATATATCTCTGAAGTGCCTCATTGAAACATTTTCAACTGCTTGAGTAGAAATAAATGGCTGTTCACTTGGTTACTGACAGACATTTAAGAAAAACGATGATAGCTGTTTGATAGAAAAGAATGAAAATGAAAGATAACCTTTCATTTTCAGCTTCATACTGTTGTAAGATTTCGTATCTCGACAATGGTCGCTATATTTGTACGCGTCGCTAGCATTCAAAGAACCTCGTGACAGACAGATGGTCATGCTTTCGCTCTTCTGTGGTCTTTTGTCTGCTTTCAAATAAGCCATTGTTGGCTAAGAATTGGTAATAATATAATCACTGACTGCTTAACGCTTCTTGGTTTGCTATCTTAGGGAGTCTATGCATTCAAAGACATTGACTTTTTATTCGGTCATGTCCCAGGATGTAATGTGTCGGACTGTCTCCATAAGGTCAGAGCCCAATCAAGGCAACTGTGGGCCCAGGTCAAAAGAAAACATTGGGTCCTAAATGCTGGCCTTCCTCCACACCCCTTCCGTAGCCTTTTTCAGACCAAATTCAGATCCAGACATATTTTAAATTAGTTTTTTGCATATTTTGTCGTCTAATGCGTTACTTAAAGGATATTAGTCATTTAAATGGGATTTTTTCACTATGCCCCGAATAGGGCATGCAATCCCGCACTGTTTTTCGTTTCGCGGGATTTTGGGGATTGAGACTTATTGATCCCGCGGGATTGGCATTTCATTCAGCAAAGAATTCATTTCAACAGAGAAAAATAGGAAAAAGTAAGATTTTAAGCACCATGAAGTTTAATTTTAATAGTAATAATTAATGATATTTGATAATTAATATAACTTACAGAAATATGAAAATTATAGTTATGATATTCAAAATAATATATTTAGTTCTTAGTTGAAGAAGAAGAATGTAAAAAAGGCAATGTGTATGTGTGTGTGTAAAGAGTCACTCGTCTTCCTAGTCTTGATCAAATTTTAGTAAAATAGTTAAAAGCGTGAATTAAAAAAATTAAAACATAAAATGAAAACTTTTTATAGTTGATATGTGATTGTTCGCTAAGAGAAAAGTTAGTATGAAATATTTTTGTTCACTTGAAGATAAAAAAGTTAGCGAAAATTTTAGATTACATTTGATTTAGAGTCCCATTGGAGAATAATTAGAAAAATTAAAACTTTAAAATTAAAATTTGTAATTATTGATTCACGTTTTGTGAGATAAGATGCATACATATGCAGCAATTTTTGGTCAATTAATGATGGAGAAGGTGGCGTAAAATTGTAAAAAAGCCAATTTATTTCTCAGTTTCAATCCCGCGGGATTGCGGTACTGATCCCGCGGGACTATTCCGGCAAACATTTGTGAGGGATCCCGTGTGTCTATCTTTGGATACCATAGCGTCGATAAGTGTGGCCCCAAACTTACCAAATTTTGTATACAGGTTCACTGGGATAGATGCTGTCACACCTCGAAGCTATTTCTTCTAAATTCGAATTTTTTTTATTTTATTTTTATGCGATTTTTGGTATTTTTTCTCGCTTCATACATAACAACGGTGGTAATTACGCAGTAAAACGATATTTGCATCATCAGATAGAGGAGAATATTTTGTTTTAAAAACACTTTGTTCTGATTGTGTAACCTAATTCCAGATTTTAAAGAAGCTTTTAAAGATAACTTTGATGAAAATTTTCGTAAAATAATTTTAAAACTGTTCCTTTAAAATTTTACCCGTCAAAACTTTTTTATATTTTGAGAAAAGATAAAGCATTCATTTCGCCCTCTTATATATATGGGTGATTTTTTACGAATTTTAACGTAAAGATTAGAATTCAATAGCAGCTGCGTGAATACTTTCACACCCTATTAGAAGTCAGTTGTGATGTAAGTATTTGTGTTTTATAAATACCTTTGTTTAAATACTCTTGTTTTATGACTAGTACTTTTTTTTTAAAGAGTGAAGAATTTTTTAATCAGTTAGAGCAAATATCCCTCCTAGAAAAATAATAGGGTTTGTTGGCTGAGCATGTCCCCCATTTATCTGCTTAATGCTGAATTTTTGAAAATTACAGTACTGAAGGAGATATTTGATTATGTAAAGAAAAAGTAATGCATATTTTCTGGTACTTCAGTCATTCTTCAAGTGAGCGACCTGCGTGCGCATTCGTTACCATGCCAGCTCCCCACTGATGTTTATTTTTGGTTTACATGTTGTAAGCTTTGCGGAAATTGTTATTTAACATTTAATTCTCCTGCGCTGGATTGTACTTCGTGATCGGCTGGTAAAGGAAATTGCAAAGCAGTGCTATGGATTCTATCCTTGCACGTGTGGGACGTTCTTAATTTGTCTAGATTTTCCAAGGCTCGTCACAACTTCGAGAGATGTATTAGGAAAACGGCGTTGGCGATAATAGTACTGTTCATTTACTTTGCGATTTTCCGTGCTTTTGCAGTTTAGTATTTACCATGCTGGACTAGCTGTAATCGGCTACGAGTTGCTGTAGCTCAGTCTTGTTAAATGGTATCGGGGGGGAGGGGAGTAAAAAAAAAAAAAAAAAAAAAAAAAAACAGTTGGAGAAGGACTTTTGAGATTCAATGTCTAAAAAAAAATTGTTCATTTTAGATGGATGGATTCCTATACCGAAAGTACAGCTCTCAAAACAGATCATCCCTTCCCTTAACCCTTTAACGCGCAGTGTTCCTGCTCTGGGAAAACCAAACTCTGACGTTTTGACTGTTGCCAGTCACGAAGAATTGATTTGATTTCTATAAAAATAGTTGCGGGTGACATAGCTCCACGAGAATCCTTTACTTTTTAGCACGTCATTTCCCGTCAAAAAATTGTCACGATTACTTTTAACAGCACTGACATCTGCTGAAAAATGGAAGAATGCGAGAATAGCTGGATGGATTGCCCAATGCTGAAAAAAGGACAGCCGTTGCCATCACTCGACTTAACTACCAGCAAGATGGCGGACGATCGAAACGTTCATCGCGTGCCACAGATCTAGAGGACCCTTTTTTGACGCAGCTGGCTGTGCGCGGGCACGGGATATATCGGGCGTGGATATCGGGATATATCCCCCCCCCCCCGAAATTTTTGGATTAGTGATGAAATTCCGTCTATTTATACACATATAAGTTCATATCCCCCCCCGAAAATTTTTCCAGGCGCATATCCCCCCCCTGAAAAATTTTCCTGGCTACGCGCCTGATCCTACCACTCTCTCAGACGAAAAATAGGAGTTAAGAGAATCTGGATCCACCTCCTGTCTCTTCAACATTATACCTGTTAATGCACTATATCTGTGTACGTGAGGGTCACGTAAGATTTTTCATATTGCAAAGAAGTTCCGCGTGTGATATTTTAAAAAGGTAGGCAACCTGTTCCGATAAAATTTATCTTCCGCTTTTTAATATGTTCTGTTTCAGACAGGTTTTATTGCAATTAATTTAGTTAAAATAAATTCATTTACTAATGTCGTATTTATTATAATTAAGCTCCAAGAATTCGGACACATAACGGAGCTCCCCATACATCAGCGGAATCGGCAGAATCCAACAGGCTATCTCCTACAGTCATAACTGAACCATAGCATAATGAACCGACAAAAAACTCACCAAACACAAATAATTAAAAAAAAAAACAACAGTTAATACCGCAGTGGCATACATCGTTGACTCGGGAACCTCCCTTGCTGATCACTACAATGGCCCTAATTATTGACTCTTAATTGTCTAGTTTCTTGTTTCTTTTCGTTGCGTGTAGTTCATTGCCCAGGTCACGCTGTTTTGTTTTTTCCCCCCTTCCAGTAGGGTTGGTTTCTGTTTCTCCGATCTATCTATAACTTTCAGTCTTTCACTGTGTGAACTTTTTGAAATAACCACGGTGACCTTAAAAATGATCTTGTAATGAGTATTTTCAGGCAAACTCTTTTCCTGTGGTGTATTGATTCTTCTTAAGCCATATTCTATTTTTTGGTAACTTTTCTTCTTCGTTTCTTTGTTGGCGTTTTATTTGTTTTGCAGATCGCTGATACTTTTCTCTGATTTTATGTGAAGCGAGAAAGAGGGGGGGGGGGAAAGGAGAATGACAAAAGAAAATTCATTTAAACTTTTTTTTTTTTTTGCATCCTGTGTTTTGTTAAAACCGTGGCTTTTTTTTCATTAAATATTAGTTACAGAAAAAAAAATAGCGTTGATGTTTGTTTACTCACGCGAAGTGGCTGCTGTAATTTAAGAGGAAGGTCACTGAACTAAATTGTACAATCCTGTGAATAAAAATTCCTTTGCTTTTTTTTTTTTTTTTTAAGATCCATTCATTTTTGTATCAAAAAAGCTCAAACCTCTAGTAAATTCTAGTAAAATGTCAACTATTATTATCACAAAAAAAGTTTAACGGTTAAAGGAAAATATGAATTTCTTTTCAGTTTCATCCACTACGATTACTGTGTAATTTTTCCGAATATATATTTTATTCATGTTTGATTTTTCGAGTTGAATGACTGAGGAAACATTTCAAGAGTCAATAAATTCAAATTCTATGTCAGAATCTCCCCGACATTTCAAATACAATGTTCAAGTTACACTTCCTAAAGATAATTTTATTTATTTATTTGATCTTTTTTTCCCCATTACAAATTTCTCTTGTTTCAAGTCACCCACTGTCGAGCGGTTCAAGGCAATTAGTTAATGTCCAAGAGAAATTAAAAACTGAGACTTGTTATATAAATGTTGAAAACTAAATAAAATAACAGACGCTTTTTAAAGAATGCTTCATATTTATTTTGTATGGGGTGAAGTTATTAGTTTATTTTGTGAAGCGATGTTTTTGGGGAGAGAGGTGGGTTAAAAACTATTTATAAATAATTTAATAATGTGGCCAAAATCTTTATTTTATTATTATTTTTTTTAACTCTCCTAGCAGACAATTAAAAAAAAATAATAAAATTTTGTGTATGTGTACAACCTATAAAGCGGTTCGTGACAAGATAGTTTAATGAATGAAGCCTGAAGGTGGTACAGTGTACAAGTCTAAATAATATTTTTTTTTTAATGGCAGAGCAGTTTTCATGGAATTGAAATTCACAGCACTCTTGTGCTTATTTCCAAAATAAACGTTTGATTTACCTTAATGTATATCAAGAATCTATTTATATTTTATTTCCCTTAATGCGCTCAGTTTAAAATGACTAATGTTATTGCATTCCTCACTGGTAAGCTGACGCAGTTCCCTTTCACTGGCTATCCCTTCTCAACAGCATTATCGATTGTCCAACCTATTCCTCTCGGTATCCCGTTTTGTTTTGTCATTTTTTTTTATTGTCTCCCTTGCGTGTATATTGTGTATCTTCGTCGGATTTTTACGCTTCTGTAATTGAAGTCTATTTGGTTGAAGTTTCCTGTAATAGCAGTTTAATGTATCATGTTTAATAATGACGTTATGGAGTGCAATCACTGTTACCGGAAAAAATAGTGAAAAGTGTTCATTTGCTACCTTGCATCAGAGCCACTGTTTTATATTTATGTTAATGTTTTTAATTTATGACAAGCCTACACACGGGACACCTGTCGGAAGGGTGTACACACGGTAGGCGTCATGGGCGGAGAACTTTTTAAGGGGTTCAAACGCGTATTCACGTTATATCTGGAGAAAAACGCCCAAAATTCCAGACCGTTTGATCGACAGCCGCACGATACGTCCAAACTAGAGATGAGTTCGGGCTCATTTTTTGATGCCCGAGCCCGCCCGAGCAATAATTTTTAAGTCGGAGCCCGAGCCCGAAATTTCAGTTAAAGATAAAAAAAATCCAATTACTTCATTGATCGAATACAATGAATTTTGCCGTTTGTGCAAGTTAAAGACAAATATAGTTTTAATTCTTTATTTATCCACATGTTTATCAAATAATGTCGGAACTCATGAAAACTAATGAATATAAGCTGCCGTTCGGAAATTTCCAAAGAGCTTAACGCACCTTCTAGGCGCCAGTGGCGCTTTTATATATATATATATATATATATATATATATATATATATATATATATAAAGTACAGTCAACTCCGGTTCTAGTGAACCTGGATATAGTGAACCATCGGCTATAGTGAACGCAAACCATTAGTCCCGATTCACATACAGTATCTCTATCCATCATGAAGACACTTGGGTTTTAGTGAACTTCGGATATAGCGGACGAAATTGGATGGTCCCCAGAGGTTCACTATAACCGGAGTTGACTGTACTTCTATTTTCCTCATGAATCACTTTTTAAAATCTGTTTCAAGAAGTATGTTCAATAAAGGAAAAATTTTTCACGAGCCCGAGCCCGAACGCAATTGTGAATTACAGAGCCCGAGCCCGGTTCGGGCCCGGGCTCGGACTGAGCCCGTCTCATCTCTAGTCCAAACCCGGGACCTTCACACTTCAGCCATCTACCATGTTCAGTATCTATCCGCTCGGCCATGGTTAAGCTACAGCTACCGCTTTAAGACAGCGGAACAGTTAGGAAATTTGAAGTTCCGATTCTGGCGCCGTTTCAGGTTTTAACCTTGCGCACGGACGTTCGGATTTCAATTAAACTTCTGCAGCTCTCATTACGCTAGCAATTATGTTTCCGAACGTTTTCATGTTTTAATTTTTTTTCTTATCTTTTCCCTTCTATTCGGTAAAAGGACATACGATATTAGTCATTGATTGAGCAAACACATTTTGAGAAAATAATATTAAAAAAAATTGGTCCAATTTCAGCTTTAATTCCAACTAAGAAAAATTATAGCTTAATTTTTCCTTTTTTAGTTAAAATATCGAACGACTCCAGAGTTTTTGTAAATTTTGCACCATTCACTAAATTGTTCTGGTTAAGTTTGTTGATGTTTGTCTCTAACCAGTTGAAGTGTTAACCATGTTTTAGTAAAAAGTTATATTTATTTAACCATTTTCACCTCGCTTTCCTTTGATAAATCTTTGCCTGATAGAAGAAGCAAATTTTTTTTTTAAAGAAACTACCTTTCTCTGTATTTCTGTTGCGCAACAACTATATCTATCTTTTTGTATGTTTGTGCATGTACCAGTTTCTACCTATCTATATATTACTGTATTTTTATAACTATTTTTACTTGCACATTATTCTCCACGTTGCCTGTTTCTATTTATCGATCGACTTATTCACTCATCCATCACAAACCCAAGCTTTTTGCCTGTCCAGACAGGGCAAATGCGTCGTCTTTCATCGTACTTTCCGAAATATTATTTTCCTCCAAATGGCAATACAGTAACAACTGTGGCAGTATATTCTAAAAAATGTTTTGGTATGTTCATAATTTCAAGAAAATAATTTCAAAAAGAGGTCTTAAAAAATTTCGAAGCAAATATTGCTTATATTTTGGGCCTATTACAATTCGTGTTAAATGATCACAACAATGATGTAAGTAGCTCAGTGAAATTTTTAGAATTATTTAGCACAGTAATTAAAGGACACTGTAAAGTTACAATATTTCTTCTGAAATAGGGTTTTCAGAAAAAAACTTTTAAGTTTTATTGAAATATTTTTCAAAATATATTGTTTTTCCATAGTTTAAATAAATTTACGCAAAGGTTATATATTTTATTGAATAAATTTATATTTGAATGGAAATGTAATCAGGCGATATTTTAATGTTAAGTTGAAATTAAAAAAAAATAATAATAAATATGGTTAAAAATACTCATTTTTTTCTTTTCTGTTTTAGACTTTACATTAGTCAGTCTTATTGATCACAATTATAATTTTAACATCTGTTATAAAGCATGTAACATAAACATTTTGTTATTCTACAAAAAACTCGGAAAATTTGCGTTTAGAGTCGGGATGGACGCGAAGCGGTGCAAGGAGCGATTGCAGTTGTTGGATGAGACAAGATTGGCTCATTTTTTCACATTCCGTCCATTCCTAGTTTTTAAAAAATTCAGTGAAAAAGATGATTTTCAGATTCTAAACTCCGTATTTTCTGTTCTAGTTCGAATAATTGGATGCAATTGGTGTGAAATAGCACCGAAATATTTAAGCTTTCAAGTAAAATCTAATTTGAAAAAATTAATTTATCCTAATCCTTTTTAGAACCCTTAATTTTTGAAATAATACTCCCACCTCTTTTAAAATAATCAACTTCATAGATACCCGCTCTGTTTAACTTTCTTAAAACACCGTATGTTAACTGAACGTAAAGAAAAATAAAAGCAAGTTTTCTGTTCTTTTTTAAGATGCTTCTAGTCTTTAGAATAAATATTGAAAATGGTTACAAAATGAGTAACATTGTTGATAGTATTAACAATGCGAAAGATTAACTGCTTTCAGAGAAAAAAAAAGTGAAATCACTACTTCTTATGAAAAAGCTAATTTTCGTGTACTTCTAGTAATGTATTTAGAAAAACTTCCTCTTATGGCAAACATGCCCCCCCCCTTCCTTTCTTCTGAAATTTATTCCTTACAGTCTTTATTGCTTATTCTCCAGTAATTAATTTTTAAAAAGAAATAAATACAAAGAAAAAAAATCTATTTTATATTCAAACTACGTTTGTTCTAATTCATCCTCTCCGAAAAGTATAGGTGTATAGGTAACTTAACTCATATTTTGAAATTAGACCTTTAAAGAATTTATTATAGATGTTTCGGTAAAAGTTTGAGTTCTTAGTTTATCGGCCATGCAGTTATCATACAGTCTATCATAAGCATGTGTGTACAGTATAAGAAAATTCTAGTCCGAGTCAAATGTGACGCTGATTGAATTCTTTATTTGCGAAAACTTATAAACGTAAAAAGCTTTTAGTCAATTTTCTAAAGTCTACTTCACATATTCTGAGTAATAGTCTGTGTTTCATAAAAAGAATTAATAAGTAATCAGAAGAATGTGATTACTTTTGAACTATCTAGATAGAGTTAAAAAGTGATGAAAGATGATGAGAGAGAAAAATGATAGGTGAAAAAAGATTTTTTTTCCGGGTAAAGTATCCTTTTTTTTTTTTTTTTTTTTTTTTTTTTTGATACATTAAGGTCTGTGGACAATCATTCTTTAAAGTACATTTACCCATTTCAGATAAAATAAGTTTATATTATTGAAGCTTATTAAAAGCAGGCTCTTCATCGAAACTAGTGTACGTAACGTTAATAATTCTCTTACAGGGGTAAACAAAAGAACTGTCCTAGTGCGTTCTAAGGACAGTGACTGAAGTAAATACGTCAATGTCTTATTGGCTGCCGCTACGTCTTTGCAACGATTGCAGCGGGCCTTTCATTAAGCAATACTGTTTTCGCCGATGACATTGTATTGGGAAGTCTTTTATAATCCACGTGTTTTGCCTCATTTAATTTCCTTGGTCTTTATTTGCAATCATTTTGACGATCTTATTGGATTTGCTTTCTTTTGCCTTGCTTTAAATAAAAGCATGTATCAAACGTTCTTGTTTTCGTTTCGCCATTCTCGGCAGAGTCGTGCTGTTTTTCACCCGCTCATCTTTACGTCTTTCATGTGTTTAATCAGGTTTTCAGTTCGAAAACATAGACTTTGACGAAAATCTCTATTTCAGAAATTAGGTGAAAACATTACAAAACATTCACGCTCCCTCGATTCCGACCACTTTTTCTGCTTGTCCAATTAAATCGCGATTTCTGTTTATTTTCGTAGATTCCGCGGCTTTATGAAAATGAATTTCCACGGGATTGCTGATGATAGCTGTTGCGAAACTCTTCTTTCAAGAATGAGGAAATGGGCTTGTTTTCTGTTTGAAAGGTATAAATGTGCACTTGTTCGAAATAGAACAAGCGCACATTTAGCATACGCACGCAGCTAAATGTGCACTTGTGTGCCAATAGCGCACGCAGCTGGCTGTCCGCGCACAGCCAGCTGCGTCAAAAAAAAGGGTCTCTAGATCTGTGGCACGCGACGAACGTTTCGATCGTCCGCCATCTTGCTGGTAGTTAAGTCGAGCGATGGCGACGGCTGCCCTCTTTTCAGCATTGGGCAAACTATCCAGCTGTTCTCGCATTCTTCCATTTTTCAGCAGATGTCAGTGCTGTTAAAAATAATCGTGACCATTTTTTTTTACGGGAAATGACGTGCTAAAAAGTAAAGGATTCTCGTGGAGCTATGTCACCCGCAACTATTTTTATAGAAATCAAATCTATTCTTCGTGACTGGCAACAGTCAAAACGTCAGAGTTTGGTGTTCCCAGAGCGAACACTGCCCGTTAAAGGGTTAAGGCGATATCTCCCTGCCGACAGGAAGCTGGAAATTCCCATATTATACTACTGGAAAAAGTTATTTTCACTCATAGCATCTACAGTAATTAATCTTTTATCTCGTTTCTTTCCCCATCATCTAGCTAACGACACGATGTATAGTTTGCCGTTCCTGAAATTTTGATATTTCCTCCGGCAGTATTTAAAAATATTCAGTTACTTTTTGCAAAACCGGTTTTACAAATTTCAACCAAATATTTAAAATATTAACAGAAAAATTCGGATTTTCAGATACGACAAACTAAACATTGTGTCAGCTGCTAGATGGTGGAGAGAAAACCTAGGCAAATAATTGATAATTGTGGTTGCTTTGAGTCCGCTGCTTCGTGTTCCATCTGCGGGTTTCACCTTAATACAATACCTTAATAATTAACTGCAGTCCAGAACAGGCATGACCAGGTTAACAATAAGTAAAGCAAATAGTGTACATGCACAAATAGGATTTGTTTGAAAAAAATTAAAATCGATGGTTTCTGCATGATTTATCTTTCCGTTAAATTTCAAGTTTCTAAATATATAATCATCATTAAAAACCTCTATGCTAAATTCTTTAATTAGGACCTTAATCGAAATTAAATAAGTTATTTAGAAAGATAGAGGAAAGGGCTAATAGCATTTTGCGCAGATTATAGTAATTTTCTTCATTTATAGTAAGTTAAAATAAACATTCCTCATGTATGCTTTCTTTTACTGGGAAAATTCCCAACCCAGAATCACATTTTGGCAGGTTTCCAAAATGGATAAGGAAAAACGGGAAGGGAAAGAGATTGAGGAGAGTTTCTTGTTTTCCTGCGCTCTGAAATTCTAAGCTAGAATGCTGAACTTAAAAAAAATTATAATAATAAAAAACCTATTTCAATCGTCTACTGTTAAACAGTTAAACGAAGTATGTTCGATATTTTCGTTGTCTCATAATTCTATGCTGCTTTCCACTAGTATTATTCTAGGAATCTCTCTAAGAAAGTTTAGTTTCAACAAGGTAACGAACTTTATCTGGTTAGCTGACGGCAGGGGCGTAGCCAAGAGGGGGGGGGGTTAGGGGGGTCATAACTCCTCCCATGAGAAATTTTTTGCCATACAAAATGTATATTTTTCACTCCCTTATTACACACATGTATGCATATATGTGAGTTGCAGTAGTCGTAACCCCCCCCCCCCCGCCATGAAAAATTTCTTGCTACGACCCTGGCTGACGGTTTTTTCAGGAGCATATCATGCATACATTTTCCTTTTAAAAAAATTTCTAGCGATTTTACTATGGAAACTTCGCCTGAAATGCGTTAACACAGAATCATTAATTTTATGTCTATAAATAAATACTATTAATAAATTCTGTTAATTTTACCTGGAAAACCAATTTGTGAACAGAAGTAAAGTTTAGAAGATAATTCCTTCTTTGGTGTAGTACATGTATGCATAAAGTTTTATAATTGGATCTGCATAAAATGCCTGCTTTTATGTATAATATTCATCAGGGGACGTAGCGAAGAATAAATTTTGGGGGGGGTGGTCCAAAAAGTGGAAAGGCTAGAATTTCTCAAAAACTTGATTATTGACTTCTAATTTTAAAACATAGGAAATTTTGGAATTAGCCCAGGCCCGAATGAAATAGGGGGGCAGGCTAAAATGTAATAGCTTGATTTAAAGCACTACGTTTTTTAAAGATACACAGTTCTAAAAATTTTATTTCTTTGAAGAAATATCGAAAAGGTAGCACGGGTGAATGTTTACTATAACAATGGAGAGACAGAGTGAGTTATAAGTACAAGACTTGAAGTACCTAGTCTTCATCGAACCATCTGAACCAATAAACTGAGTGGTTTGTAATAAAACAGGCTCTCTAAAAAAAAGAACAAAGTATGATTATAGCTCTTTTAGAATACTTCACCAGCAACTGTATACACTGAAAGAATTTTTCTGATCACGTTTGAAGAATCCATTGTCGGTAACTTCCCTCCTCCCCAACCATCCATAACTAAATCGCCTTTTTCTTGCGGAGCAGAATTTGCATATTCTTTTTATCACCACATGTTTTTACAATTGCCATGTGCTATGATATATTGTGCAGACGATGACTCATTTCACGATTTAGCAAACTGCAGTGTTTTTTTCTCGTTTTCTGAAAACTGTGTACTGCATCTTAAATCACTCGTGTGATATCGAATTTATTTTTTTCTCCCCGTAACCAACGACAGACTTATTGCCGTTGTTCTTAGTTCCCGAAGCCACACAGACAGTAGTTATGATTTTCCGCAGTCCATTTATCGGGGTCGTTTCTTCTACAATCCGGCCATTGTTTTCTTCCTCCTATCTCATCTCAATAATTGCCACTTTTTGAGGTTTCACCTCCGGGCCGTGTTCTCGACTGATATCTGTTTCCCCTCCCGATGACGTACTGTTGTGGCCATCTGCAGTTTAATAATGCAACTTGTCGCCGTAGGCTCGAGACATGTTTATTTAGCTAGGAAGTAATGATACAGTTCGAGACGTACCATATGCTTCCGCAATCAAAGCAGCATTTTCTTTTTTTTCGTCCTATGAGTTTAAAAAATCTCCATGGCATTAAATGACTAAAATTTGATGGAATACAGATGGGAAAATATTTTGTTGAATTTAGAATATTTTTTGATTCAACAAAAAAGGAGTGCTAGTGTTTGTTGAATCAACAAAATTACTAAATCAACAAACTATTCTGTTGAATCCATTAAATATAAACCAAATTTTTTTTTTAAATTTAGCAATAGTAATCTGTCATCGTCAGCAAACTTCGTGAATTCAAGAAAACATTACTTTCAGCGATCAGAATTTTCCTCCCGTAAACTTCAATACTAAGTTACCATCTGCTCAATGATTTCTTTCTGCACATCACCTCTCTCTTGAAAAGCTGCTCTTTTTTAAGGCAAAAAAATCTTATTTCTAGTGTTTTTTGCTTAATTTATACAGTTACAAACGATGCGTATTGTTTTTATTAGGATCTTATGCAGATATTATGAATCGATAACAATATTAGTTTGTTGAATTTGAAAGTTATATAAAGGAGCGTAATAATTTAGCCCTTGTTCGCACATGGTAGATAAGAGTTTAGTTTTAAAGTTATGGAAACAAGTCTTCTTCCAGAATTTAAATATTTAAAAATTCGTTAAGCTTTTTAATTAACCAAATTTCGCGCATATGAATGTTATTCTTGACAAGTGACCAAGCTCAATCCTAAAATTTAATTTTGTTGAATAATCCTGATATATAGTTACGCTGATTACTGTCCTAATTCCGGTTGAGCCACTCAAAAATAAAACTTTTACCTTAATAACTCCGAAAAGGTAAAAGTTTAATAGTCTAAACTAAAAACGTAAAATGAAAATAAGATAAAATGTATTGAGTGTACACATATTTTCGTCAAACGCTTTTTCTAGCGTCCGTTCTAATTGCCTCCACGACGGGCTTATCTTCTAGTAAGAGTAATATAAGAAAAAGTGCAAGGAAGACGTGAATCTAGTCATCCCGTTCTAATATTTAGCCTTGAATATCAAGATTGACACAGAGAGGGGAGGAGGAATCCAAATTAAGAATACTAATAAATTACATAATTTAGGTATGCGTGGTCTGAAATAAACAATAATGTTAGTTCAATTCTAGCGCTGCTTAAGCAGTTTTTTTTTTTAATCTTCGTGTAATACATGAATTGAACTCACGCTAGGGTAATTTTCTCACCGAAGAGGAACTTTACCACTGTCATCATGCTCGCTGGATCGTGTAATTCTTGGAACAGGAAATATCTGTGAGTAACTCTCAAAAGGTCTCTGAAGTCACGATAAAGTAATCAAAACTATGCCAAGGTCAGGGGACTCTGCCTGTTATTTTCGAGTAGATCCAAGCTGAACTCCCTCCCCTACAGGAGCCGTCGAGCTGGAAATGTGGTGGGAAAATCTGGCAGTGTGCATGTTTTTCAGAAAGCTGTTGTCAGGACACCTTTGCATGGTAGTGCGCTGCACAAGAATGGTAGAGACTGCCTGCATTGAACAAAAGCACAGGAAGATATTCAAAACTCTCAAAGCTGGGGGGATGTAGTTTAAATTACAAAATTACGTGAAAAAGGAGGGACAGAATTTTGTTATCGAGTAAAATTTTCAGGAGATTAATCTAAATAAATACAAAATTTAAATTTTTATACGGCTCCTTACAAAACAAACAAACAAAAAATTCCTAATTAATAAAATCAGTTCTATACATCAATTAGGTGATGAACCAAATTTCACCCTTTCTTCATGAAAAAGCTCTTAGATGTGTTTAAACAAAGTTGGTTAGGGGTTCTACAGTACCAATAACAGCATAAGTATTATGTATTTGTGCAATCATTTTTTTTCGTAATTCGTGTACAGCCCTGAAACACGATTTTCCGATGTGATTTTTTTCTCTTAGAGAGGAAATTGAAAAGTGGTTAAGTCAACATATGTTTATTTTCATCTCTGAACCTTTTTATGATGATGAAAGGCTAAAATTTTGTACACCATCTAATTAAGATATGGAGCACATATTACTAATTGAGATTTATTTATTTCTTTTCTTTTTTTTTTTTTTTTTTCACGGGAGCCGTATAGAAATTTAAATTTTGTATTTATTTAGATTTAAACTCCGGAAAATTTGAATCGATACTATAAAATTCTTTACTTTATTTTTCGTAACTTCGTAATTTATTTCATATATTTATGATCAATATTTCATGGATAAAAGCCTAAGTTGGTGTTTTTGAGACACCTTGTTTATTATAATGTGTGTTGTGTATGTATATATATATATATATATATATATATATATATATATATATATAATTTATTTATTTATTTATTTATTTATTATCTTAGTAACTTAAGATATTATCTAGCTAAGTTTTTTTTTCTGATTCTTTTAGAGCTAACAACTAAGTACCAAGTTTCATTATTGTGCTGTGGTTTCTTTATTTCTTTGGTCCAGTGTGTCGAATTTAGTTTTCTCTGTTTATTTTCCCGAGTAAATGAAAGAGTTACTGTAAGTCACCAAATACGTCTACCTTTTAAACATTAATTTTCAGTGATACTAAAATAGAACTGGGAGCGTGTAAATATCTTACATGCAACCATTTCATTCTGTGGAAGAATTAAATGCTGGAAGCAAATACAGAATTTCGCCTGTTTTTAACTTTCAATTTGAATAACCGTGCACAAAATTACATTCGGAAATTTCTAGTCTTGTTTGGAAAGTCAAAAGTATTTTTTATCTTTTCCTGCCCAAAAATTCTGTTCAAGTAAATTGATGTAAAAAAATAATAGTTCGCCTTTTAATGCTTTTTTATTAATCATTAAAATAAGAGGAGAATTTTAGAATATATGTAATTGGAAAAGTTAGCCACTACTGACTATTCACTCTACTCTAGATTTAAAACTAAAGAGAAATGAATGGATTAAAAGAAGTTGATATTTTAAAAATACTTTCCGGCAGAGTTAAAAAGTACTTTATTTCGGTTTTTCCCGTCCATTTTGTAACCGTCATGCATATGGATAAATTTCTATTAAATTTATTTATGCAATTTATGTGGATTATATTCACGAGTGTTCATTAAACAATTCTCTTATATTATAATCTAATAATTAATTGTGGGGGGGGGGCTTAAGTAACACTGTTATAATCTGATCTGTCCGCTTCTACCGTTCTTTTTCCAAATTAATCTTTGAATACTTCCATGGAGTTAATGGTCAAAGGGAAAAAAAAAAGATAAATGCTCTAATTTTAAAACACTTCACATTTATCATGATTTACTTTTCTTCTTCTAAGAATCTTTGATATAATGTGTGCTTTTAAATAAAAACATCTTTCTGTTTTATAATTTTTAAAATGTCGCTTTTAAGATTTCTTTTTTTATCCCCCCCCTCTCTTAAAAACATTTTCTTTTTATATTCCAAATTCAAGCAATCTTCCGGTTGTAAATGCAATTATTATATGATGTTCTCAATTTGGAAATATTTGAATTAAAAATTCACCAGTCGGTCGTCATTTATAAATTAGAAGAAGATAATCATAAAAATAAGTTGTTTATCGCTGAATCGTTTTTAAATCCAATTGAAGCAAACTAATCCTTGAAAGTTTTTATTCCTTCACCGGGTAATCGTTCGTCTTTTCCGTAGTTTTGTGCGCGATTTTAAAATTGACTGCGCCAGCAACACTATGAGAAGAATTAATCTGCCATAGTATTATGCTAAATGTTTCGTATTCCTCTCACATTCCCCCCCCCCCCCCCGTTCTCCCAGTACAAGCCGAAACTATTGTAGTACTCCGTAAGGTAAGCACACACAACATTTTGTCCCGTGCTGCCCTCCACCTTAATTTTCGGCTTATCGGTAAAGCTCGGCTGCGCTCTCTTTTGCCTTTAAAAGTAATTTCTCTGCATGGAGACTTGGTGGTAGGGGAAACGGTAGTTTCCCGATAGCTGCACTGCTTCTCGTTCTGGCAGCGAGGGAACATTTCGATCAGCTCGCTTCTTTCTTCCTTCCTCCACGATGCTTTTGGGATACTCACCAGTGACGCAGTAACCTAGTCGAGTTTCGTTAGAAAACGTTAAGATTAATTGAAGCAGTTTCTGAGTTATAGGAATTTCGAATGAAATCGGATGTGCCACTGGAAGTGCATTAATTTTCGTCTTGCTGACTTCCATGTTACGCAGTCCGTTAAGGGGACAGTGGACTTTACAATTCGACTTTTAGCACATACATTCCATAAAGATGAAATTTCATATGCATGTCTTATTCATGTTTATTAAGCTACTTTGCAAATTTAACACTTTACAATAATTATTCCTTTTGTAAATTAAATTTTTAATAAAAAAAATTTCGATCAAAAAATGCTTCTTGCGCACTATAATTATTATTATTATTATCATCATTAATTTTTTACAAAAAATAGCTCTGAAGCAAGTAATAAATAATTTAACCTATGCATTTTAGAATAAAAACAATAGTTTTTCTTAAATAAGTTTTTAAGTGAGAATATTTGAAAAATTTTCCTTAATTAAAGCAATTTTTTACTTTTCATACCATTTTAGGAACCCAAATGTTAATCGATTCAAAATCGGATGTGTGTATTCATACTATATGGTATTTTTTTTTTTTTTTTTTGTTAGTACAGGCAATTTTATAAAAATAGCTCGAAAATTAATTTGTAAGGAGCATTTTCTATTGGTGAAAGTCTGCGAAATTGACATTTGGAGAAAACGGGTTTTAAAGTTTTCATTTTCTGATTATACATTTAGCACCTTAAATAGTTTTGGAGTGTTTTAAAGCCTTAAAAGTATGCAAAATGAATTTTTCTTCAATTTTTTCAGTATTATTAAGCAATTACTTGTGGACATAAATATTTAAAAATTAAAAAAAAAAAAACTATTTTTCAGTCAATTTCAAATGATTTCATCGTCCATGGTGGACGATGAGCATATTTATTTTATTTTATTTACTTTTAGTAGAATAGTTCCTTTGTTTTTCTAAATATATTTCAAAATAAATTTATTTATTTACGGCAGCGCCGGCCGGAAAGTCTGAAGGAATGCTTTTATTTATTTGTTTTCACTTAAAATTACTGATTTCGACCTTTCTGGATAAATTGTAGATTGGTATATGTAAGTTTGATTTATACTAGTATTGTAAAAATGGTGAAGTTAACGAGTCGGAAAGCGAGATCGGAAGAAAAATAAGGAAAAAGATGTTCTGCTAAATCAGTAGAACTGCACATGACAAATTTGGTTACATGGAACTCCTTGGTCTCATCATTTAATCATTAAGTAAAAGGGGCCTGCTAGTGAGAGGTATATTGAACTGCTTACTGCTTTTGCATAAAAATAAACTCTCTCTCTCTGTGTGTGTAGGGGGGAGGGCATTGATGTCAAAAAGGAAAAGTTGGAGGTTTTTCTTTTACATTTTATTATAATTTCTTTAAAAGAAACTCTAATATGTCACATTTTCATATCTTTTGAGGTTGAAAATTCAGAATAATATAGAACTGAGAGTAAAGGTACCACGGAATCTTGATTTTTCGGTGTTTACAGCTGAAAAAAAATGTATATATTAACGTTTGTGTTATTCAGAAATATATATATAAATCTTACCGATTTTCATTTAGAAAATTGATCGTAGTGCATCAAGGTTCAGTGCTGTTATCATTATTTTCGGAATTATTGTTACGGATAAGAAACTTGAAGTTTTGAAGTAGTTATCTGAATCAGTATTTTATACCAATGGAGTTCAATAAACACTGGATCATTATAATTGCCATAGATTGAAGTTTAAAAACAAATATTAATAAAATGTAGAGAATAAACGGGTCGCTGTGAAAACTGGTGCACATATTTAAAAATTAGCCTGCTTGGTTATTGCAATGGTTATCATAACATTCTACCACACCACAGGCCCGGGTTCAATTCCCGGTACGGGCTTGTGTGTTTGTGATCAGGCCTTGATCGATTACACAGCCATCCGTGTAATCGATTACAAGAATTAATTTGAATTATGATTAGGATTGCAACCTATTTCATAAATAGATTGATTAGTTACCGGAAAAAAAATCAATAGTAATGCATTTATCATATTTCCTTAAAATTTGTATAATCTTATTTTAGTAAATAATTATATAAGTCTTCTTATGATATACTTATAATGATACTTATAAAGTATAATGATGGCCGCCCGTTGGATCAGAAATGGTCTTAATATTCAGACCCCCCCCCCCCTCCAGGCCAAAGCATGATGTGCCTTGTCATTCGGAAAGGGAGGGTGGAGAAACCACAACAAAGTTCTCATTTTTCTTAATTTTTAAAATGTGGCAATTTACTGCTTTACATTTGTTTACTCATGTGTTGACCTAAGGATATAAATCACAAATATTCAGTCAGTGCTTTTCATCTTTAGTACAGTATTTCAAATCTACAAAAACACTTTTAGTGTCCCTCTAACTCAAACCTACTTTTGTACGTACAAGTTTAATTTTTTGTTCTTTAGTGAAACAAACCTGTATGTATAAGCTCTGCAAATGACCATTGTAATTATTTTACTCGGCAGTATTTTTTTTTTCTTATATCAAGTTTCGGATAAACAAATGCAGGGATTTTTCTTTTCGGAAGGTTGTAATTATTGATATTTCAATAAAAAATTATTTTAAGAAACGTTAATATAGTTGATAGGGTTTTTCTTGCATTATTATTATTAAATCTGAATTTAAATTATATGTATTATTTCATCTGTTCTGTCTTGATACGCAATTTAAAATTTTAATGGCTTCTTCTCCCTTTTCTTTTTTGTGACCCACGATCTGCGATAATGACCCTAATTATTTTGCTGATTGCCTTAAAAGCATAAGAAAGCGGTTGCTGTTCAAAAAAATGTTATTAAAAAATTGAAATATCCTTGTCGAGCTTGCAGCTAGCTCAAAGACGTGTTTAAAATAAGTCTTTTTTTTAATACATGTAATGTGTTTTCATTTTATGTGCAAGGCCTGTTTTCAAGCTGTTTAGGTTTTACGGTACAGCAAATGATTATTTTCAAAAGTTAACGTAAAAAAGATAATGAAAATTTTGTATGTGACTAAATTTCTTTAATGATTCCTTATTATTGGATGTTTTCTGTACAGTAGCTGCTAACCTTAACAGCTAAACTTAGAATTTTAAATTAAGAACGTATGCAACTCAGTAAAACCAAAATATCCAGCCAGAGCACGACTATGACAGTCAGAGGCCCTAGGCCTAGCACTTTTGCGGGGCCCCTGTGCGGTCATTTCTTGTTGGTCATACCACTTATAATTATAAGATACCTCTGTTTCTTCGCAATTTCATGCATAAGGGGGGAGGTGCTTTAGCTTCAAACTCTCTCCTGTACAAAAAGTTTTAACTTTAAGTTCACAAATTTTTAGCTTTTAATGTAGAAGTTATGCTTCAGAATGACGTCACGTCAATGAATACTTCATGGTGGGTTTCTTGGGATCTTTACATGGCGTTTGTTTTATTCCTGACAACCCTTAACAAACACTTTTGTTCAGCGGCATGTATTTTTTAAGTGCATCTCTGTATCTATTTATATTACTGTTGAAATTAAGCATAACTCATTTCTTTTAGGAATAGAACGTAAGCTATTTTAATAATTTTGGGGCCTTCTAAAACTTGGGGGCCCTAGGCCTTGGCCTAGTTGACCTGTGCGGTAATCAGGGCCTGTATCCAGCTGTTTCATGTTACTGAAAATTTAACAAAATAAAATATATGAGAACGTAGTTTAAGCAGTACCCTCAGCCTATTTTTATTCGTTATTTATATTCGTTATTTTTATTCGTTATTTTGCTCTCAGCAGTTAGCCAGTAGTCCGTGCCATTTTGGCCTCACAGATTATCGTGTATGGTTGTTCATATGTGAATGATCCTGAAAGTAAGAAAAATGTATCACGGCTGAAGTCTATCGTGGAAACAGACGTGGGGTTCCGATGAGTTTGTGTTGCATGCATTTACACCCACCTACCCTTGGGCAATCCTGCCGATCGATACCTTTTTGCTTCCGTGCTCATTCCTCAGACAAGCGGGCCTGAAATATTTATAGGCTGTTATACGAAAGAAAGCAAGCATCCGGATGTTATGCGTCTTGTGGGTGATGCTTGAACGTCTGCCAGGTACAACGTGGTTAGTAATTGGATTGTTTCGTGGGCCTCGCAGTTATAGCCCCGATATTCATTGAATGATCGTTCAGAAATACATTGTCCCTGAGAAACTGATTACGATTTTTCATGTATAACTAAGTATTCAATGTGGTTTAATTACAGTGTTTTTACTGTCTGTTTGTATTATTTAAAGTATCTAAAACTGTGTTAAAAATCTTTTTTAATCCCTTTTATTTATTTATTTATTTATTTTGAGGGGGGATAAGTTTAGACTCTAGTGATAGCTATAAGTATATGTGGAATTAGAAAAACATTTGCAATTAGGAATCATGCAGACAAAAAAGTGTTCAATTTTTCGGTGAAAAATTATACAAATATATATTTATCTAAAGCACATTACACATCACTGCAAAAATATTACTGCTGTTGTTAACTTTTTTCAGTTACTTGTAAACTTCACAGTATTGAAAATGTAGCCATAACATAATATATTCAAGAGAATATTCACATTCGAAACATCATTTTGCTTAAAATATTCAATCTATTATATTGGACGAAATTCTTTACAAAACACTTCGCTAAATTTAGGAAACGCAAATATAAATTTATAAATCATTACATCTATGACACAGTTTGCTTGTATTTTTTCCCCAGTACTGTTATACATAAGCCAGTCAATCAGGGTAATTAGCACGTGAACCTTTAGTTCATGAAATTGGAACCTCCTTGAGAAATTATCTTTAGTTGTAAAACATATCTGTCTAGTTTGACAGTCGTTTAAGAGGCATATCAGGGGCAAATCGGGCAGGGCTTTCCCATCACCAATCTCAGAATTTCATGATTTTATTTTGTGTTGCCTTACCCAAGGAAAGAACAAATCTGAAATATTTCTGATTTACCTCTTTTAGTTTTGGAGTTATGGGGGGTCAAAGTACCCCAGAGGAGCAACGTAGAATTAATTTAGAGCCATTTTTGCCACTTTATTGTCTCGACTGTGACTGGCTTAGAGGTGCTTCAGAGAATTTTTTTCATTTTATCCTATAATATACCTTGTATATTAACATCTCAAATTGAAAATTCATTCGAAAATTGTCAGAGCCCCAAATTAGGGCCCATTTTTTACAGGAACACTCAAAATAATTCGTAAACATTGCCGTAACTGTCTCCATTCATCACTCAAATTTATTCAAATTTTATTATTAAACTCCATTCAAATTTTTGAACAGTGATTCTAAAGATCTTCTCACTGAAAGCTGCACTATTCCTGAGTAACATAGGCTAAAATTCATGCATGTAGCATAATTTACAGGAACACTCAAAATAATTCGTAAACATTGCAGTAACTGTCTTCATTCGTCAATCAAATTTATGCAAATTTTTGAACAGTGCAATTATATATCTTCATATAAAGTGAATCCAATGTTAAATATTTTTGAAAGCTCCCAGCTTTGCGGCCTCTACGTTCCAGTCTTTTTAAGAGACATAGCAAGGGCAAATCAGGTAAAAAAAGAAGAAAGTTTCAATCACCATCTCAGAATCTCATGAATTTTTTTTTCTTGTGTTGCCTTACCCAAGGAAAGAACACATCTGAAATATTTTTGATTTAGATCTTTTAGTTTTGGAGTTATGGGAGGGGGGGACAAAGTACCCCAGAGGAGTGACGAATTTAGGGCCATTTTTGCCATTTTACTCTATCGACTGTGATTTGCTCTGAGATGCTTCAGAGAATTTTTTTTTTAATCTGATAATATACCTTGAATATTAACATCTAAAACTGGAAATTCATTTGAAAATAGGCAGAGCCCCCAAATAGCCCCGCCCCCCTCGATACGGGGCCCCAAACATGGTCCTTAGCGCTAATTTATGCAATTTCGAAGCAAAGGTACAGCTGGCTCTGACTTCGCACATGAGAACTATTGGCATGGAGTTGTAGTTTCAACATAGTAGTTTCATATTATGAAAAGATATATTTTTTTATTACTGTGTTAAATTTTTCTTGAAAACGGGGATACTTTCAAAAATATACCGGGGGGGGCCCTTCAAAAATTTTTAACATTGGATTCACTTTATATGAAGATATATAACTGCACTGTTCAAAAATTTGAATGGAGTTTAATAAAATCTGAATAAAATTTGAATAAATTTGAGTGGCGAATGGAGACAGTTACTACAATGTTTACGAATTATTTTGAGTGTTCCTGTAAATTATGCTACATGCATGAATTTTAGCCTATGTTACTCAGGAATTGTAGCTTTCAGTGAAAAGATCTTTAGAATCGATTCAGTAGTTACAGAGATGTCCATATAGCGTCATGTGCTAGAATTTTTGAGTGTCCCTGTAAAAGAACTAGTTATGCTGCGTGCTGAAAGGTAGCCTATATTACTCAGGAATAGTGTAGCTTTCCATCAGTGAAAAAAATTTTCGAATCTGTTCAGTAATTACAGAGATCCCCATACAGCGTAATGTAATTCTTATGAGTGCCCCTGTAAAATAACTATTTGTGATATATGGAGGATATATTTCAGATATATGAAGAATAAGTTAATTTTCAATATTGCCACTGTCGATTAAACTTCTAAAAGTAACGCCGAAATGCCCCCATGCGTTGCGTGTCAGTGGAATGTCCCACCCAAATAGGCAGGTACTTTTTTGGGATTTTTCTTGGAAACAGTTGTACCTTCAAGAAATGTTTTTTCATAATATCAGACTACTATGTTGATACTACATGTAAATAGTTCTCCTGTGGAAAGTCGGCTTCAGCTGTACCAATGCTTCGAAATTGCGTAAATTAGCGCTAAGGACCCTGTTTGGGGCCTCGTACCGTGGGACCCTGGGCCCTTCAAAATTTTTTAACATTGGATTCACTTTATATGAAGATATATAACTGCACTGTGCAAAAATCTTTTCTGTATCGCGTCAGAGCCAAGATTTAAAGCATTCTTAAAACTGTATTTTTTATGAAATTGGGGGTATTTTGGGGGGGGGGGTCTAATTTGGGGCTCTGACAATTTTCGAATGAATTTTCAATTTGAGATGTTAATATACAAGGTATATTATAGGATAAAATGAAAAAATTCTCTGAAGCACCTCTGAGCCAGTCACAGTCGAGTTTATAAAGTGGCAAAAATGGCTCAAATTAATTCTACGTTGCTCCTCTGGGGTACTTTGACCCCCCATAACTCCAAAACTAAAAGAGGTAAATCAGAAATATTTCAGATTTGTTCTTTCCTTGGGTAAGGCAACACCATAAAATAAAATCATGAAATTCTGAGATGGTGATGGGAACATTTTTCCATTGACCTGCCCGATTTGCTTTAGCAACGGCTCTTTAAAAAAATAAAAATAAAATAAATAAATAAAAATAATGACCGTGTTGTGGCAATACGCAACCAAATCATTTTGAAATAGATTTTCTGAGATCTGTTGAAAATTCATTTGCTTCTACCCCCCGCACCGTTTTGGTTTACTCTTAAGCTGCCGCGTGAAGTTCTGTTTTGTTTTTTGCAGACTTGCTTGCATTTTATCTTTGTGATAAATTGTAATCCGCTTGTGTTATAATCAAAAGTTAAAAGATTGCTCTCCCTAATTAATTTACCCGAATTATTTCTTGTTGTACTTGTTTCTTGTACTGGAATATTTCTTGATACGCTATCCTGTCGCATCCACCTCTGTTTCTTACAGGAATCCCTTTGTTGAAGAATTTCCTACTCCACTAGTTGTAATAGCGAATTTTTTAGCGGCCACACTTTTATACATGTTATGTTATTTGACTGTTTTGGACATGCTATTTTTTTAAGTTGTCGTCGACTCTAAGAAGTTCACTTGAATGATTCTATTCCTGTCAGTTATGTGGCGTCAGAAGCTTGCGTCAAGACTTGCACTGCTTTCACGGTGGCGTAGGCAAGCAGTCTGGTCGGCCGTCAACAGTTGCATTTGCACAGGACTTTCCGAGAAAGAATTAGGAAATGCCTGCTTAAAAGAAGAAAAAGAAAGGTTTCGCACACTTACTTGCGTCTCGCGAGCGGTTCAACGTCTCAAGCCGTTAATTTAGGTTTGTTAAAGGAAGGCTTTTTAAGAAGTCGAAGGTGTGGAGGAGTGTCGAGCGAGACTTACTCAAGAAGGGGGACGACCTTCTATTAATAAGCAATGCCATTGTACTCTCTGCGTGAAGAAAGGCTATAAGTGGATTACAGAGAGTTCCTGGAGTTCCTCTAAATTAGCCAAACCTACAGAGTAGATTATGTATATATTTATTTTCAGTCAATTTTCCATAATTCCAATCTTTCTTTTATGCCATAATTTTGTTGGATTCCAATGCCTTTCTTATTGACGGAGTTGTAAAGCATGAAATCGATTAATCGTTACTCAGTAATTGATTGCAGCTGGCAAAATATTCACATCTATATTCGCAATATTTTACGGTAACTTTGTAGAGTAGTTAGGACTTCTTCCAATAAAGTACGTCATAATATGTGTATGCATTATTATTACTATAACGATTATTATTTTAATGTTGGTGTAATTGCTACTATTAACCCCTTAACTGCCCCGGGCGTATAAACACGCTTTGCACAGTCGATGTTTTAACTGCCCAGAACGTATATATACGCCTGTCTCAAATAATTTCCTCGGTAATTTATTGCTAGTATTGTAAATACTCTAACTTTTTTTACAGGTAATAACTTAAATTTTAAGAAGCGTTCGCCCTACATGCGCTTATTTCTTTGAATAGGAGAGGGGGGTTGCCTAATATGGCAGGTAAGGGGTTAAATGAGATAATATTTTTCAATCAATGTCAGAGTGGCGCAATTCGACAAACTCTTGTGTGTTCGAATTCAGAGCTTTGTTAGTTTAGTTTGATATAGCAAAATATTTTGTATCACAATAAAATTTGAACTTCTTATGTAATTGCAGTCTCGAAGTACCAACATAGACACCTCCTGTTTTGAAAGCTATCCTTCATGTTTATTTGTGATACTTAGGCTATTTGCTTGAAAGCTGAGGACTCTTGAAGTGGGTTTCATTTTACAGTGCCATATAATAGCTGCGTGAAATCACGAAAAGGCAACATAATATTCAGTTAATTTCTCTCTGCTCAGTCCTCTAACTAATAAATATTTTCTCTCTGATGCTTTTGAGTCTAGATCCATTTGTTTTACTTCTGTGTTTTTAACTGATGAGTCCATTGGTAGTCTGCTTCAAAGTTTTGCAGAATGCGTGCCACAAGTGTCTGGGAACATAGATGACTCGTAATCACATGGCGGTCACAAATGCTCCCGTAAACGAGTCAATAGTATTGACTGGTGCATGAAAAGAACATAGTCAGTCCCTTAAAAAAAGTGTGGAGTCAGTCACTTAAATTCGTGTTATTTTCCTGTTCATAAACAAGAGTTTAGGTTTTGAATATTTTTTCGTTGAATATTCCATCACTCAATTAGAATTTATAATAATAAATTGTCTTTAGCTGTGTCTTGTAGAATAGCAGAATTTCCCGACCTTTGCTTGGGACAGGTTCCTTTCCAAAAGTTTCTCGTAAGAGTTTTGAAAACTTTTTTTTTTTTTTGTGTATGAATGCGCCAACCTGTGTACATTTCGGTTATGTTCATTTAATCCTGAGTAAAGTGTCCTGTGTAATATATTTGTTTCTACTCCGTATGTTAATAACCGTACTTATATTAAATTCCCGGAATTTTCCCGTACGAACTATAAATCTCGACATCTAACTACTCGTATCTGCGTAAAAGTATACTTGCACTGTTGCTTTATTTTTCTCGCGGATTGCTCCTATCTTTCCAGCACTTGACATCCTTTTAAAAGGAGCATTTATTTTTCATTCCCACTCTGTCTGGCCAATGCGCCTATAACTTATACATGTATATCGAGCGCATTTCTCAACTCAATAAAAGAAGCTTTTAGTCGTGGAGAAGATGCCTTGACCTTCAGGATGAAAAGAGGTGTGCGTGTCGATTCCCATCGATTCCTCTACTCTCTCTAAGCTCGCTGCCAGCGGCCAGCCTCCTTCCCTTTTCCAATCACACGCGCACATACAAATTCCCACATCGATTGGAGGATTGTCATGGAAGATAAACAGCCGTAAAGGGGCGGTGATTGACTGTTAATCGCAGTGGTAGATCCATTTTTTTAATCTTCCCCAAACCCCTAAAAATTGCTGTGCCCGCCGCTGGTTAATCAGGAATAAAGATTATTTAAGTACACAAATAAGTGTTTTTGTCGAGGATCAGTATAAAAGTTAACACTTAAATCATTATTTACTAGACTTTTTTTTGTGATATGGTTTTTTACAATGTCATTTCATGAAAAAATATTTTTTTGAGATGCATGATATCTTATAGAGCAATTTCTTTAAAGAAACAAATACTTTCTAAAGGAAGTCAGTAGGTCTCATGCAACTTCTCCGACGCTACGCTTCGTGATTCACGGTAGGATATTTATGTCTAATCCCGGTCAGATTAATAATAGGTAGTAGCGGTTTCTTCGTAACATACTACAAATTTTAAAATGGTAATTTGTTTGCTGCACGATTGTTCCATTGACGGAATAATTTGATTTTGTAAGACTTTCTAAAGTCGACTCCATTTTGTATGTGTTTTATATGTGTACAAGTCTTTCGCAACATTTTTTATGTGTTGTCATGACTTTGTTTTATTATTTATTATGAATTTCATATGTTTTATCTTTATAGAGTAAAATTTTATTGCTTTAAAAAGTGCATTAAAAAATCAAGGTGGCTGTCGTTTAAAATTACATTTGGATTGCAAAGTAAATATTTCCAGCAAGTTTATGTATGCAGCCGATTAGGTTCAAATTAATGAATGCTTTATCGATTAAATATCAGAAATATTCATTTTCTAAAACTTTTCAATCGGTTTCCGTTCACCTCTAATTTAAACTTCCTGAAATAAAAACTATTGGAGTTTCCTTCCTACATGGGAAATAGTTGCTTAACACTCTAAGGAACAAATCGAGAAATGTTTGTCCTCTGTTCTCAGCAAAAAATTTTGATTATGTTTCGTGGGTTATCTGAAATTTCAGTTTGATCGTAATCTCCTCTCATTACTATATTTGTGTCAGAGTCGTTGGCAAGTCAATGTTCTCTTTAAAAAAATCATGCAATTAAAAAAAAATACTATTTTTAAAAATTCCTTACCAAAAATTAAAATTTTCTACTTAAATATACTATATGGCCCTCTAAAAACAGTAATCTAATGAGACCAATGTATACACAGTTGTGAAAATATATTCTAATGCTTTTTAGAGTTTCTGGAATATTTGTTTATTTTTTCTTTGTTGCCTGTCGTGCAAAATGCATGTTTTTTTTTTTTTTTTTCTTTTTAAAAAGTAATGTATTTATACATTTAAAAATTACGGTTCTTATAATGTATCTTACACCGTGTAGTAAACAATACGAGTACTTACAGTTTTTAAAGGTAACATTTTGGTTGATATTTTTCTCTAAGGTGCATAACTCAATGAGTTTGTTTGATCGTACAACTGTAGATCAGTGAACCTTGTATCTGCTCTGCTGTTTATTTTGCTTAGGGGGAATAAGGACCTGTATTTTTCAGGGGAAATGGTGGATTTATGTGTTTTGGGGGGATCGGAAAGTACTCTGGGGTGAGATGCAAAGGTCAAGGCCAAAGGGACCCCTCAGAAGTTGTTTTTCACTTCCAGTCTTCAACTGTGTGAAAGCCCTGTGTTTAGGAGATCAGATGATTTTCTATTCCTTGTTGCCTACCGATATTTATTTCTTGTGCTCAACGAATCAGTCTCAGCCATCTCAACTCACGAAGCTCTTTTAAGTTGTCGCTATTCGTTATCGAAACTGGATGTGGCGCCAGTCTTCCATAAGGAAAGACAGGCATTAATTACATGGCTTTTGACCAGAAAATAATAAACAAATTTATGACCGGAACTAAACCTTTCTTAAAAAGGTAAACTTGCATGACTTATAAAACCCAAAATTTTCTTGTTTGTAAAGGTGCATGCTCGTTAATTTGCAAACCCTTTTTGCTTCTTTATCTGGTTTCATTAATAAAGGAACGTGGTTTTTTATTGTCTGGTACTTCAGTCTTTACAGAACTTGCAGAAAAAGAATACAAGCCATGCATCCAGTTACTTAATTCAAAACTGGTTCTATGATCCTGCCCAAAACATGCGACGACTACATTCTACGTAGGCGAATATCTTGATTGTTGCATGGCACATTCAATTGCCTGGGTGTGCTAGTGCTAAAAACAAAATGCCACCAAGGCAAGTTTGTTGACAGTGTGGGCGGAGGAAGTGTTATGCTTTTGCTTTTATCCCTCAGCTGGAAAAAAGACTGAAAGAAAGTGCTTTTCTTATCTAGCATTTGCTAGATAAGTATTTTCAGTAGTTTTAATTTGAATAAAAAAATGTATTGGTAAGAATAGAGTATTTTTCATCCCCCCCCCCAAGATTGAATTTTAACGCTATTCTATGAAAAACACTACAGAGTACCAGAGAATTTTTAAACACATAAAAAAAAAAAAAACACTATACGAACCGGGTATTTGAATGATACCTGATGGCAGACAGGATGATTTTTCAACAGGACGGAGCGCCTCCACATTGGTCAACGTCTATGTACAATTGCCTCAGTGCAGTGGCGTAGCTACAGTGGGTGACACCCGGGGCGGATATAAGTGGTGTCACTCCCCATACGAGCATTTTTGCCCCCATACATGCGATATTTTTGGGATTTTTGCTGTACAAGCCATCGGGTGCCACCCCTTTGAGGGTGACACCCGGGGCGGACCCCCCCCCCCCCCCCGCCTTGCTACGCCGCTGCCTCAGCGAATCACAGCTACAATTGATTCCATAACTCCACAGATGCTTTCAGATACTTGGAATGAAATCGAATATTGTTTACATGTTGTACGAGCCACCAAAGGATCTCATTTTGAAATCTATTAATTTTGTTATGTATGCAATTATTTAGCAATTATATTTTAATGCTACTGTGTTTACAATTTTTTTTATTAAATTTTCTAAAGTGTTCAACAATTCTCGGGTACCCTGTATATCCCTGTATATCGGGTTCCCTGTATACCCCTGTACAGTCCTTTAGCCTAAACAAAAGATAAACAAGATGTACTGAAATGTTCTAAACATCTCTTTGCAAATATTACCTCACACATTCTCTTAATCCGTAAATCTGAGCTATGAACCAGAAAAATTTGTTGGATATACTATGAAAAATTTCACAATATATTAAATGTTTTATGATTCTTATAAAAAATTCTACATATTAAATTTGTTTTTTGGATTACCTGACGTAGACAATCTCGTTTAAAATAAGAAAACAGAAATGTCGTCTAAGTTTTATTTTCATTGATAGCTAATTCAAACGCAAATTATTTCCTGTAAACTCCCATCAAACGCTCCTCATTGATACACATTTTACTTATGGTTTTTCAGGTGTATGACAACAAAAGATGAATTTTATACGGGCTTGTGCAAGTGTATTTGCTGAGGTTTTCTAGCTCTACACTTTTAGTCTTGTCTGGTCTTTTAAACTACTAACAGGGGCTATGATATTTGTATGGAGAATTGCAAGTCGAATGTCCCGACCCAGAAAGATACTAAGTATTGAACCACTTCTATGTTATACCTGTACGAAAATCATAGCGATAATATGGTAGCGGGGGGGATGGCCCCTCCTTGCCCATACGTATGATGCCCATGGCTACTAATTTTCTCGAAATTAAGTATAATGTTGTTTCAGGAATAGCCGGTGTTTTATCCAATTTTTTCAAACAGGACCCTTTTTCTTTCAAACCACCATAGGACCCGCTTTTATAAGAGTCTGTAGTCAGGACTGACTTATGTCCCTGTGTTAAACATGTAAGTGCTCATAAAGTTGTTGAGAAAGGACTCTAGATATTCAACTAGTGACCTCAAATAGTAATCTTAGAGACCTGCAATTTTAATAATCCCAACTCTACCCCTGTTATTTGCATTAGGATAATATGATACATAAATAGTGGTTCACCCAGGACTTTATTTTAGGGGGACTATAAATATTGTTTGATATAAATATTGTATTTTATATGAAAATTCTCTTATAAAATGACAAAATATTCTGTTTCACTGGCCCTAACTTACTGTTAAGCTAATTCTGTTACAGCGTCATAAATGAATATCTGGTTTTTTCATTGACGTTATAATCAAGTTAAACTGTATATGAGGTACTGTTTGTAAGTACTAATTTACCAATTATTTTGTAAATAAATACTTCCAAATTTTTCCAACACAGTTTTTAAAAATAAAATATTTTAATTCATTAAGTGACCAATTTCTACTTTTAAGAGATTTTCACTTGGATTTCTAACCTTTAGGGAGGGGGGGGGGCTTTAGCCTCTTTAGCCCCCCGTGGGTGCGCCAATGCGTATAAATGGCGCGTTTTTTTTTCTTTTACGCTAATAATGCAATTTAATTCACACAAATTGCGTATTCGCTGACGCATCTTGCAAAACGTATAACTCGCATTTCTGTAGTATTTGACTTAGAGTTTTAAAATTAAAATCGGATTAACTCCCGCGTTTCTGATTAACAATGTATAGCTTCTTTCAAAATTAATCTTATAAATGTGCGATTATTTTTGCAAACTTCGGAAAACTTGCCAAATAAGTAAAGTTGGTATTATTTTGTAACAGAATCTATTGAGAGAACCATGCCTTTTTCAAACCCGATGTCGGAGGTCCGAGAGGGAGTCGGTTCTCGCGCCGTTTTTGCTTGAGTTGTTTTTTTTTTTATTATTATTATTGGTCCGGGAGGGAAAGGAATGGGACTTGAGATCGTTGGACGGATACAAGCAGCCTGCATATCGCAAGGCTATTTTTAGCTGCTGATGTTGAGAGCTTACCCAGGGGGGGGGAGGGGGGGTCCAAAGGGTCCGAACTTCCCTCGAAATTTCAGTTTTTGTTAATAAAATAATAATGAAGTCTTTTTGTGATAAATTCTACCTTTTTCACTGTTTTGACCCCCTCCGAAAGTTTTGGACCCTCCCCTAAAGTTTTTTCTGGGTGCGTCCCTGTTGAGAGCTGATGTGATATGATCGTTTTGTGAAAAGTTTTTTAACTTGTTATAGCCCTGACGTTTTAAATTACTTACTAATTTGTGGATTCCATCCCTGGATGAGGTCATCTGCATCCACACACTTGATAGAAAAAGAACTCCACTCATTACAATTGCCGCAGCCAAACAGGATTTGAGGGTGTAGAACTCTAGAGGCCTGTATAAGACGATGATGTGCAATGATCGTCCGTAAAAGAAGGGAAAAAAAAAAGAATTTTGAGAGCAACTAGGAAATTCTGGGAGGGAACGGCGTCTGGGTGCTGAGCGGTGAGCTGGAGCTGGGGTTGCCTTTACCTCGCCATAACGCTGGATACTCGAGAATAGTGTTGGCGAAACTAACTCAAAATGGCTAAAGCTGCTGGGAAAAAGAACTCTGTTCTTTTGATGAACAGAATGCCAGGGCCATACCCTAAAACAAATTTCAGGGAGGGTTCAAACGGTGGAAAGGCAGAATTTTTTACAAGACTTCATCATTATTATTTTATTGACAAAAATCGAAATATCGAGTGTGGGGGATGGGGGAGGCGGATCCCTGGACCAGTGTTGTAGTGCTAAAATTTTTTTTCCCGGAACGCGTGACTCCGCGTCCGAGAGGGGGGGGGACAATTTTAACGACTAATAATAAAACCCCGCTTTTTATGTCAGTAACCAATATATAAGAGACTATGGATAATTTTTTTTTTTTTTTTTTTTAAATCTTATTTGGCCCACACAAAGTGTAGTCTAAAGCAATGTAAAATTTTTGGGAGAAGATAATTTATTCAAAGAACTTCATTTTACCTATTCAAAATGTATTATAAAGCAGAATATTGCCCTTTAACCATGGGCGCCCATAGGAATTTTTCTAGGGGGGGGGGGCAAACTTCAAAAAATTTTACTAGAGGGGGGGGGCAAATTTCAAACTTTTTACAAATTTAATTCTGGTTTTGCTATTTGTTTACATCATGAGACATTAACCTAAAACTCGGGACTACCTAAAACCTAAGGAGGGGGCAAGTGCCCTACCTTGCCCCCCTTATGGGCGCCCATGCCATTAACTACCCTTGGGAGGCTAAAGCTTCTTAGTTCCTACCCTGGATCCGCCACTAGCTGGTCAGGTGAGTTGTCACAAATTTCGTTGCCTACAATGCTACCCCCGCGTTTAACATCTGTGTTCCTTTTGTTATCGACATTGATTCTGAGAATCTAATGATTCTATGTATTTTACTATTTGCATCCATGATGGTGATGTTTATTTTCTCCAGACTCAAGAGATAACAGAGGGGATTGAATTTCTAATCGATTAGACTCAGTTATCTGTTTATTGGGAGGATTTCAACTATGAGGGAATTCATAGAATTGGAACAGGAATATTGTTAGTGCGAGCAGGCTATAAAAGAATTTATCTTTCTTTTTAATATTCGCAACAAAATAATAATCTTACCTTATTTGACATCCGGAACGCCGTTCCGGCTTCCAAAAAAGTACCGGAACGTCGTTCCAGTGCGTTCCGGCCCCACTACACCCCTGCCCTGGACCTGGACCACCGTCCTCTGTACGGCCTTGCCAGAATTTGAACTGATTTGGAGAAAAGGAATTGGATAGACTTTCTTTGTCATTCGTAAGTTCTTTCAGATTAACTTACGATGAGCTCTTCGTTCTTTCAGATAAGGCGAACAATGTGGAATTAACAAGTTATTTACTGGAGGTTTAGGTGCGTCTCAATTGTCTGGAAATGAATTAATTTAGTGTTTTATTTTCAACTCGGAGTACTTTTATTCTAACTTTACCATAAGAACAGTTTACCTACGAAGTTGTCTTGTCTTTTACTTAGTTTAAGTTCTAAGACTCTACCTTTTTTTTTAAGAGCCTGACGTATTAACTAGTGCGTTTTATAATTGTTGCATGCGAAGTTGTGTCGTCCATTGGATCTCCGGAATTCTGCTCAAAAGGCAGAAAATTACGGAACATGTCCTGTAATGCGCTCTCTTGCGAATTGTAATTTTATGTAAGATTTTGTCTCTCTAATAGAATAAGTAAATTTGGTTTTCAGTTGTTAGTTACTCGTATACGTGTGTATATTTAGATGGTTTCTGTATATACCTAAATGAATTTGTATTTCGGTATAAAAATGTGACATTAAAGTTTTCCTTATTAATTTTCAGAACCATGACTATGTTGTTGCCATCAAGTGTATGCCCAAACAGAAAATTAACAAGACACAGCCTCTAATAGGAAAAGAAATAAAAATCTTACAAGTAAGTAAATATTTGTTCGATATAATCTTTTTTTCCAGGTTTATTGTTATAAAGCTGTCAAGATTTTGTACTCCTAACTACTTATCGAGCAACGTTAGGAAATAACTCTGTGATAGGCATGTGATTTCAGGTCAAATCATATAAAAACTATAAACTTATCATTTTTTATTAAAACATCTATTTATTTTTCTAATACAGTTGATGCGCTTTTTCACGAACCCATAGGGTTCATTAAAGTAGTTCGTAAAATCGGCTATGGAAGTGTATTTGGGCCCCTTTCTAGTTTGCAAAATAGCTAGTAATTGAAAAAAAAAAAAAAAAAAAAGGTTCGTAAAAACGTCGATTGTATACAAAAATATATAGTTTTTATGAAAAAGCAACGAAAATATTACCCCTCACCAGAAGTTTTAGAAAATACAATTTTGATATTAATTTAATATCTGAAATATATTGCAATATCAAAAGATCAAAAGACAGTAAATAAAAAACTATGAGTTTGTCTTCTTTAACGCTTTATTACGCGACAGGACTTGACCCATCAGTAAAATCGGTCAATTTAAAATCAATTTGTCAAAGTCCAACAGGATCTTATGACAAGTCCTGATGTTTAATGTTAAATTTATCAAAATTGAAAAAAAAAATAGCAATGATTTTATGAATCTTATGAGATTTTCTAATACATAAAAGTAATGCAATAAAATTGCCAAACTTTGTTTCATAAAATAATTTGGAACATAAAGGGTTAGAGAGATTGATGCATGCTTTGTTTAAAAAATAAGAAAAACGGCCATGTTTGCATTTTTATTGTGTGTTAAGGTTCAATGCCAGTCGCCGAAATTACTCGTCCGACTAATTAGTTGCAATTTTGATTCTACTCATTGCTACCCTTACCCCCAGAGTTTTTAGAATTTAAAGTATATTAAGTCCTTAAAACGGAGCAATAATAGTACTACTCAGGGTTTTAAAAAACCCAACCCGGGTGAGTTTTATTGGGTATTTTTGGTTTTTTGGGGTTTTATTAAAAATTTTTTTTTATAGTATAACACTTTTTGGATTTAAATTTTATAGTTTTATTTCAAAGCAGAATAATTTTAGTCTAAAAGAAAACTTTCATTACAAAATAATAATTAATTAATTAATTAAAATATAAAAATAACTAATGCATTACTATCTTTTTCTGCTGGCGTTTATAAGCTCCTAATTTGTTTTATGACCATATAAAAGTATATTATTGTTCACTTAGAAAAATATGTTGTTTTTGATTGGCTGTTTTCTATTACTTTTTAAATTTATGAACTTTTTTTTTTTTTTTACCTTTGTTTTTTTTTTAGTTAGTTATATTTCTTAGTTAGAATATAAGTCACTAAACCCTTTGCAGGCCAACTTACTGCAGAACTACTATTTATTTAATAATTTTCTTTATAGTTATTCATTTTTGCTCGAAATATATATTCCTTTTTACTTTAAAAAATCTAGAATTAATATGTCTGATATTAAATCCCACATAAGCAATGTATAATGAATCAGTTTTACATTTCTCAGTACTAAAGTAATGCAGCAACTAATAGAATACAGGATGGTTTCCTGAACCTGAATTCATTCTTGAGATGAATGTTTGTAAGCTGTAAGAGAGAGACAAGTCTCATTCTTCTCTTACCTGGGAAAGGATTTTTTTTTTTTTTTTTTTTTTTTTTTTGGGGGGGGGGGGTCACTAGACTGATAATTACATATTTTAATAAATAAGGTTTTAAATATGAATAAAGAGATAAGTCATCCCTGCCTGCTCTACACCTGTTCATTTGAAAACAAATATTGCAGATAGAATTGGCTCAAGATATTATTTTTAAAAAGGTTACTGTTCTTTATGTTAAATTTAGAAAAAAAATTATAAAAAAAATTAAACTGGCATATATATATTTATCTAATATAATGCATTAAGGTATGTAGGTAATATTATATGCATTTAATATCAAATTGCAAGTGATTTAAGTGAAAGAAAGGAAAAATTTTGATAATTTTTAATAAAACCCCCCAAAAACCCGTTTCTGTGTGGGTTTTATTGGGGTTTTATAAGTGGATTTTTTTGGGTTTGTGGGCGGGTCCGAAACCCTGGTACTACTACTACTACTACTACTAATAATAATAATAATAATAATAATAACTAGCACGGTGTAATTGTTTTAGTGAACGTGAACTAGAGGCTGCGGACAGGGGAATTGCAGTTGCCAGACTTCTTTTCGATGTATTAAAATATTGTAAGAATGAATTCACTGCTATAAAGTATTCAAAACAGGCATGACAGTGATTATAGTGTAAATTAAGCTTAGCTGAAATAAATTGGCTTATTAAAAAAAATTAAAATCGTTCAAGTTATTTACATTTATATTAAAATCCCAAAGTGCTGTTGATGGTGAAAGGAGGAAAAAAATAAACTGTTTAGAAATATAGTCTGGATAATTGATGGCTAACAAGAGCACTCAACAAAATACTCTCGTTAGAAAGTAAAAACAATAAAAAATTTTGTAAAGTAATTGTGGATGGGTACCTTTTATGGTGTTATTTTACAAAGTTTTTAATTATTTTTAATTGACGGCTATTTAAAATACTTTTCGAATGTATTCTAATTTAGAAGAACTAATAACCATGGGTATTTACGTGTGCACTTATTCCACTGTAAGTCATTGTTAACACGTGACTACATAAAAAGTGCCAGTGTGTTTTTTCAACCATGTAATGCGTCCAAGTGCAAGGTCAAAACTCGCCTGGATAAAAATAACGCAAAATGAAGAATGAGAAAATTTCCTATTGTCCCCACCCCTCTCCCCCTCACGTGAACTGACTTTAATGGTTTCTTTTGTTTCTGTTCGAAACTGCATCTTTAAAGATTACTTATAAGGTCGGCTTATACTGAAAGAGGAGTGTTTCGGCAAAGTTGAAAGAAGATTTTCTGTAATTTATACTTTCCCATTTACATAAGTTAACTTTTATCTAACATTTTATTTTATATTTTTGCATAGTCTGCTAAGTTTCCGAAAGTTCGTAAGTAGAACAATTTCAGTTGTTTGGAATGTGCCCGTTTTAAAAAGTGGCACAGATACCTGCTACAAAATTATAAGACCACTCATGGAGGAGAAGCATTTTTTATAGTTTAAAAATCTGATGTGAACACCATATGTATCTTCCTTGTACGTCTATTAAATGTAGTTTTTTTTATGCACTTAATTCAAACTTTATTTAATTTGAAAATGATATTCGATAATTCAATAATATTAAGGTTTGGTGATTTCTCCCCAAATAAAAGATAACGCCAAGCTAGGTTCAGTTGTAGAAACTTATTTTTGGTGCCAAATTTGGCGATATTTTGCCGATAATCTCCAAGCTTGGCGACAGTTGGCAAGATTTTGGCCATGGTGTGTGTTTGGGAAAATGTTTTATAATTGATGCTTTGGTGTGATTTATATCTTTCTTGTTTTAAAAATAAAATAATTTCTTTTGCATAAGGCATTGATATAAGAGGGGCTGTTGCTAGCACTCGCGTCGAGATTCCGCGAGATTTCCGCACGTTTTCAGAAAAATTAGGGAATTCTGATTCTACCATAATAAAAATTGAATATGAAGTTATTTGTTTTAAGTGGACAAAGATTAAATGAACTGAGTGCAGACATATTTTTGTCACCCCCCTTTTTTTTTCTTCTAGCTTTCGTTGTAATTGCCTCCACAACGGGCTTTATCTGCTAGCTTATTATTTTAAGTCAATGTCGCCATGTTGCATCCTACATAAACTTAGAAAAATATGAACATACTACTCTATATGAACATACTACTCCCTAATTTTACTACTTGTATTTATTAAAAATTTTGTTTCATAATTTCTAATAAAAAAGGATGGAAAAAAAATTAATAATTGTGCAAGTATTTATTCCACTTTCTAACATATTTTAAGGTACATAATCAGTGGCCCCATATTACAAATTAGGTTTAAAATTTTATTATTTCACAAATTAATTTTTTGCAAACAATAAGATGTATTTATATCGTATTATCAAGAGATATTTGTTAGTCATAGTTGATAGAGACATTACAAATCCATTAAGTGTGGCTGATTTGTTATTTAGTCTTTTCTCTGCAGGAATAACTGACATATCCTCACCCAAATTTCTACAAGATTTGTAAATAAAGATTGATTAAAATTTAGAGTAACTCGTTGTAGTGGATTCTCACTAATGAACTTTTGATGCTGGACTACCTTTCATGCAGAAATAATGTCATTTTAAAGTTGCATTTTGAGTGCAGCTTTAGGTTTAAATAATGATGTTTTACTTAGATGACAAAATTTTCTATTAGAAATATTTGAATGTCACTCTGATATGGAATTCAATGTTAACAGATGTCTCTTCTGCAGCAGCTGTTATGTCTATGCACATGAACTAGCCGCATTACACCGGAATAATGCTGCAACTGCAACACAAGCTGTGAGTTTCTTAGAAACAGAATTTTATTTTAAGTTTATTGGGTTGGAGACGGAAAGTGGAGAATACTCTTATGAATGATATTTATTTTGAAGAATCGGGATACCACTCTATTAAAAATTTGAAGATTCTTTAAGAATCTTCTTTCTTTAAACAACGAAAATAATTTATAAAAATTGAGAGGTCTGGGGTGAGGATTGTGAATAGTTCTCTATTGCCTGAAATCGAAATTACTTAGTGCTAAACATTTTATAATTAGTATTTGAAATTTTACAATAATTAACTAAATAATAAGGCAATATTGTGAACTGTAAGGAATTCTATTTCATTAATTTATGTTTATGGGGCAAGATTCTTTTTAACCGTGTCACCGTTTTAAAATTTACTCCGAACTTGAGGTAATCAATTGTGTGGTTTTGGAAATTTGAGAGTATTCCAAAACTACAAGGTTACTGAGTTATATTTTCTTAAAAAATATAAAGTAACGAAGTTGTGATTTCTTGGAAAATATAAAGTAATAACATTTTAAATATTTATGCTACTAGTTTTTATTTCTGCTAACATGAATATATATGCTGGGTATGTGAAGTTTTTTTTTTTTTTTTTGGTATGAGAACGTAAACATAAGTTTAAAATTGAGCTTTTGGGATCGGGTGTGTTACTACTTAACAAGAAGCCTAAATATTGTTGTTGTTTTCTTTTAAATACCTTTGTAGCTGCAAGTTTAACAAATTTTTTTTATAGATTATGAAACTATGTATAACTTTTCATTACAACTTCAATAATTAGGATGCCAAAAAATGAGAATTTCAGGGGTACAAACTATAACATTAAAATTTAATTTTCTATTAATTTTAGAAAAAAATTGTCAAAACTTTATACAGCACTTGAAAAAGGACTTGCTATTTTTTATTTTACCTATTAGATTTTTTTTATTAACTACAATTTTATTTTTTCACAATGATTTATAAAGTAATAAAAAGTAAACGAAACAGTTTTTTATATAACAAAAAAATACTTTTTAATTAAATATTACCATTGTTACCAAACAATATTACTATAACATTCTGAAAGCAAATTTTAATTGTATTATACATTCTAGTATCCGTATACATAATCATTCATTCAGATAAATGTTATAAATAAAAAAAAAAAAAAAAAAAAAAAAACTGTGATGCTAAAACATAAAATTCTGAATGCAATAAACTTTAAAATTTTTCAGTTTTTTCAAAAGTGAAAATAAACCCTTTCGGAAAAAAAACCTGGAAAAACAGCCATAAAAATACCCCCCCCCCCTCCGTTCAAGATTTTCGGGCTTTTTTGGACCATTCCCATCGCTATTTCCATCGTAGCAATTGGACTCAACACTGAAAAATAAACGACGTATTGGTCATTGATCTCTTATTTCCATAATTCAGTTTTATTTTAGTGTCCAATCAGACCAAAATTACCCACACATTGTGATTCTCTGTGCTCTATCCAAACATGAGTAAGTTAGAATTGCAAAGGGCGCCGCTCTTTCCGTCCGGTCCTCCTCTTCCAAAATATGGATAGTCACGTCCAATTACTCGCAATCGGAAGTGGAGAACAATAGAATTGTGAAGATTTCGGCCATCCGAATGCATGCAAGCGTCCCATCGGAGAGCAAACTTCTTCAACTTTCTTTGCGCTGATGATGGTCCAGTTATCTTTTTGCCGCTCAGTGGAGTGCATCAAATCCATTTTCAGGCTCACCAAATGCAACGCCTGACATTCAAGGGAATGACAGCAGAATTTTTTCTCGAGTGATCTTCAGGAAGTATATGGTTTTTAAATATAGCCAGAAGAGATGGAAAGGGGGGGGGTGGAAATGAATTTCTGAGTTGATGGCATAGCGGTATCTCATGACATGTCCTGTGTTTTACCCTATCATACTCGAAGAAACTTTTTTTTTTTTTTTTACTAAACTAAAAAGTATCCAGATTCGTGTAAATAACCGGGTATTTAAATGAGCCGTTGCAGACTGTACATCAGGGATGTGTTTTTTTCTTGGTTAATCTGTCCAGAGTTTTATAAATGAAAAGCATTTTATCCTGCTAGGACAGTGTCGTGGGATTTCCGACCTACTATTGTATATTCGAGAGCCCTCAGAGACGTCGACCACGTTTTTGGGTCTCGCAAGGCAGGGTAGCATATTTTCGAGGGCCCTCTACAGCGACGGCTGGACCCACTGATGTTTTTTTTTTTTGAGTTTCGCTAAGGCCCAGCGGTAGCATATTTTCAAATAGGCCCCTACAGCAATGGCCGGATGGCCGTCGATGGCAAGCGATGACCTTCGGAAATCCCCACGCGTAGGAACTCCCACCGTCGCGTCGGAAGGCCCACGTAACCGCTAGGACTATGCCCCTTCCCACAAGTAAATTAAAGGGAAAAGAAAACAGATATTTTGTTTTTCTTACGTTCTTATCTCAGTTTTGATAACATCCAATTTCATCTAAATTTTCTTCTATTTTTATTTAGCATGTTTTTGTTTAGCGTACGCTCACGTTGGCTGGTCAATACTTCGTTTTTGACCATGTGCAACTCTCTTAACACATGTAGTTTCTTCTTCGATTTTTACTATCTTATTTTTACTGCAGTTTTTTTCCCTAGTTAGAAATTCTAAGCAAGTGTCATACATGTTTTTATTGCATTTTTTACTAATTTGGAAAATGATACGATCACAAGCGAAGCATCTAAAAACAAAAAGAAAATAATAATAATCGAAAAGTTTGACCCTCATAAATAAAAGTCATAGAGCAATAGAATTTTGAAAGATAGTAAAAATAAATAGATAAATAAAGTCTCAACATTGCTGGATAAGATGCCAAGAAATTAAAAGAAAAACTTATAAGAAATGTTTTGTAATAATTATTCATAATGCGCACGAGGAATTCACCTTATCCCTGACCTACTTTTCACTGCGAGCTCGGACTGAAGAGAAAGGATTTCGTTAGAACGTCTGGTTAAGAAAGAAAAAGAAGAAGAAGAAACAAAAAAAAGCCTTGCGCTTCGAGTGAGTTGAAACATCTAACTGGGGATATCAGGTGAAACTGTTACATCATACCATTGCTTCCGACGAATTCAATGCCAACTTTCAGGGACAAAGCTGTTAGTGCAGAAATGCATTTCGCTCTAGTTCTGTGCAGTGCTGTATCAGAATTTTAAAATACGGTATCTTGTATTATGATCACGGATCATTGTTTCCTTATATCCACGGATAGTATGTTGCAGTTAACACGAGGGTATATCAATAAGTAACGTGCATAATGTTAAAAAGAAAGAAATTATAGCAACTAGAAACAGAAATGAAAGTACTGCTCATTTATTAACTCTTCACCTATAACGTCCATGCATATTAAGATATTTGTAGATGAATGACCATAGATCAATTTTGAAAAATCCGCTCTCATAGAACTCTGTCGGCTGCGAGAAAAGTTACCTTCGCACGGACCGTTTGAATTCTCGTCCTAATCAACTGTCTTACCGTTGAAAAACTTCATGTATCCAAACCGATAAAAGTCAGAAGGTGCCTTGCATGGGCTGTATGGTGGGAGTTCCGAAACTTCCCAACCGTATCCCAGCAAATTTTTACGAACTAGGAAAGACGCATGCGGACGGGCATTGTCATGCAGCAGTGGAATGGGTTGATTTGTTGCACTGGACTAACTGTCTTTTCTTTCGCAAAAAGAAGTCATATTACATTTCGTTGCTTTTTTACATTTGATGATGTAATCACTAATCATGACTGACAAACGCTATGAGTACTTGAAATCACGAGACATTGCAATGCGGGGTGCATTGCAATGTCTCGTGCTCTACTACCGTGCGTGGTACCCGTGCTCTACCCTGCTACGGGTATGCTCTACCCGTGCGTGGTAACCTCTGCTTCTCCTTTTTGTAAATGATGTCATTTTTAATTATTTTTCCCTACCGAAAAACTTGCATGTGCGTTTATTTATTGATACCCCTGAGTACATAATTTCCTAATACACCTTATCTTCCTAATACCCCTCCAAACGATAGTTTTGTGTGTGTAAGCCACAACAACAAAATTTTTAGACTGAATATACAGATTAAAAAATAATTTATAAATAAAGTATAAGAAGTAATTATTAAAAATTCTTTTTTAATCAGATTTTTTTAAAATAAAAAAATATTAATTTAAAATACATTTTATTTTACATATTGAATGGTTATTAATCCACGAAGGTTTAATAAAAATATTTCTATTAAAATTTTTGTAATAAAACGTACAGAAATCTAATCTGTGTACAAATTGAAAATCTAACCACTTTACTTGGAATTATTACCTTAATGTATTAACGCATGGTTGATTCCGAACGGAAGTGAGAAATTGTTTTGAATATTACAATGACTTCTCCCCCCCCTCCCCCATCCAGTTTTAAAGGCATTTACCTTACTAGCTATCATTAGCATCATCAGAATATTTTATTAGTAAAATTGTAAGATTCCAAGACCACAGAAGAAATATTTATGAAATGATGTGTGTGTGCGTGTGTGTGCGGGGGGGGGGGGATATGGTTTGATATGTAATTCAAAGATCGCGTGTTGCCTTGAGAAATTATCTTTTGATGGGTTATTCGTATCATTTTATTTAAGAATTCGAGTGTTTATTAAAGGCAACTGCAAGAATGTTTTTTAATTATTTGTGTAGTTTTTTTTGAAAAAAAATATTTTAAACATCTTCGCATATAGTAAGCAGTTAATATAAATTTGTCTTTAAAAAGACCGTCAATTTTGGTAGTGGTATAAAGAAGAGAGTAAAATTATGCATATGTGAAACATAAAGATTATTCACCAAAGTGCTTTTAAGTTTAATGTATGGCGAAGGGGGCGGGGATCACTGTCAATTAATATATTTATTTCTCACAAGAAAGATAGCAAGCGAGATTCACTTATAATTCCTGTTTTAAACATTGATAACGGTAAAACATATGGATGTTGCAGAAATTTGGTAATCTTATAGAGTAATTAAAAGTAAATTTGAAGTGATTGTGCTAATAAATTCAAAATCATTTTTTTTAGCAATCGAGATTATTTCTCAATTAATTTAAAAATTATTTAAATTAGTTCTAATATTTATATTTTATCTGTATGCAGTGACAGTATTATTTATAATATCTTCTATTCTTTCCTGCGAGATCTTATTTGTAAAAATAGGTTTACCTGTAATTAATATAAGCAATTAAATCAAAAAATATGAAACAGAGGTTATATAAGATAAAAACTTGTTGTATAAAAAAGAATCAAATTTTACTATTTATTTATTTATTTGCTGTAGAAAGAAAGTGGATCCAATAGGTCTTGTATTCATTTTACCTGTAAATAAGTTGGTCTGTACTTCGGAGCAAAAAAGTGGAGGAGGCTATAAACAACCAAAAAACACAATATTTTTGGTTATTTATGATTTTAAATAATGAGTGGTTATTACTAAAGCGTAATTTTATTGAAGTAATTTTCTTCTTTTTCAGGAGCTCACAAAACTACAACATAAAAATGTCGTAGCCCTGTATGAATGTGTGGTAAGTTGATAACTTCTGTTCAATTATATCTTGTGCAGTATTATAAAAAAAAAATGTCACAAAGTATTTGTTATTTAATTCAACTTGCATCCACATCCAATGATTGTTTTTCCTTTAAGCATAATTAAATCAATAGTCCGTTAAATGATCCTTTCTCCCCTCTGTAAAAGCATGTAAGAATATAATTAAGCTAACTGTAATTAGAGATGTGTTTAGTAGCATACTTTACTTTGTATTATTGATAAAAGTTTATTGTTTTTGAAGCAACCCCATTGCTTCAGTGCTTTAAACAACTAAAACAAAAATTCTTCAAATGCGAGAAATAAATTTGTTTTCTTAACATTAAGAAATAAAAAAAAGTTTACTACATAAACAAGTAGCAAAGCTCACGCTGTTCTAAATTTTAAAGATTTATTTAAAGACGCATTAAGTTATATTATTCTTATTCTCTATGCTGTAAAATTTATTCAAATAGTCAGAAGGTTGAAAAAATGAAACTATTGCTTTAAACATGCCAGTCTCATTGACAGGTTTCCAGGCTTTTCGTGCTCCATAGGATTTTCACTAGAATTCTTTTCAGAAAATTTCCAGTCAGAATCTAAATTGAAACAACTTTAAGAGATCGAACCGGGGGGGGGGGGACTAGAAAATTGACATACACATCTCTTTTATCTAAATAAAATAGGATCTTTTACATTGGGGTCGGGACCGTCGCCCCCTCCGCCGCCCTTTTAATGCGCCCTTAGCCTGAACATCTTTTAAATGACTACCATAACAGGCAAAGTTTGTCGGATTAATGTTATTGGGGTAAGAGTTGGGGGTTAAAAGATTCTTGTCCTCTCTTTAAAAAAATTACTCCTGTGAATAGTTAATTTAAAAGGGAAATTATACCAAGCCAAACATCCCCAGTTTTGCGTTATTTCTCTTTGGGCTAAATTCAGGCCTTGCCTCTTGTAGTAGTTTTTGGTCTATGCTTGTAGATTTCCATCCGCTTATCGGTGCACGTGCAATTTTCATTGCGCAACACAAGAAATGGAATAGGTACTATTTATCCATTCTCTTTTAATTGTAGTTTGTTATTTCTTGGTCCAGGGATGTGTCCTCACCCTCAGCCAGGAAATTCAAATTTCTTTTCGTAAGATAATGATAATGAAACCTTTTTGTGAGAAATCCCTTCTCTCCCCGAAGTTTTTTTGTCCGGCTATATAACTGTCTCTATCTCTTTAAGAGAAAAGCGAAAATAAAGAATGGAAAGGAACGCTGTTCTTAAACGATCGTAAGATTTAATCGAGCTTGTATTTATTTTACATAATTTAACTTTGATTTGATATTAAAAGTATACGTAATTTGCGCAATTTTTCGCAGAAATTAACGGATCATCATTAAAATTGTCCACGATTTTCTGAGCTTGGATTGTCGCCCTTGATAACTCTCATGGTTGATGGAAACCACCGATTCCACTGTAATTCGTGAGAGATGACTCACCTGCTACAACCCCTGATGGATAGAGAAGAGAGTGTAAGAGATGGAACGTGGTCCTTCTAATCGATACCATTTTCTTTTCCTGGCTTTGCTTTATCCGAGCCTATTAATCTCCGGTGAAGAACGGGAGGAGTACACCTCTAGAGATTTACTTTTGCATGGGACCTGGCATAAATAATGCATCAGGCAGCTTTGAAAAACATGTTATTTCCACTAAAGCAAATTAGCGGGCCCTCTTCTGAAATTCCTGTGGGGTGTAGAAAAAGTATCATACAACCATCTTCGCACTTTTCTCTCACACACGACATTCGTACGTGTACATTTGGTAAGAAAGTAATGTTCAAGATTCAGAGCGAGAGAAGTTTGAACATTTTTCTTCTAATATTGTAGTCTTCATGCTCTTTTGAGCTAGATTTCTGCCTCTGTTGGAGAATAATTCTCTTTTAGTGGTACATATCTTAAAAAGAAAATAACGTAGCTAGCTCACTTTAACAAAATAAATATTTAACGAATTGTGTCAGAAACGTGAAAACAGTTGGAATATCGTTCTACAATTTATACAATATTCTCTAATAAAAGATAGACTTACCTAATTATGAGTTTTAAAACTTTCAAGAATGATAAAATTGTATAGAAAAATACATCACATTTAGGAAAAATATTTTGTTATCTTTTGACTGGTGAACAGAGATTATGAGATTTAAACCTTTCATGTCCTTTCTTGCGAGGACACAATTGTTAAGCTTTGCCTTCTATACTTAACGTCCCCAAATTAATCTTTGTTCGGCGCGCAACGCTTGTCGATTCAAAAGGAAGATTCTTCCAAAGCTATGCCTCGTGAGACTGTCGAAGACTGACGCAAGGAAGTAACGCTGAGAACAGAAGTGGCCGTTGCGCCTTTGGAACAGTGTGTGTGTGTGTGTTTGGGGGGGGGGGGCAGTTTAAGTGACTTTCAATATTTCAGACACTTTTCCTAGTGAGACAAAAGAATAAATTGACTTTTAATACGTGCTTCAATGCCTTGCTTCATATATCTGTCTTCACTTTGTGCATGAGTACTAAAAGTTGGATTTATTGCCGATACTGGTTTTCTTTTTAATAGTCTGCATATTAGAAATGGAAAAGGAAAATGCCTTGCTACTGCGGTAGTTCTTAGCTGGGCCTGTTTACCGAAAAGGCTTGGGAAGCTTGAGCTTCCCTTCAGAATTTGAAGGAGGGCCCAAAAATGACTGGAAAACTGCAAAAATTGTGTTTTTAAATGCATCTTTTAAGTTATAAAGATTGTTTTGAAAATTTGCGACAGCAAGATAAAATACACGCTACTTTAGTACAACTTAAGGTTTGGTATAATTGACTACAATTTGTAATATTTAATTAATACTCTTAATTGCATTGTAAGACCATAATAACACTAATTCAACAAATAACAACCGTAGAATTTTGATGCAATTATTGTATACAATAATTTTAAATGTCAGTGTGTGTGTTGGGGATGAACACTAATCTCAATTCTGCTGGGCCCCTTTTCGTGATGTCATTTAATCAATTAATGAATTTTGTTACAATGTGCATAGATAGTACATAGAAAAACTTTACTTTTCCCAAGGAAAAGGGCGAGGAGGGAGGCCCAAAATGAGACCGAGCTTCCCTTCACTTTAAAGGTTAATCGGGCCCTGGTTCTCAGGCATAAAAGCTCCCTCTTACGTCGTTATAGCCATTTTTTATCTAAATATAAAATTGTATGGTGTTATCTTTAAAAAAGAACGTTTTTAAGACTCTAAAACTACTTTACTTTTGGTGTGATAATTAAAACAGGAATTACAGGTGTTTTAGTATCACTTCGGCTGTTTTCCGTTACTGAATAAAATCTGAAAACGTGTTTTTCAGAAAACCGGACATTTCGAAGGCTTTGGAACATGGTTATTTTATTGCAGTAGTTTGCTAATATTTTGATGAAATTTTAAGATGTTATATAGCTACAATATAGTTATATAGCTTAGCACAAATCACAAAATGTTTTAATTATTGAAATATTAGATTATATATATTCATTAAATGGCAATATATGGTTCGTTTATAATACTTTCGGATCCTAATTAGTTGATTCTGTAGTTTAAAAAGAGTAAAGTTCCGTGGACATTATCAACGTATTATGTGATGATGAATTAACAAACGCACCAAACTCCATGGTAATAAAACCGAGAAATTTGACTCGAGCTGAAGTATAAAATACGTACTCGAGAATGAGGGCACGTTACAATAATGAGAGGTGCGAGGATTCTAAAGATTTAATTTAGTTTTATATAAAATTTTGTTGGGACTGTTTTTGTTTTGGACGCCTGATAAAACTGGCGTTGGAATTGTATGATTTATGTTAGAGTAATAAAGGTTTTTATGCAAGTCCCATAAATTGCTTTGCCTTTTGTTGAAAGGAAGCTAAAAATAAACCCGTACTAAAAGGAAAGGAGGAAATATGAAAAGATTTTGGTGGGAATATCCATGATACTTTAACCCCACTGTATTTGTGCTTATTGTACTTATATATATATATTACATTAATAGAATAGTTTGGTTGTTAAAATAAAATCTCAGGAAGGTTCAAATCTTTCTTCCTATAATAAGATTTATGGGGGAGTTAAAACAATGTGGGACGTTACATGGCGATAGTCAATATTTGCGCCACCTCCCACACCTCTTCAGTGCAATCCATCTTCACCAAAGAATAAAACTGCACGTTGTTATTCACAGCTGTTTTTTATTTTCTCAAGATAAGGTTTGTATGCTTTAGAGGCAGAGTTTATTGAATCACTGGTACACACTATCATAGTCATTAGTGTTTATCGTTAAGGTTTGTTTCTGAGGAAGATAACATTAAAGTATGAGTGGAAACGTTTGTTACTTTTGTCACTTATCAGTAGTTTAACAACCATAACTTTTTTAAAATTTAAATATCCTTTTGACGCATAAAATATTCTTTGCAGCAGGTCGTTAGCGATTTCAAGCGATTGGTGTTAGAATCCTTTTGACTTTGATTTTTAACAGAGCAGATAGATTAATTTTTTAAGTATGTTACAATACGCTTAATGCACCTGTTTTTTTCCAATTTAGCGTATTAATTGAAAATGTTTTAATAATGGAACGTCAGGCTTTAATTATCGAAAAAGGTAGAAGATAATATTTATATTTTATTAGAAGACTCGGAAGTCATTTGAAACCATTTCTTTCTCCGTGAAAGAAAGAAAAAAAAAACTGCACATTTATCACATATGATAAAATCAGATTATTAGAAATAATAACAATTAAGCATCCTCAATATATTTCTAATTATGTGACTTAATATAAGTTACATCTACAAAATTAGTCATGTGATAAAAATATGAAAAATAGTTTACTTTATAGATTTTAGGTGTGTATCAGCATGGGTACTGTGCAGCCAAAAGGGCTTATTTATTGATTAAAAAAATGCGTTATGAAAAAATTTAAAACTTTCAAAAAGTAGTATAAAAAATTGTATAAGAAAAATTGATATAACCATAACGTTTTAAATCGGTTGATTTTAAAAAAAAATGATTTCATATTTTTGAATTGCCATTGCATTGGTTAGTTTATTTATATCTTAAATAGGTTGCGCATTTATTTTTTATTAAAAAAAAACTGAGTTTACAAAATAACGTTACAAAATTATTTTGTAATCAAATAAATTAAGTAAGTGGTTTTGTCTAACATAAACATGATAGAAAAAATAAAATTTTCTGTTTTGGTAGACGTACGTTTATACATTTTGGTTTATTTTCAGGGGCAAAATAACAAGCCTCCCATAACGAAAGCATTTTATTCATGTGTGTGTTTCACATAACACACTTCACATAATATGTATTCAATTTAATTGATGGTTTTGTCGTATACCGGCCATGTGAGAAATATTACTCATTATTTTAATTGTTTAGCTTGATATAAGTTGCTATGAAAGTCTGATTTAAAATTCGGTTTGAATTTCCAAAAATATACATCGGGCCAAGTTGATTATGGTAATACTTCTCTAAATATTTCCAGAATATCTTCCACGTTACATTTTATTAAAAATATAATGTAATAAAACGAACAAAATAATTTGTTTGGTTTTATTAATAGAATTTTACGAGTTGGTGCATTAAAAAGCGTGTCAGGCGACTTGAAGCGTGTCAAGCTCTCTAGTCCATAGGGGAGCTGTTTCCAAGGAAACAGTTAAACTCGTTATAAAATAGCTAACTGTTCTTTGTTGTGGAGATGGCTTTAGTACGTACTCTATGCGTGTTAGCTTGTCAAAGCTATCGTGGAAAAAAGTATTGCAGTTTTCTGTTGCAACTGATATAAGTTGTAAGGCATCCTCACTTCGCCCTCTAATTATTAACATCATCTAATACATTATTAAATTTTTTATTTTTTCCCCCCATGGAGCGATAAATCTATTCAAAACAATAATCCCTTCTTCCCTAATTTTTTGTAACAAATCCCCAAGTTTTAAAATTTGTAAACTTAATAATTGATATTTTTCATGGGCACCCATACTATGGCCAGTGAGGGGTCACGCCCCCCCCCCCATCCAAGCTCCCATATTACCATAATGATTTACGTATTGGAATAACGTAAAAGTGGTTCAACACTAAAATATAGTATTTTTCTGAGGCAGAACCCTTGACACCCCCCCTCCCCTCTTCTCCTTACAAACAATTATGTGGGCGCTCATGAAATTTTTCCACTTGAGATGAGATTGTTACGTTTTCTGCTATTGTATTTTAGTACGAATTAGTATTAATATACTCATACAAATAATTTCATGTGTGTGATAACCCCTTGTCCTTAAAATTTATTAGTTTTTTCTTTTATTGCTTTTCTATAAATAATTGATCAGCGCTCAAAGAAAATAAAGTTCTGAAGCATATTAATAATAAAAACAGTAATATGAAATTACATGAAAAAGTAACCTTTATGCATCATTTATTTCATTTACTTATTCAACTGATAAATATGTACATTTAGCATTAAATTTACTGTTTAACCCTTTGAGGCGCAACCCTTTCCCAATGCTGAAAAGTCTCTAGATCTGTGGCACGCGATGAACGTTTCGATCGTCCGCCATCTTGCTGGTAGTTAAGTCGAGCGATGGCAAAGACTGCTCTTTTCCAGCATTGGGCAATTTATCTAGCTGTTCTCGCATTCTTCCATTCTACAGCAGATGTCAGTGCTGTTAAAAATAATCGTGACAATTTTTCTTACGGGAAATGAGGTGCTAAAAAGTAAAATATTCTCGTGGAGCTATGTCCCCCGCAATTATTTTTATAGAAATCAAATCTATTCTTCGTGACTGGCAACAGTCAAAACGCCAGAGTTTGGTGTGCCCAGTGCGGGAACACTGCGCGTTAAAGGGTTAAATACTTGGCATTGCAGAAAGTCTTTTACAACGTAATTCTTGCTACTTTTCCCTCAAAGAAGAAAAATTCCGATTCATTAAACTATCTATTTGCTAAAATTATGGTTGTTGTAACAGCTTATATGGGCCTTATGAATTATTTCAAGAAACTATAAAAATAAAAATTATTTTGTTATTCGAACAATTTGTCGTATTTTTTCTTAGAAAAGTATTTAGAAAAACTTTAATACTCCCACATTAAAGTTACAGTCATGTGTTATGTCTTTCCTTATCTTATTTTGTTCAATCCATTGTTTTGCAAGATATTGTTTACAGTGCAATAATAAGCCTTTTGAGCCTTTTTTGAGAAAAAAGGCTCAAAGAATGTTCAAGAATATCCAAGAATATTCACTGCATTTCCCCCTCAGTAGAATGTTCTTTAATCGAGTTAACGTTATGTATCAGTCATTGCACACTTGCTAAGTTATGAAATGAAAACATACCTTTGAATTATCTCCCCATTTGTATTCAAAAATTTATTTTATTATTTTTTTGGGGTGGGAAACTTTAATTAATTTTTTTTTATGTTTGATACCTCTTTCCACCCTTTTGAAAAAAATATCTATACGTTACTGATATTAATTAGTTTTAACAAAAGAAATAATGAATTGTGCCAAACGCGTCTTTGCTATAAATCGATGCTAAAATACTGAAAGACAAACAAAATCATAAACATATTTAGAGAGCATGGTGCTGGAGCTGGCATCTTTTGTGAGCTTTTTAACTTCTATCTACCTGTGGGTTCATGCACTACTGCCTTTAATGGCGAGATAGAGGCTATCTATCGCAGTTGTGATACAACTGTCATTGAGGGAGTCAGCTTTTAATAGAGCTGTTACTCTTTCTGATTCAAAACCAGCACTTCAGCCCTTTCACAAAATTACCATCGCGAATCACTGAAAATTTTGGAATGCAGACTACTATTGAAGAATCTTGTCCATGAAATTTCCTTCCAGTGGGTTCCCGCTCACTGTGGCATGGTGAATAACAGAAACGCGGACGTACTTGCTAAGAGAAGGAACCTTGGTGGCCCAGAGACCCACAAAGGCAATAACTTACCATTCCGCTAGACTTAGGACGAATAGGACGTTCAAGCAGAACTTTAAACTGGAATCCGCAGAGGTATCTAAAGACAAGAGCTGGGGCATTATCATCGAGGATATATGACAACCTATCATTTGGACATGTGCCCTGCACTAAGCTGTTTTAATTGTATTGTCAAAAATTACTGGAAGGCTCATCAGTAGCGCACACAGGATTTTAGTTTAGAGGGGCTGGGCTACAATTTCTGCTGAACTCGGTTGTAGTGACCTCGATCAGAGTTATAACTCTCTTATAACGTCAAAACATTCTGTGTCACTTGATTCGCTCATAAGACAACGTGCGCACAAGCAATGTAACTCATTATAGTCAAATAATTCTGAGATCTTTTCAGTATCGTTGAAACCGAGTTTAACTGTGTTTCGCACACTAACTGTTAAGTATTTATTTAAAAACTGTTTTTTTGTAAGAAGTACTTTAAAAATAATTTAAAGACAATTTTTAAAAAGAAAAAATTTAATTCATCAGACAGGGACAATTTTCAATTTTTAATGCTTTTCACTTCTAACTTTTCACCTTTAAGGAGGGGGAGCTTAAACCCCCATAACCTCCTCCATAGGTGCGTCTATGGCTCATATACTTATGGTATAAGGGCTGATTTGTATGGCATTTGTTAAATAAATAAATAAGCATATTTTAACTTTGTTAAAAAATATTATTATGGAAAATAGTTTTCTATGTATGTTTTGTGTATTTTATGAAAAGTTATGAACGAAAGCCGGGATTGCATATGTTCAGAGGGTTAATCTAAATAGTTTTCATTCTTAAAAATGATACTTGCAGACAAAATGAACGCACTACCAGTCTGTGCGACATTGGCAACTTTATTAACTTTGTCTTGTAAATTAACCAGCACAGCAATTTCTTTCAGTTGTGGACTTCCTTGACAAAAATTGCCCTTTCTTATAAATTGATAACGAACAGCTTTCTAGCCCTTGGTGTTAATAGCGAAAAAGGAAGACCAGTTCAGCGAAATGTTTAAAAAATAATGGTAGAGTTCCCAAATGATTTCTGTACTGTTACTTTTAATGTGTCCCCCCCCCCCCTCCGTAGAAGAGTAAGCGCTTTCTGAAGTAAAATAAATATGCATGGCGTCATTTTCCCATTCAGTTTTAACCCTTTAACGCGCAGTGATCCCGCTCTGGGAACACCCAACTCTGACGTTTTGACTGTTGCCAGTCACGAAGAATAGATTTGATTTCTATAAAAATAGTTGCGGGTGACATAGCTCCACGAGAATCCTTTACTGTTTAGCACTTCATTTCCTGTAAAAAAAAAATGGTCACGATTATTTTTAACAGCACTGACATCTGCTGGAAAATGGAAGAATGCGAGAACAGCCGGATAGATTGCCCAATGCTGAAAAAAGGGCAGCCGTTGCCCTCGCTCGACTTAACTACCAACAAGATGGCGGACGATCGAAACGTTCATCGCATGCCACAGATCTAGAGACCCTTTTTTTGACGACAGCTGGCTGTGCTCGCGCACAGTCAGCTGCGTCAAAAAAAGGGTCTCTAGATCTGTGGCATGCGATGAACGTTTCGATCGTCCGCCATCTTGTTGGTAGTTAAGTCGAGCGATGGCAACGGCTGCCCTTTTTCAGCATTGGGAAAGGGTTGCGCCTCAAAGAGTTAAAGTTATATGGCTTGACATTATATTACATGGCAAATATGAAAATCTGAAGAACGTAGTACCCCCCCCCCCCCTCCAAACCAAAAAAAAAAAAAAAAAAAAAAAAAAAAAAAATCAAACTTTTTGTCGACACACTAAATATAAGTGAAAAGATAGTGATTGTTTAAAACCATTTACTTTGCAAAATGTATGTATTGCAAACTTAGTTTTTTTATTAAAAATATATGCATAAAACATTTTTATTGTTATTGTACATTCGGCAGAGTTGTCTAAACCGATATATATTTTCTCTGGTGAGATTTGACTATTATATTTTAGGCCCCAGGTAAAACCATCCACCCAAAACTTCACATAGTCACCTCTTGAACCACTTACTGACGATTTGTGTGTATATGTACATCTCTTCCGTTAAATTATGCACATCGCTAATGCTTTGCATTTTTAGTTAATGGGAGGAAAATTAGTTATGCAAATTGAAAGGCTGAAACGCCTCTGTCAGTCGCTCCTTTTATTCTCATTCTGTTGTTATGTTGTCCACCTTTATCCTTGTGCAATAATGTTAGACAGAATATCTCGTTTTTACTGTGGATGCCCCATTTGAATGTGTTTTTGAAAAGGAGGACGGTTAAGAAAATGGGCTCTTATTTTGTTTCTTTTAAATTTTCGAGCAAAAAGGCTAGTGTTTATTAGTTTCGTTTCTCAGTTTGTTTGTGTTCTAAATGCCATAATTACGCATCGATTGCTAACAAAATTTATATACAGCGTGTCCTAAAAAGATTGTAATGGGGCTTTATCTATTACATGTAAGTGGGCAGTTTAATTTGAAAAATGTTTAAAATAAGGTCGGAAATAGACTTCGTTAAGAAAAAAATTCTCTCGTTCAGTTACAAAAATTTACACTTTTTAAGTTTGTATACGACCCCCCCCCCCCATAAGAAAAAATTCCTAGTTAATAAAATGTGCCCCATACGCTAATGAGGTGATGGATATAATTTCAGCCTTTCATCATAAAACGTTTCGGAGATATCGTTTATGATGAAAGGTCATCATAATCTAAAGGTCATCTGATCTTTTTCCCTTCGAGAGCTATTGAAAAGTGGTATAAGTCAGCGTTATATTTATCTTTATATCTCAGACACTTTAGAATATAAAAATTCAAAAAGTGTAACGTTTTGAAAACTAACGAGAGGAGTTGTTTTGTAGAGTAATCTTTTTTCGGACCTTATTTTGAACATTTTTTCAATTTAGATTGCCCACTTATCCTCTAATCGATAAGGAATTAAAGCCCGTTACCACCTTTCAGGTGCAAGTATAGGTGTATAGAATTTCTTGCAGGGAAGACGAAATACAAGGTCCATTGGCTGCTGTCATTTTATAACGTGCTAACTAAACAAAACTAATAAATATTAGTGAAAGGTCACATTTCGCCGGATAATAAAAAGAAAAGTTGAGCTCCAATTCTGTGGAGATGACATTTGAAAATTATGTATTCGATATTACTACAGACATTTTAGTAATGTTGGGATACATTAAAACTACACACATCACATTTATTTGTTGCATGTTTTAAATTTCTTATTAAAACCTTTCTTGTACACTTACTCTGTAATGGGGGAAACAATGCTGATTTTATTGTGGCTATGGCGTTTTCATTTGTGACATGTACTATTTTTAGGGGGGGGGGTAAATAATTTTGTACATATTGTGGTGGGTTGGAGGATGTTTAAAAACAATGAGAAGTTCAGTAAACCTTTGTTAAAAACAGCAAAGTATATTTATTGAACTATTTCACGCTCTGGTTTACATTTGCTTTCAAATATTTACAAAAAAAGTAAGAAATTAAAATGTAATTGTATATAATGTAAGTGATGGCCGAGTGGGCGAAAAGTTAGCCCTTTAACTCTTGATTGTCTTGCCATCAGGGATGTTGCAGATTTAGTACAGAATACGACTTTTTATCTTGATAAACGGTTCAATTTCCCCCATTCTTGCAGCACGGATGGATACCCATCTGAATGATATGAATTGAGGAATCCCACCAAATGGTCATTTTCATTGATAGGGAATGAAAAGTCGACTGTTTTTTTTTTTTTTTTCATCGGTGGGCTACTGACTTTGAAGTGAGAGATTACAATGCAAGGTGTCAGTATTGTCATTAGATCCTCCGATATCCCATTGGCGGCAGTTTGTAGATGCAGTTGTTGTTTTTTGTGTCTGATCAGCCATTCGCTGTTAATAAATAAATAAATAATAATAATAATAATAATACAGTCGAATGCTGTTTTAACGAAATTTCGTTATACCGATATATAGTGTTTCCATACTGTAATTTCATTTGGGAATTACCATTAATCCATGTGATTTACATCGAAAGTGATGGAAAAAGAAGACGGTCGGGGGCGTAATTCCAGGAAACTTCATGTACAGCAAAGCTGTTTATCTGGTTATCTTTCAGGTGCGGAAAACCGCAAGAATGACAAGCCCTAACATTGCGTTATGATTTTTTTCCCTTTTTAAAGATACAGTTTTTATATTCTTATAATTTTTGTGTAGCGTTATTAAGAAAATAGGTCGTTTAAGATGGCCTATAGAGCATTTCGAGAAATTCAGCTATTCGAGACTTGCTGACTGGTGACGGTGTATTTTCGGAGGGAGGTGTTTTTGGTACATACATCAGGGTCCGTGCGAGTCCTTAATTTGCTGAAATTTCCAACTCGAAAAATTGTCTTAAAATGTCTTACTATTTGAGGCAATCAAGAGATCTTCTTTCTGTATTTTATATTTAAAAAAAGGTTTATTTTTAAAATATTAGATAATTTTTGGACAATATTTCATAAGTTCGGAAATTTAGCAAAACCAAGACTCTTACGATCCCGGTAAATACAAACAAACTAATTATGCCAGGGGTTTGAAAATTTTTAAGATATTCCTTCACAATTTTCTACTTTGTATTGTATGATTCCTGCAAATCGGACTGTCGTGTTTCTCTGCTTCACTATCCTCTAATGGTGGTCACGCATATTGTTAAAGACGTCCGTATAAAAGCGGTTGAGCTTGTTTTTCCACATTCAAGAAATTGACATCTACAACCAATAAAAATAATTCAATTAATCCTAATGCTGTGGCTGTACGTGCTGGGAAAAAAATTAACAAATCTTAATTTTCCTCTTTCTGCATATATTAAATTATTCGGCTGTTTACAAGATTTGCGCTTTTACAGTGTAGCTGTTTCTTAGTTGAGTGAGAAAAAAAAAAAGGTTATCGGCATCGTTTCATGTCCTTGCCAAGATGAAAATAGTAGATCCTGATCTGGCCTTCGAAATTTTTCGGTATAACAGTTACGTGGTGTAACCGTCACAGTGTGTTAATTTTGTAACAGGTTATGACCAGGTACACTTTAAAAAGCAGTAAAATGTAAGTAAATAATCGTTTGACAAGGTCCGCTTCTTTTGTTCCTTAATATAGCTTATTTAACGCTTGATAAACTTACTAATAATCTCGCTCTGGTGCATGAAAACAAAGTAGGTTTTCTCTGTTTACATACAGACTAAAAACAAAATTTCTGGATTCCAGAAAATGTTTTAAAATAATTATTAGATCTAAAATAATTTATTCTGCAGAAATGATAATATTCAGCTCTTCAAATATTTTATGAATAATTAGTTTTATCGTTTTTATTGTTTTCTCATGTACGCAGTCGGGAAAGGGGAAGTTTGTTTTTAACACTTTCGTACAGAGTAGAAAAATGTTTATGATTTTGGTTTATCTGTCCTCCCATGCTCTAACTGCTGTAAATGAATCGATTCTCCAGGAATTAAAAAATGTCATTGCTATAGACTTCATAACTTAAATAAATTTCTTCTACAATATATATATATATATATATATATATATGTAATGTATAAAAAGGTAATTTGGGTTTTACTATAGTTTGGGTATTGTTCAAGCGGGTACTTTCACTGTAAGTTTTGCTTTCCTGTCATACTTGCCACGCGCGCTCTGGAGCTATGTTTTATTTATTTTGTTATTTGTCAGACATCAGGCCGTCGATTCTGAGTTCTTTAGAGTGTACACGTGCCCCCACGCCTTTGTAGCCCCTGATGCAGGTCATGTTGGTAAATGTGTGTGGTTCGATCAGAGATAAGACAGAGGCGGAGTTATGTCTTCGCAAACCACGTGGTGTGGTGAGCGTAAATAGACTCGCACATCGAAAATCGAGAGACTTCTGCCACTGGAACTGCTTAATTAGTCCACGCTGATTTTTGTACCCGTCTCCGCTCTCCTCTTCTCACACTATGTTGTAACTTAAAGATAATGTTTAATAAACCGTTTTACCTGCCTTAACTCTGGAACTTTACTGAAATATCTGACGTCTCATATATATACAAATATATATGTAACACTCGGGCGCTACGGGAGTGCTGTGTAGTCGTGAACCAGAGGGAGAGGCATTTGTGGCGCATTCTCGGCGTGGAGTACAAGGCGAGGCGTTGACGGGCAGAGCAGGCGATGCGGCGCGGCTGGGTAAAGACTCTGGCTTAGAGCCGACCCCGGCCGCCCGCTGTTTGTAGTCGTAGTCGGGCCAAGGATGGAAGAAATAAGACGGACTCCAAGTAGAGATGGCCAATGATTCGATGAGTCGAATCAGTGATTCGAATCTTGGTACTGAGTGGCTCAGTCTTTACACTCACTCTCTACTGATTCGAATCTCAAGCCCTCAAGGGAAATACATTCCAAGTGCGAAGGGAAGAAAAACTTATTTTCCCTTTGCCGTTCCCAGGGATTTTCCCTTACTCTTTCAACTCTTTTCGACTCTTTACGACTCCTTTCGACTCTTTACGACTCTGAGTCGATAGATGATTTGAAACAGTAAATGAGTGGGTGTGGGTGAGTTGGTCACTGAGTTGGTGCAGCAACGAATCTTTACTGATTCAGTGTTTCGCTCTGTTTCGGTGATTGTATACTATCGTTGAGATTCGTTAGTTTTTCGAATCTTCTATCGACTCAGAGTCGAAAGGAGCCGAAAAGAGTTGAAAGGATGTTTCATTTAATTGGAGGGGTTTTTTCGAATCTTCTATCGACTCAGAGTCGAAAGGAGTCGAAAAGAGTTGAAAGGATGTTTCATTTAATTGAAGTTTTTTTTTCGAATCTTTGGTGTTTCATTTCTTGGTTGGTGGTCGGATTTTAAAGTTTTATCTGTCTGTGGGTGTGGAGTGGGTCGAACATCGTTTGCTTTTGGCGGGTGGCATAGGCGTTACTTCCTAAGGGCAAGAGGGGTCAATCTCCCCCCCGAAAAAAAAATTAAGAAAATCCCTCCTTCCAACTTGTCTGACTGATTTAATATTTGTTTAAAATTTAATGAAACATCCCTTTTCTACTTTTAACTTTAATATATGTCCCCCTGCCCCCACCCTCAAAAAAAAAAAAAAAAAAAAAAAAAAAAAAAAAAAAAAAACGGAACGTTAAGTTTACATGGTGGCGGATTTTCATGTGAAGGGAAATAGAATGAAATAAAGTTAGGATTGTGCTTGTCACTTTTAATGAAGGATACAGGGGCGGTATTAAGCGCTCTCACAAAAGGACTTTGTAGTAAGCAAAATAACATTTCGCTTTATTGCAGCAGATTTCGTTTTTTTTTTTTTTTACCTTGTTTTTCGTTTAAGGGGAATGATTTTATTTTCTTTCGTAATTCAGAGAAATACAAAATAGGGCCTAAAGCAGTGGCGTAGTTAGTGTTATTGACAGTGGCGTAGCCAGGATTTTATTTCGGGGTGGGCGGGGTATCAAATTTAAAGATAAAGTTCAATTGTAAGCTAAGTAAAGGGTCCCATTTTTTTTTGGGGGGGGGCAGCAGCCCCTCAGTAGGACTGGGCCAAAAATCGACATATCGGTTTTATTTCAACATCAAATATCCGATATTCCCATTTTCATTTCAGTGAAATCTCGAATTCGATAAAGGGCAAAAATACAGGCCGGCCAGGGGCGTAGCCAGAATTTTTTTATGGGGGGGGGGTTATGACTACTGCAACTCATATATATGTATACGTGTGTATGATAATGTAGTGAAGAATATACATTTTGTATGGCAAAAAATTCCTCATGGGGGGTTATGACCCCCCTAACCCCCCCCCCCTTGGCTACGCCTCTGAGGCCGGCGATAAGAAAATCCTGAGATCAATACCAGCTTGTGATGCTTTTGCTACTGCTTTCTCTCGGAAAGCTTCTTCTTCTCTCATCGCAGAAAAAACAGCTCCATGGTTTATTAGTCTAATTACCATAATTAATTAACGTATATCTCGGAACCTATCCACCGGAGCGCGTTTTTATTGATTCTCGACCCCCCCTAGACTCAACACCCCACCGATACTTAAAATTTCGAATGCTTTGACACCAAACTTAACCTTTTAATCTTACAGGCCCAGGGGGTCATACGAAGCTCCCCTATATTTTCAATTTGGGCATTTTAAACACTAGCCTCCTCCGGCGGCAACTCCAAAGTCTGGAAACCATCCCAGAGCCAATTTCTACATGTTTGCAGTCCTTTTAAGCCTCAATCATGGTTAATTAGTCTAATTACCATAATTAATTAACGTATATCTCGGAAACTATCCATCGGAGCGCGTTTTTATTGATTCTCGACCCCCCCTCTGGGACCCCCATCGATACATAAAATTTCGAATACTTTGACACCAAACTTAACCTTTTAATCTTACAGGCCCAGGGGGTCATACGAAGCTCCCCTGTATTTTCATTTCGGGCAGTTTAAACACTAGTTTTACTGGAGCAAGGAGAGAGAGATGCTAACTGCCCGAGAACTCAGCGGAGAAGAAACCCGATGAATGGGTGAAGGGTGTTTAAATAGTACGGCTTTCGGCGCAGAGAGAGGGAAAATTTCTTTAGTTGTTTTATTGATTCAAGATTCGAATCACTGATTCGAATCATCGAAGTAGTGAGTGAGTCGAGATTCGAATCAGTAAAATGAGTCGAACCGCCCATCTCTAACTCCAAGTACGATTACATGATTTTATTTGACGACTGGGTACATCTTATCTTAGCAGTTGCGTCACGGAGAAATCTGCTCCTGATCTGTCGCAGGTCCTTATAAAAGCTTTGGACGTCATGACACATGACCTCAAACGCGTTGCAACCATTGGCCAAAAGCTAAAACTGGGCAGCTGTTTTCCCAGGGTTTGTTATGACTTTCAAGACGCCTATGTGGCTGGCTGCCGGAACCGTCTACAAAGTTACTTGTAATGTTACATATATATATATATGTAACATTACAAGTCAAAAGCCTATGTTTCTGGAAGTACGCAGTTTAATTCAGTTGGAACAAAGAAATCCGCTTTCAAAAACTGCAATTGCTACACGGTCCCTTACAACTCCTTTGTAACTTTGTAGACGGTTCCGGCAGCCAGCCACATAGGCGTCTTGAAAGTCATAACAAACCCTGGGAAAACAAACAGCTGCCCAGTTTTAGCTTTTGGCCAATGGTTGCAACGCGTTTGAGGTCATGTGTCATGACGTCCAAAGCTTTTATAAGGACCTGCGACAGATCAGGAGCAGATTTTCCCGTGACGCAACTGCTAAGATAAGATGTACACAGTCGTCAAATAAAATCATGTAATCATACTTGGAGTCCGCCTCGGCAGGCCGGGAGGGCTCTAAGCCAAGTCGCGCCGCTTCCTCTTGCTCTGCCCGTCAACGCCTCGCCTAGTACTCCACGCCGAGAATGCGCCTCAACAGTCTCGACTTATCCGGCCACGACTATACAAACTTCCCGTAGCGCCTTAATGCTACATATATATACAAATATATATATATATATATATATATTTGTATATCATTGCTCTTCTTACCCCTAATAATACTTTTTTCAGCTCAAGATATCTCTGATCGAGGTTTTTAAACCTTGAAAATGTGTCTATGTTATCAATAATTGTCGAAGTATTAATTGTGATACATTTTTAATACCTATATCTGTAGTACAAAGTTAAAAACTGCAAATAAGATCGCTGTTCGGCGGGTCAGACAAAGGGACTGTAATGGATTTGGATTAATAAAGGCAGTAATTACAATGAACGCTTGATTGTCTTGGTACTTATTTCCCAAGCATCGTAACAATTTACCATCCAAACCTATCTCTTACCATCATTTTACTGTGATTTACTATTATTAGTCTTGGTGGAAATACTTAGGTAAATAGGTGGAATGAGATTCTCAGGAAAGGTGTACAGCAGTTAAGTTTTAGGTTGACGCAGAGACATATGTAGACATTGTAGATGTAATTTATTTTATTCCGAATTTTAAACTGTTTCAAGAAAACATTTTTTACAAAAAGAATTATTGAAAAATTGTATGTTATTATTATTATTATTCGTTGTATTTTAAATTAGTTAAATAAATGACTAACGCAACATTTTCATTCATTTCAAACAGGGCTCGATACTAAATATTTTTTTGTTTATCTCCAAAGGTGTTTTGACGATAGTATTGATTTTCTATTCTTTTTCGTTTCTGATATATTTTTACTTGTTAGGTGACCATGGGTGCCCATACGTTTGTAGAGGGGCAGGTCAAGGCCCTGCCCCAGAAAAATACTATATTTTAGTGTTGAACCACTTCTACGTTATACCAGTACATAAATCATAACGGTAATATGGGAGTTGTGGGGTGGGTGGCCTCTCCCTGTTCACATATGGGCACCTATGTATTGTAGGTGACCAAAAGGAGGTAGCCGAAAATCTCCACCTTTTTAGACTAAACTAACTTTTTTTTTTTGGGGGGGGGGAAGGGGAGAAAACTAAGGAAAATGGTTTTAAAATTTTCTCCTTAAAAGGTCCCCCCACCCCTTCCTCCTGTTTTAACCGTGAAATATTCAGTTTTTTTTTTTTTTTTTTTTTTTTTTTTTTTATAGGGGGTGGGGGCAGTTTAACCTTCACAATGTTTTTAATTTAACTTAGTATTCTTTGTTTTGAAGCGCTCTTTGAACAGGTGCCAAACTTAAACCATCATACCGCGTGATCGTTGCCTATCCTAAGAATCAGAACAGCTGAACTAAAGTACGTATCCGATTTTAACCTGAAATCGTGCGAAAACAAAAACATCTCTTCAGCTTCATTTTGATGCACATTTGACATATCAGTCAGAATTTTGACGTCTTCATGTTTCCTGAAAGATGCTGAGAGCCAAACCGTTAGACGGGGATTAGCGATCACATTCCATAATGCAAGATAATTTTTTACCACTGTTTGTTTTTATTTTTGCTTTAAAAAAAACTTCGGTTTATCTCTTGGTCCGGACTGTTATTGCCTCAGGTGTACAATTGGGGTATTGAAAAATTTACTGTGGCATATTGCTTATTCAAACTGAAGTATATCGGTTTCCCCAGCTCTTTTCCTGGACAGCACAAAATAGTTTTGATACATTACTATCTGAGCGTGGTCATTACTTGAAGCACGTTTTAGTGACGTAGTTCTATCGAACAACACTTTTCCCTGATAAATGCAAAGTGTCTCTGGTTGACTGTAAATATGTCTGGATTTCTCAAAATTTGAACATGTTATTGGAGTTTACTACATAAAGTTTCTATTATTTGTCGGTCGTTTATATGGAAATTGGAGCACACTTGAGAATTCCCAAAAAGCATCCCCTAAAGGCAATTGATAGTGAAATGCTTTTATTACAGCGTTTTCTTTATATGAGATGTAATAGCATTTTGTACATATGGCATTTGTGTTGAAAAGTGTTGTATAGTATCTACGCTTAACATGATTAATCTTTATTTGCTTATTTATTTATTTGGGGGGGGGGGGTGCTGAAAGTCACTGTTGCCTTTGTGATCAGTGTATACAATCTCAAGTAGGAAGTCACTCTTCTCACACAAGTTTTTATTTTTATTACCATAAATATCTATGTCGCAAGTGTTTTTTGTCTCATGCCGTCTTTTTGTTGACAAGGAGTCTGAGCAGGTGCAGATCTGCAACCTAATTCTTTACCCATACTTACATGCCAGAACAGCTGATCTAAAAGTGTCTTAAAAATACACAGTTTCGTATTTGACAAAGCAAAAACTGTTCTCGTACGTCTGTTAAATATGCGAATTGGCCTACTGTAGGGTTTGCTGTACATTTCCTATTTACTTTTTGTATCCTTTATCGTCCTAAACTCTGCATTAAGGAACGAGGCGGGCGAAATACCTTGAAAATGAGTATGAATAGTGAACGTAACATTTATAGCTCTTTCACAGGAACAAACGAGATGTTTGTCATAGACTCATGTTCTAAGTTGAGTGATTTGAATAAATATTTAACCCTAGTAGCACAACTAGTTCAAAGAACGTTTAAATTACGTTGGAAACACGTTTTTTGACGCTAAAAAAACGTGTTTTAAACGTTTTTTGGACTAATTGTGCTACTAGGGAAGTGTCGTATTGGCTTTAATGTTTTCGGTTTTGCCGCAGTGCCAGACCCAGAGAAATTTCACGGTAGGGACGATAAGCAAATGAAAAAGTGTATTATTAAAAATGGGTACTTTGCGTTCTATTTCAATTCAGTATATTCAGTTTTTCGCTCTCGTCATTGAAGAGACGCAACGAAGAAGTCTCTCCTTTTTTGACGGATGTTTCCCAGTATGGTTCTTTGATTCTCCGCTGGAGCCCAGCGTTGCGTAGTGACTGACGTGGTTTCCTAAGAACCTTTTTGGGGTGCAATATCGGTCAAAGAAGGAGAGTCTTTTCCATTACGTCTTTTTAGTGACGAAAACGAATAGGTACTGTTCAAGATCATATTTTATAAGTTGAACACTTAGAATAATAGCTATCAGATGTTTTATATCTTGAAAACTGCATTGATTTTTGTCCAGCATATCGCATAACCTATCCATCTTTTTCCTGTTTAATTTATTTGCCACTTAAACGTGTTCCATATTAATGCTTGGTAGATTTTGACAACTCTACATAACGGTTATATTCTTTGAAAATATCATCGCCTCTCGCTGCTAATGTAAACCATTGCATGTGGATGAGTGAACGAATTCGACTCATCTATACGTCATCGCGTCACCCACGCCTGTAGATGAAATGGAATAAAGCTCAAGAGCATAATCGCTGATTTTGGGAAGTATCCAAAAGTTACTGGAATTCTCTTCCTCTCCCTCTCTTAATCTTTTCCCGAAATACAACTCATCCCGAAAGAAACATAAATATGCTGGACAGACTTACTGTGAATCTTTTTTTTAGGAATGGCATCTTGGACCGAGATTTGATAACGGAAGGATTTTAGAATCCGATAGGAAAGTTTTTCCGTTCTCTATCGTTTTTAATTCAGTTACTTATTTTGTGTGGTGCTTTGTCTAAAATTGCACAGTAGAACATCGATTCTCTGAAACACTATTTACAGAAATTAATTTTTAACCATCCCTTTTCTTATTTTATCCGGACTTCATTTTTAAATTGCTACTCCGTTATAGAACTGCAATACAAAAGCAGTCGGAATTTTTAATTCTCTACGCTATTAGTGTACTAATTTATTCTTGTTTCAGTTTTACTATAGCTCTTCTTTTTATAAAGCAGTTTCGATCGTAGTAAGACATACTATATGTGTTTGTGCGTAATGTCTAAACCAAGGGTGGCCTACTCGTGGCGCATGTGCCAAATTTGGTGGAGGATATTTTTTTCCCCCTGCTATTAAATATAAAGATCGCTTTTGAATGTTTTTAAAGTTACGTATGAAAAATATTTTTGAGGGTATGTTAGTTAGCGTATTCAATTTGTCTATTCGGTAACCATTAGAACTACTTGATTTGATGAAAATTTGAATAAACTTGGATAATTTAATTTCACTTATTAACGGTGAATTTATATTTTCAAATTACCAGTCCTGTTACATTTCAGAAATAAGACGGAAATTATCTGCCTTAGTACCAGCATAATAGAAATATGATTACATACATTAGGCTTCACAATTTGTCTTGGAAACAACAAAACGTATCAATCTGCTAACATACACCCAATCACGCGTGACCTGTGAAACCATGGTAGAGCTCACTAAGAAGACTGGATATTGTTTTCCCCTCTCTGTAAACATACCACTTTACATATGGCGAACAGTACGCACATGCCTCTTGGAATAAAAACTAAAGATAATGGGTGTGTAATTGCAGATATAAAGAACTGGAGTTCAGGTCACTTGGGAGATGTTACGCTCTCGTTGGTGCATAATTACCCGCTTGCATATCTCCTTATGAAACGATGCAGCTGTCTTTAATCGAGAGATGCCTGTCATAATGTGGATTGAATAAACGTTCAAAATTAAATTTCATGGCTGGTGAGTTTTGACCTTTATTGTGTAATCGCTTAATAAAGATTCCCCCGCCATCTCTGAATAATAACGGTAGTGGAAAAAGAATATTTCCTTGCAATATTAGGGATAGGTACACAGTAAATATTTCCTCTATAAAGGCAAAATTGGCCAGTGCATTGGAAGTATTTCAGATGTAAAACTGTTATTGGGAGGGCAAATTTAAAATAATATTTATAAATTTTTATTTCAAATATCAATTAGACGGAATTGTGTTTCAGATAGGTGCGTGTCAAACCTCCAAAATTTGAAGATCAGATTATCTTTTGAATTTGTTATTATTATCTTACAGATTATGTATGCAATTTATCATAACTGATCTTTTTATTAATTTGTGATCATGCTAATAGCAAACTGACTTCATTGAAGGGGGAAGGGGACGGCGTTCGAATCCTCATGTTTGGTATGTTTCTATGACCAGGGATAGATGCAGGCGAAATTTGGGTCTGTTTTACTGCCCCTTCATAAAGTTCAATCGATTAAAACGACCCCTTCACAAAATTATAATCGACTAAAACGGACCCTTCAAAAAATTGCAATCGATTAAAACGGCCCCTTCACAAAATACAGTTAATTAAATCAACCCTTCTTTGGCATTTTACCGTATATTTTAATTTGTTTTGTAAATTATTTTAAGGAAGAAAGTGACTTTTTCAAAATTGGTATGAAATTTCACAAAAACAGATGTTGAAATTCACAAAAATAATCAGTTTTCACAAAAATGGGACCCTAGTAAAAATTCCTGGATCAACCCCTGATGACACACTAATAAAGTGCAAAAATGTTTTAAATGCAAAAGCTTTTATTTAAAATTTCTTTTTAAAAAATCAACTCAACTGAAAAAGATTTCCTCAACATTGCCAGGATTGGAGTTCGAACCCACTTTTTCTACGAGAACGAGATGTGAAATCTCATTTTTAATCTTGAAGTCACGGTTAACCTGCTGGCTCTCATCTTATAAAAAGACACAACGGGGAACTCTCCTTCTTTGATCGATGTTGCTTCCCAGAATGGTTCTTTGAATGCGTTTGCGCAATTTCTGGGATCTAGTGGAACCCAGAAACAACCATTCTCGGAAGTAACGTCGATCAAAGAAGCAGAGGGTTTTGAGTTGCGTCTTTTTGAATAATGGGAACGAGTAGGTTAACATGGGGTTAATAGTGGGTTTAAGTGCAGTTGGGGGGAGGGAGATTTTTGGATCCATCTCTGAGCTAAATAAAAGCTTTGAAAAACTGTGACAAGCTTTTTTAAAATGGTGAATGTTTAAGACTATATTTTTCAGTATAGCTACAAAGAAAAAAGATGGAAGAGAAAGAAAATCACGATTTTGCCTATCAAAAATCCATTTCCTAGAAATCCTAGCATTTCTCTGTTCTCTCAGGCATTTCAGTGTGATGCAATGCTTGGCGTTGCAAAATAAACAGTTGGCTGTATGTGAAGGATATTTACGCTGCGTTCTCCTGTTTCAGATTTGGAACTTCTCCCGCCCGTGTTTTGCGTCTAAATTTTACCGTTCAACGTAACGACTTGCGCGTCAACACATCCATATTAAAAAAAAGAGTCTTCAGATTTTCCGTGTTTCGGGAGCCCCACTGTCTTCTCCATTTTTTAAGTTTTCGTATCTGGTGTGTTCGTGACCTTCTGTATGGATGTTGTTAATCGTAAATATTGCGGAATTAGGCCGTGCTTTGCCACAAACAGATTGCCTGCGTATTAGTCTTCCTGGTCTGCCACCGGTGAGTTACTGGTGTTTCTATTTTATTTTTTTTCCCCGTCTTCGCCTATAACTTTCTTAAATATAAATTACTGTAGCTACTATATTACATTAAAAGCAAGTTTTTTCTCCTGTTTCAACTGTTCTCCAGTTTAATTGATATTGCCTGATATGCAAACAATTTCAATAAAATTTCTCTTAACCTGTGAATTATTTATTTATTTGTTAGTAAATAATTTTATTTAAAAAAGTCTTTGATTTATTTTTTTTTAACTGAATTTTTGCACAGACTGGCTACATTGATATAATATCAATTTGTGTGGTGAAAAACACGCAAGACATAGTTCTACACATATGAATTTATAAATTTAAAAAGGGTAAAAGAATTTTCGCGTCAGAGCTACAACATCTTTAAAAACGTTAATTAGGCATTAACAATTACGTCGTCAGATCATTACGTGCGTGCCAATTATCATTGAATTACCGTTACTATACTCCATCATACATTTCAGTGTAAAACACCCCCCCCCCCCAAAAAAAAAGGGTTTTTTTAGTATTGTAAATTCGTAATATCAAATATAAATTCGTTCTTTGTTTATTATATTGTAAATTAAAAAAATAACTAAAAAATCATAACTAAAATTGCCCAATATCAGACAAAGAATGTTCCCGTTTATGTCAAAGTGAACTGAACATTTCAAGTAAAACAAAGTTCTTTATTGCAATGAGATTTTGAGGAATTTCTCCAATTAAAAAATCCTGTTTGTACGGTGCTCGATTTCTAGAATTATTGTATTTCTCTCTTTTCCCCTCTCCCCGTATCGACATTAAGATGATTAAAGTGAAGCGCTCCCGTTTTTTCCATAATTGCATTGCTATTACAGCAGATATTTTCAACTTCTACTTTCTTCCAAGCTATTTGTGTGGTGTGTGTGTGTGTGTGTGTGTGTACGTACGTACGTACGTTTAATGATGCATTTAAACCTTTTTTTTGCATAAGATTTTTTTTTTCTTTGCAATAACAAATTTGTTCATGCATAGATCATACATGGATGTTATTATTAGAATCTTTTTACTGATTTTTTTTTCTTGATACTAATTTTTTTTATTATTCTTGGAAATGCCGTAAATATTATTAATTTTATGTTGTCTTTTTGCAGGATTCCCCCAAGAATTTGTACATAGTTATTGAGGTAAGTTGCTTCATCATATTATTCAAATTATTTTTTTTTCTTTGTAAAATTGTTGCAATTTTTACTTCCAGGTTTCGAAAGTGCCGTTTCTGTATCGAACTATCTACAATGAAATCACATCCGTCTTTTCTATTTTATCCATGATTTAATCGTATCTTTTAAAATTGCAGTGATTCTTCACAGATTAACCTTTTTTTTTAAGTATAAAGTAAAACTATCTGTAATGAAATGACATAGTCAATTTATTTATTACTCCAGAGTTTCGACTCGGACGTCAATATAACATAAAATTCTGCCTACTGAAAAAAAAAGGGGGGGGCGGTATAAAGAAATCAGTTGACATTTTCATCATGAGTTAAGTAATAAAGTCGCTAAGTTAGTTTTCTGTGCAATTTTGAAGCTTCAGTGAAAATCTAATAATTTTAGTTAAGTGCTAAGGGGGGGGGCATAGTGTCGGGAGCCTTCAGGTAAACAGTGGACTGTATTTAATTAGTAAGATATTTTATTTTTGTAGATTGTAATAACAGTTACTGCCAAGGGGCAGTTTTGTTACATAAAGTTTTGAACTAGGGTTCAAATGAAGGAGCTGCTGGGAGCATCCGTACAATATGAGATCAAATCTGAATCAGAAGAAAAAAATACAGAAAAGGGTTGCAACCCGTTCAAATAGTGTTGGCGCGTTGGCGTCAGACGGCAAGCGCGCCAAGGAGGTTAAATACAACTAATACAGAACATTCCGCCGCCCGTTGAAATAGCCATATTTCAAGAGGAGATAAAAAAAAAGGATATACATATATATATATATATATATATATATAATGACAAAACATAATATAGAACATTTATAAAAACATAAAACAACAATTTGAGCACATGATATTTTGTTGTGAATTTGTTTTAAATTTTAAGTATCTTCAATAGGCAGGATACTTAATTTGGTAATGGGTCTTTTGAATTCACCTTTCGGTGTGCGAACATTTACAACACGCACCTTTCCGTCGGCACCTGGATGTACATCAATGATTCTTCCAATGGACCACTTACAAAGAGGTAACTCTGTCTCCTTAATTAGCACTAGCATGCCTGGAATTACATTTTGTTTTTCAAAGAACCATTTGGTTCTTTGTTGGAGGTGGCTCAAATAAATGTTTTTCCATAACTTCCAAATATTTTGAACCATTTTTTGTGCCTTTTGCCAACTATTTAAACAATTATCCCGCGTGCCTGTGTAATCTGGTTCAGGTGGAGAATTAATAGCTCTGCCTATCAAAAAATGACCTGGAGTAAGCACCTCAAAATCATCGGGATCAGGTGATAAGGGGGAAAGTGGTCGAGAATTTAAATCACCCTCGATTTGCTCCATGATAGTTAAAAATTCCTCTAATGTCAATTTTGAGACACCGATGGTTCGCTTGAAATGATACTTGAAGGATTTAACTCCTGCCTCCCAAAGACCCCCAAAATTTGGAGCTCTAGGAGGCAGAAACTTCCAATTTATGCCTTCTGTAATAAGATAACTAGAAATTTCGTTATTAGTTTGTTTTAAGGTATTCAATAAGTGTTTCAACTCAGAATACGCTCCAACAAAATTGGTAGCGTTGTCGCTAAAAATGGTGGAGCTTTTTCCACGACGTGCGAAAAATCTCTTTAGAGCGGCAAGCAGACCCTGCGTTGCTAAGTCCGAGACTACTTCAAAATGTACAGCTTTAGTATTCATACATATGAATATAGCGACATAGATTTTGTGAAAAATTCCCTTCCTTTGACCCTTGTACTTAATTTGGAATGGGCCACAGAAATCTAGGCCAACATTATGAAAGGGAGAGGAAGGTGTAACTCTCTCAGCAGGAAGTTCTCCCATAATCTGATTGGCAACAACTGGCTTTATTTTGAAGCACTTTATACACTTATGTACTACTAGTCTCGCAATACTTCTTCCGTTGATGGGCCAGAACTTTTGTCGAACAGTATTTAACAAAGTCTGAGGTCCGACATGCAAATTACTCTTGTGGTAGTACTCGAAAATAATTTTGGTCAATTTGCTATTGGATGGGAGAATTATAGGATGTCTTTTATCATAGTTTAAATTTGAATTATTAATTCGCCCTCCAACACGAATAACGTCCTCATTGTCGAGAAAGGGATTAAGGAACTTTAACTTACTTGAAGTAGGTACAGGTTCTCCTTTCTTTAGTGCAGAAATTTCTGACGAAAAATACTTACCCTGAACCTGTTTGAAAAGGATTGATTGCGCGTAATGAATTTCACTGATCGCTAATGGTCCGGATCCTTTTGACAAAGGGTTTTTGCAATTGTGGTAAAATCTAAAAATAAATGCTAAAATATTAATTAGTTTACAGAAATTATTAGTCAAGTTAATTAGGCTGTCGATGAAATCAAAATTTGTTATAGTTAAGGCAGTCTTTGCAACTGGTTTAAGTTCAAGAGCAGCTGCATCATTCAGGGGAAAGTCACTGTTTTGAGAAACGTTCACAGATTGTTCCTTGAGGAATGGCGGTCCAATCCACCAAAGGTCATGCTGAATTAGTGCCTTGACATCGAGTCCACGCGATAGAACGTCCGCCGGATTTTCAGATGAAGCAACGTGGTACCATTCGTAGTCTTTCGTGAGAAGCTGAATTCGTGCCACTCTATTTGACACAAACTGTTTTAAAGGATGAGGAGGTGAATTGATCCACGCAAGGGCGATGGTGGAGTCAGAGAACAGTCTAACAGCGTCGATTTGAAGCTTTAAGGCCTCGTAGACTTTCTGGACCAACTTCGACAGCAAAAGACAAGCTTGTAGCTCAAGGCGTGGAATAGTCATGGTTTTCATCGGTGCTACTCGTGATTTACTGCAGAGGAGTTTATTCATGCACTCATTTGTGTTCGACACAGTCTGAATGTAGATAACTGCGCCGTAAGCAGCCGATGACGCATCTGCGAATCCATTAATCACAACAGACTGAACGTCGGGTGTCAAGAAGCACCTTGGGACCTTAATGGACTCCAAGTCTGGTAATGCCTTGCAAAAAGTTTCCCATTGTTTTGAAATATCTGCGGGTAAAGTTTCGTTCCATTCTAATTTTAATGACCACAACTGTTGCATATATATATTCGCCTTGGCAATAATTGGACCAAGAAGGCCAAGTGGGTCATATATCCGTGCAATTTGAGAGAGTACATCTCGCTTTGTGACACTGCAATTTGTAATGATGTCAACCTTATACGAGAAAGTGTCACTGGAACTATTCCATAGCATGCCTAACGTTTTGACTGTAATTTCTTCCGAATTTCGATCGAATGGAAAAGTCTGGGGTTCAGTAGTTTGAACCTGGTTTGTGCATCATTTGTGCAACTGCATGCCACCTCTCAGAAGGAGTTCAGTCAGTTCTGATCGAATTTGTTCAAAACTTTCTAAATCGGATGAGCCGGATAGGCAATCATCCATGTAAAAATCTCGAAGTACAATGTTCGAAGCTAAAGGAAAATCATTTCTCTCATCTATTGCGAGCTGTTGCAAAACACGCGTGGCTAAGTAAGGTGCGCACGCAGTGCCGTAAGTGACAGTATTCAATTGAAAAACCTTTGTTGGTGAGTGTTGACTGTCCTTCCACAGGATTTTTTGAAGTTTAGTTTGCGAAGGATGTAATTCGATCATTCTAAACATTTGTTTAATGTCTGTAGTGAAAGCGTAAATATGTTTTCTAAATCGTATTAAAATAGAAAAAAGATCTTCTTGAATTACCCCTCCCTTGCAGAGCAAATCGTTTAGAGAATTTTTCTGTGTAGTCTTGGCACTGGCGTCAAACACCACCCGCAATTTCGTGGTTTTGCTAGTTGGTCGCAAAACGCCGTGGTGAGGAAGATAGTAACCTTCATGGCAATCCTCATTTTCTTTCACCTCAACCATGTGGTGTAAGGCTTCGTATTCGGCTAAAAATCCAATATAAAGTTCCTTCATAGTAAGATCCCGGTCTAACCTGTGCCATAAATTATTTAACCTTTTCGAAGCAATGCCTTTGGAACTGCCTAACAATGTTTCAGAGCAATCTGGTTTGAATTGCATTTTAACAACATATCTGCCATCAGGCTTTCTAGAATGTGTTTTTTCAAAATGCTCATTACAATAATTCAATTCTTCACTAGCAACCTTTTTGGTATTTTCAACCTCTTCTACTTCCCAAAAAGCAGTCAATGCCTTATCAAGACGCTCTGATTCCACGGTTAAAAAACATGAATCGGATGTATCGATATCCGAATTTGAAGTGTTTAGAGCGCCCGATACAACGTGACCAAAAATAGTTTCAACTAACATTAACTGCGAATCATCAATTTTAATTTTATGAGAACCTAATAATTGATAAAATATACCAGCACCGATTAATGCGTTTATACGCTTCGGTCTATTCCAATCATTATCCGCTAGCGTTATATTTTCAGGTAATTTTAAATTGGATGTATGAATAAATGTGGGTGGAAGCTCTGTAATTTTAGGTACTATTAACATATCCAAGTGATACGATTTAGTTTTGTTTCTGTTTGTGAGCTCAGTGCTAACAAATGATTTTGCGGTTAAGCCAGTATCGTTTAAACCAGAGATCGAGACGAGCGTTTTTTGTTTCCGCAATCCTAATAACTCAGCGCTATAACTGGTTAGTAAATTCACTGTGGAACAACTGTCCAGTGCTGCCATTAATGGCCTATATTCACCAGCACAATCCCTTAAGTAAATCACAGCTGTGTTTAGAATTACACAAGAATTTTTTCTCTGCCGCACAAACAAAGTCGACTCTTGAGTGGTCGAGGGGGGGTCTGGCGCCTGGCAGATAGGCGATGATTCATTATGTTCAAGTGGATTATGCAGGAGAGAATTGTGGCTTTTCGATTTGCATAAAAAACAGCAGTTTTTTGATAAACAAGGAGAGGAATGTTTATTAAGGCATGAAACACAGAGATTGAATTTTTTTACTATATCAGCTGGATTAGAGACATTCATTTCTCTAAATTTATGACATCTATAAAGAGAATGCTTCTCGTTACAGTTTAATACGCAGTTTGATTTTGTATTCGTTAAGAGTGATCTCTGAGGAATTGGCTTATTGCTAGGTTTAGCAATGAAAGTAGATTTCCTTTTCTCGGGCAAATATCCCTGCAAAATTCTGCTACGTTCTTCCAAAAAGTTTAAGAAGTTTTCTAACTTCGGAATTTCATTTTTACTCAGTTTCATTTCGAAACTTTTTCGTACTTCTGGATCCAGTTTTTGGAACAAAATGTGCATAATTAATATATCTGATAAGTCATTTGACTTAAACTCTAATAAGTTTAATGCACGTAGGTTACATCGCGTGTTATCAATCATTTGCATTAATTGATTCGGTGAGTCTGGGACCCTTGAGAGATTTAATAATTTTACAATGTGGCAATCAATGACTGCTCGTTTATTTTCATATCTCTCTTCTAGAGAAGACCAAAGTGATTCATATGTATCTTGGGCCGATTCTAATCTTTTAGCTTCTCCTCTTAAACAGCCCTTGAGATAGCATAGTTGCTGAGTTGGGCTTAAATCTTTATTATTTCCAATAATTGATGTAAACTGAGTTTTAAAGTTTTGGAAATCTTCATATTTTCCCGAAAATAGTGGTAACGGTAAGTCGGGAATTTTAAAGTTACTCACATGAGAGGTAGTGATTTCACTTTTGTTTTTATTAGAGTCAAACTTAGAGAGTAAAATCATTAAGCCTACCTCTGCTTCCTCGAGCTTCTCTTCTAGTTCGGCTGACGATGCTAAGGCCTCCGTCACATCTGTTTTTTCTGGCAGTAGGGTGTAGGAACGAACGAGATCCGCTACGTTGTTTTTTAAATCCGTTGCTCCTTTTAGCTTGCTTCTAAGTAATATTGCCGCTTCCTCAGCATCTTGATCTCCTAAGTTTAAGTTCTTCGTAAAGTTGCAGAGTTTATTTATTTTTCCTTCGAGGACGCCTTTCTGGCGATTTAAGCTTGTTAAATTTGACATTACACTAGTTGCTCCGGCTGGTCCAAGGACCAAATGTCGGGAGCCTTCAGGTAAACAGTGGACTGTATTTAATTAGTAAGATATTTTATTTTTGTAGATTGTAATAACAGTTACTGCCAAGGGGCAGTTTTGTTACATAAAGTTTTGAACTAGGGTTCAAATGAAGGAGCTGCTGGGAGCATCCGTACAATATGAGATCAAATCTGAATCAGAAGCAGGGTTGCCAGATCAAAATCTACGAAAATAGCCAAACAGCTTCTGAAAATTAGCCAAAAATAGCCAAACCAGCGATTGCAGCGCCATCTTTCGGATTTTTAATAAAGCTTTGCTGAATATGAAATTAGAATAGAGTATGATGAGTTTTTTTTTTTTTTTACATAAGAGGAGGGGAGAGGCGACTTTCTCTCAAAATCTATTGATTTAAAACAATTGTTTAAAAATTTAAAGAGAAACTTATATTTTCTGCTCTTGAATTCCGCACATGCTCAACCCTCAAATAAAAACAAAATCGGTCATGCGGTAAGGCAAACGAGCAAAACAGGTACCTATTAATTACTCAATCTCTCATACAATACAATAACAGGGTGTCTACCGCTCCGGAAAGTCTGGAAAAAGCGGGGAAATTGGAAAATGGGTCCGGAAAGTCTGGAAAAAAACGGGAAATTGGATAATGGGTCCGGATAATTTACCAAAAGAATCAAATCAGAAGAAAAAAATACAGAAAAGGGTTGCAACCCGTTCAAATAGTGTTGGCGCGTTGGCGTCAGACGGCAAGCGCGCCAAGGAGGTTAAATACAACTAATACAGAACACATAGGATAAAGCTCTAAGTTCGGCGGAATAACAATCGGTAAAATTTTGGAAACTCTTTAAGTTTTGAGTTTTAACAAAAGAAGAAGGAAAAAAAAAAAAAAAACACTGCCTGATGATGTGTTCGATTATATCAACCAGGAAATATTCCACCCAAAATCAAAAATTATTTTAAAATATTCTTTTTTAAAATGAATGATTTAAATAAATCATTAAAATGAGTTTGAGTTAAGTTTTTAATATTTTAAATACTTGAAGTTTAATTATTTTCAATACTTGAACCAAAAATGAACATTTTAAACAAGCCATTTTAGAGTTGTTCAAATTCGGACTATACTCTTAAATGTTTAGAAAATAATTCATGCAAATTCATTTTTAGAAAATCATTGAAGGACAGATTTACTTTTAGAAAGTTTTTAGCAATCAATTCGCTACTCATTCTGTACACTGCACTAAAGTGTTTCATAGTTCTTTTTGAGAGTATTTTTTGTTTAAAATTTAACAAAATGTAAAACCTGATTCGATTCACCGTAAATCGTTGAATTTGATTATTGGAATAAAAATATACGTATATATTTATGTGTGTATATATAATTTGTGATGTTATCACTTTTGCATACTTACCAACTTTTACGTATTATCCGTAAAATTTACTGACTTTGGTGTTCATTTATTGATGCACGAATGACGAATAAATTTAACGATTTTTTAGCAAATTTTCAACTTTCTCAATTTTTAAAATTCAATCTTTTTCTATTCTTCAAAAGAATAAATACTTCCCCTTTAACGTTCCTTTATTTAAGCTTCTAATGCTGTTAGAGTAAAAATTGATTCACACTTTAATTTGAAATTTTCTTTTTTATGCACCCCCACCCCTCCATTGAAACTAGTAAATTAAAATCTCAGGATAGGTTCAGATTTTCAATTCATTCTTTCTCCACCCTTCTTGAGAGTAAATATTTTCTCTTTAGCACTTTCATTTAAAGCTCTAATACTGTAAGAATTAAAAATTTCCTACTTTATGTTTAACTTTTAACCCCCTCCCCAACATAAAATTTCCTTGAATAGAGCACAGATTCAGACATAAATGAAAATGTTACAAAGTTAAAAATTTTGACAATAAAAGCAAACAAGAAATAAACTTAGTTTCAATAAGTAGTAACAAGAGAACAAAGTATTACTAATAAAAAATAAATTTAGTTTTACCGATAGCTAGTGGAATTTTACTGAAATAGGTACATACTTTTACTGGTGTTGATTTTTCCAGGTTGGCAGACAGTTTATTCTTTCGCCACTTAATTGTAGTTATATTATTTAACTAGCCTTTCTTTCTTTCCGGTATTACTTAGTCAGGCACGTGCATAATATAAGAAAAAGATAATCCTTGTATGTTCGCGTAGGTAATAATAGATTTGCAAGCGATTTTTGTTTTCATTTCGTTGTCTGCTGTCGTTCGTCTGGTTTTGAAATTTCCTTGATTGTTAAATCATAGTGCAAGTAAGTCTCGACACAAAAGAATTCCAGTTTGGAAAACATTGTAAAGGTGACAGACGGTATAAATTAAAACTAAGTAATATGAGAAGAGACATGTGTTCAAAATTGAGAGAGATGTCATCATATCAAAGGAATAAATATTTGAATAGCGATAGTCGTCTGGCTTAAATATTTAAAGGAACACAACACTTTGTTATTATTATTAATTCCTTTATTAATTTATTTTTTCTTTGATTTAGTAAAAACTGTTTCGCATGACGTATATTTGCCAAAGCATAAGCTAAATTTTGTATTTAGAGATATATAATATTTGTTAAAAGTGAGACAGCAGTTTGTAATATTGTGTGTGTTGTTGGTTTTCCTATTTTTCTTTTTTCTTCATTCCCATTTCTTTTATTTTTGTGTCTGTTACAGCCGTTTAAATACGCTTTGAGAAAGATTGTTCAAAAACCTCAAATTTGCTGGCATTGGACGTAAAATATTCCTGAATCGCACTAAATTATGGTATTTCTGCTCATTTGATCTGTTAAATTAAATCTTTTCGTGCTGCTTTAGACATTGCGTGATGTAGAAAGGAAGTGAACATATCAAATTGTGTCCGATTTCGACCCTTATGCTTAATTCTTTCTGCTTGTTTCATTCGGGGGAATGCTATTCCCTTTGCATTTTCTATGGCAATAACTTGTGTTACATTTTGTACTTTTCCATGGATAGTAAAAGGTTGATAAATTTATGCGCATTAGTGTTGACTTTTAAATTCTAGTTTTATTTAAGTAACTATACTGAGTACTTTGGTTATAGTTGTATACCTGCTCATAGGCATACCCACGGAGAGGCTATGGTGGCTCAAGCCCCCCCCCCCCTGGGTGCGCCACTGCTTGCAGTCTGTATCATGGCGGATCTGATGACAGGAGAGGGATAAAAAACATTGAACCCGCGTTTAACCTGCTTGCTCTCGTCGTATAAAAAGACTCCACGGAGACGACTCTTTTCAACCAATGTTGCTTCCCAGAATGGTACTTAGAATGCTCCACCGGAACCCAGAAATTGCACTGTTCCTTGGAAGAAGTCGAGCATTTATGGAAATAGTTATTTAACATTTCTCTTATTTTATTTTCTGGACTCGAGCATAAAGGCTACAGGTAATTTAACATTTTAGTGAATGGAATTCTGTTTAAAATTTTTTGTAAAACGACCGCTGAATCAAGTACTAATAAAGATAACTGATTAATTATTTCTCGGCTTTTGAACTATTGATTTTCCTTGAGTGAGTTGATTGTTCTTATGTCAATAGGTAGGCTAAACAAAGTTGAGGTTCATCTCATGTGCCCCCCCCCCCCCAACACGCTTCTCATTTTCGAATGAGATTATTAGATTACAAACAATTGGTTTGTGTTCCCAAGTTTAAACAGACTGTACTTTTCTCTTTTGCTTTTTCAATAAACAGATTAACTTTTTAAAATCTTAAAAATAGGGGGGGGGGGAGATAAAATAAAAATGAAAAATTATCCATATCAGATGTCGCTGAATTGCTGTCCTTGAATACGCAACAGTAAAATTATATACATTTTTCTTTTCAAGTGTTCGCTCACTTCCTCATCGTGTGTTATGTAATATGTTATATACGCAGTCCTTCAATTTAAAAATAGTTGTTTATTGTTGACTTAACTCATCCGCTCCAGACCAGATCTCTCAAGACTCGACTCTCCTGTCCTTGCGACTCAGTTTATTGTGCTCTAACACTAATCTTTGATCTTCATTTCTTCCGCTTTCTCCTAAAAAGATGAATCTCTCGTGCCGTAACCGTGAACATTTTTTGCTGCGTATTATTATTATTATTATTTTTTAGTGTAGAGTATGAATATGGCCTAAAATTAAACTATATAAATAAATTAAAAAATTACAGTGATTTTTAAAAAATTTATATATTTTTCTACGTTAAATTATTGAATAATTATGAAACCTAAAATATTTCAAATCAAATTTTAATTTGGTATAGTTATGATACATAAGACAGGTCTACACATATTATTTAACTAATAATAATAGAATGAAATATGCAATAGGAATGGTTTAAGGAGCCAGGTGTGAGTAAATAAAAGTCTAAGCTTTTTTTGCTTTTTTTTTAAATCCAGAGTTTTAAAAACAAGTCCATTTCAGTGTTGAATAAAAATGTTAAAACTTGTGGTTAAAGATTGATAAGAGTTGATTGATATAGGTTTATCTAAATTTTTAATAAATAAGTTAAAGTAAATTATTTTCGTATTTTCGCAGCCCTACTTCGACCTGACAGTTTTTAAAACACGACTGAGATTGACTTAACAATCTTAACGACAACGTTTAAAATTTAATTAGTTGTCAGCCTATGTATATTCGTGCTATAAGCCAAAATTATGTCACAAGTAAAGCGCTTTTGCAGTTTTTGGGGATTTGGTATTATTGAAAACAATCCTTCTACTACATATTCAATGAGCATTGCGCGAGATTTATACTATTATCACTTTTCATGTGCTCTCAGAGTGAAGTCATCCAGAGTGATCATCCTTGTTTAAATATTTTCATCCAGTTGGATCGTTTCACCTCAAGTCACTGTCATTGTGGCGGGTGCGCCAACTTTCAAACCCTCTCAACTATGAAACGAGCTTTTAGAGATCAAACATTGGTTTCATAGTCATCAGGAATCACTTTGTTTTTTAGTTTTTATGGATAATTTCTGCAATTTTTCTCAGATTCATTTTGATCAATTTTTGTTTAAAATGCCTGCTTTTCTCATTTCTCTCTGTCAACCTTATTCTAGGATAAAAATATTTACGAAATAAACCTTGTTTTCGTAGTTAGCTTATCGCGCCATCTGTCAGAGCGCCACAAAAATCTGTTGCCGAACTTCCTACAAGGGTACTAAAATAAATTTTTATCTGAAGGTCGTTTAAGCTTCTTCTGTTCAGGTGAAGCATTTTATTTTGTCTCTTCTTCGTGTTCGCTTGGCCTCAAAGTTTGATGAGTTGAGAATTGAATCCTTATCCTGAATATTAATCTTTTCTTTATTTTCCTTGAAATTGTCTTCGATATGATTGTTCGTTTGGAATTTTTAACCTGCAAATCTGTCTCCGAATTTATGTTTTTATCATTATTGGTTTATGAATTTAATTATGATGATCTGTTCGCAGATCTTAAAGGAAAAAAAAAATCATCTACAAATAAAATTAAAAGATATATATTTTATCTCTTATTATTAGAACGCAAAATGATAACAATGTAAGACTATTGGACTTATCAGAACTTTCTCGACTAATGTAGGCACTCTCGGATCATTATGCTAACATCCGTCGGACATTTTAATTAGTGTGAAACAAATTTGAAATAACGTAGTTTTAATATCGTTTGGAAAGAACCTTAAACATTGAACATATAATCAATTTTCATCTTTTCTCTCGCTATTATAGTTTACAAAATTGTATGCAAATGTTAATTAACCTTTCTACCGTGTACGGGTCGATTCGACCCATAAAGAATAGTTAGGGACAGGACAAATGAACTAATATCCTTGCTGCAGTAATAAATGTTGATAATATCTAAAATGAGATTCATAGAAAACGATTATCAAGACACATTTAATCTATACAAACCGATCGATTAGATTCATACAGGTAAAGGTCTACTTTATGAACAGGGCAGAAAGGTTAAATCTACGCAAACCTCTGACTATACTGGGACATATCGGCCATTTTAAATGCAGTAAAGGAAGAAAAAAAAAAAAGGAAGAAGTTCAACTGTTGGGAAGAGCGTTGAAACTGAGTATTTTACTTTCTTGTATCTTTTATCTTGCATTCATAGTTAACGAAACATCTGTTGTTAAAATTTGTCGAAACACATGCCTGCAACTCTTTAATCAAAATTGGGTGCACGTCATCAAGTCGAGCGTCTCTGACATGGCAACTGCTTTTAAAGTACGCAAAGGAAACGCACTTCAGGACAAATTTCTGGATGTTGTTATGCTCGAATATTTAAAAAAGTTTCTGAAAAATGAGAACACTAAAATGCCTACGAAACTTTTCGTGGGTTTTAAATTAATAACGCTCTAGCAATTTATTAAAGGAATTTATCGTTTCTGAAGAGAAAAACTTCTGAATGTTGGCACTCCTCGGGAACTGCTAGAGACCACCAAGGGAACATTCTGAACTACATATTTGACGTGCACGTACACCGTATACACGGTGTTCTTACGTGATATGTTGGAATCGAACCCGAATCGTTCTGTTACCAGTAAGTCCAAGCATATATGATTTTCTTAGGGGGAGGGGAAATTTTTTTAACTACGTTTAGAAGCATCAATCGACTCTCCTCGCACTTTTTCCTTTACTGCATCAAAATACCGAAGCCCTGTTGACACCGTGACAATCGATCATGTTCCCAAGTTGAATGCCCTTCGCTGAAAATCACTTATTGCCTCATTCGATTCGATCGAACATTAGTACTTTTTTGAGATCGTGTGGTAAGTGAGGTGTGCGCTATGTCCTTATTTCATCGACGGTGAGTATTCAAAGATGCTCTCATTGCAAAGATGTACTGAAAGATTTTTCTTATAGTTCTGTATTTTTTAAAGAATTAGAGGAGAAGTAAGGTTATATATATTGGACACCAATACACAGAAACAGCTGTGTCCAATTAGCCAATTGTTCTGGGCGGAGAATTTTAGAATCTGTTACGTTTCTTTAACTTGTTCATCTGAAAGAAAATCACTACCATTTGTTTGCAGCGATCTGAGCAAATAGCTTAAACTTGTAAAATTAGTATCGATATATATATATATATAACTTGCCTGAGCTAATTGTATAATAAAACAAAATGTCACGCTATAGCAAAGTTAATTTTTTGAGAGGGGCTAATTTATTTTTAAGAAAATGCTCATTTGACTCAAATAAATTGCATAATAAAGCAAAATATTACCTGTAAGCAATTATTTTTGGGACGACTGGGGGCTGAAGCCCCTAGCCCCTCTCCTTGATCTCCCACTTAGCAGAGTTCATCTTAACGTAGTCAATATTTGTAAAATATTAACTTATATTGATCCAAAGGAAGCCACTAAATATTATGCAGCAGGAGGACTTAAACAACTCTAGTTACACATCTCATGTTTTCCCCTTTCTGTATTACTCAAGTAAATGGTTTACACGTTCCTAGAAAAACATAATAACGTATAGTTTGTACACAAAAGCTCATCAATACATGTTTATTTTTAAAATATCCGATGTTTCCCCTTTCTTTAAGCAGTGTTGTGTGGGGGGAGTTTTTCTTCAGCTTCAGTGAAGCTAAAAAGTACTTTGCATTGATAACAGGTAAAAGATGTTCCGATTTTTACATTATTTTTTAATCTTAATTTTATTAACTCCAGTTTTATCTTATTATGTTTATCAGCAATTTTTATCGAACCTTTCTAAATACATACTACGTTGATTTCAAATTACGCAGTTGATACTAATCTAATACTAATTTCCTACTCAAATCATGCTGCAGCATTAACTTCAACAAATGGTTAGCTCCCGGTTACTTGGTAGCACTTTTAGCAAGTCGTTTATTTTAGCCTGCATGCATGCCCCCGCCTCCCTAACCTTTGTTTTGTCTGGCATTGGGCGAGGCTGTTCGTTTTATTTATCGTGCATCCGAAATTTCAGCGTCCCGAGTTTATTGATATTTATTTATTACATCGTTTCTTTCTTTTTTATATCCTTTGTTAGTTGGCTGATGATTCGTAAACAAGCCGCGTTATTCATTCAGGAAAAGTGTTATGTCATTAACCTTCGATCGTTCTAACTCCTGTGCTTCGAGGAAAAAATGATTTGCTGTGACATCGCTTGAACGCCTGATGAAAATGTTTTTTCCATCGCGAAAGAGTGTTTTCTATTTAGTTTTCAAGGTTTTGTGACTTTGCTTTAATTCATTCATTAATATGCTCCATTTGTTGAAAAAATATATATTGTGTTGTACTCGAGAAAGCGATAAACTGTACCAAGTACGTAGATTATGAAACGTTCAATACAATTTTATTTGCACTTACACTTGTTAAAAGAATATGTGCAAAGGGCAGGACTTCAGACCCACTAGGAAGAAATGATAGGTAAAGAAAAATCACTGTCGCCCAGAGGCTTAGCGTACAAAAAGGGGAGACCGTGAAAGTACGATGTTTGGTCCCGAACAGGTTTAAAAAAAAAAAAAAAATCTAGTAACAATTTTAATCATTGCCCTAAGAATCTAAATAAGTAACTGTTCTTTTTGTGTGTGTGTGTAAAAGAGCTTTATGTGTTATGTACATTATTTTCGACCAAGAGCATTCTTTTATATAAGAAAAAAAAATGTAATGCATATTAATTTAATTAATCAATAATCTATGTTAGTTTTATTTTGTTTGAAGTAGACGAACTCTCTAAACTGCATTTTTAATGATTATTGCTCATAGAACCTAATATATTGGAATCCATTTGGCTACTTCGTTAACTAACTAGGAATGTTACATGCATCCAAATGAAGAATTTTAGATTTTTTTTGAGCCGGTGAAACTATTTAGGCTTGAGATTCGTTTGTTCATTGACTTAGCGTTATATGAACCTTGAGGTTTGAGCCTGTCAAGATTTTCTTTTCCTAATACTTACCCTTTCTGTAGTTACCTCAATAATTTCTGTACCCAGTTGCATCTACTTTATCTATTTGCGCATGCAGCATTTACCCCCTTTCCCTGAACATGGTAGACGGCTGAAGAGTGGAGGTCCCGTGTTCAGGCCTATCGCGCGTTTATCGATCTGTCTGGAGATTTGTTCGGTTTACCCCAGATGTAACTTGAATACGCATTATGACCCCTTTAAAAGTCTTCCGACTAATCCCCTCCCCCCCCACACACACACCGTAGGCTGATGCTTATTCGTGTAGGCTTGCCATTCTCAAACTCAACCCCCTTTCCCCTGTTCCTTCCAATAATTTTGTAAACTTTAGGCTTTTGTATATTAATGACATTACTTGCTATGTGCTTGGATTTTTGTTTTAAATTCTTATTTTAAGAGGTTGGGTTGGGGGGGGGGGGGCTAAATTAGTAACTTTTAAATCTTGAGCATGACCCTCCTTGAAATCCAGTATGTCTGGTCTTTTGCTTGTCCCTATCTTTGCTTTTATTCTTGTTTCTTTTTTATATTATTCCTCGTATATATATTTCGTTATGAACCGTAGTAGTACGTGGAATTTCTGTTGCTAGGGCTGTCATCTGCCTCAGGGATGAAGGTCACCATTTGTGCATGTAAAAACGTCGACATTGAAATAATGCTCGCATGGCCTTGATGGTTTCTGGTTCACGTTCAGTTCACGTGCGGCGGCAGTTGTGGGCCCTGTTTTTTCGGATCGCCGTGCTATTACTGGTCTTTTGTTTCGTGCAAGCGTAGGCGCTTGAATAGCTATCTTGTCACTCGCTGTCCTTTGTCCGACGAAGAGAAATATTTCAGAATTTTATATTTATTTCGCTCTTTAAACAGTGGGGAAACAAAGGGAATTTGGCGTTATTCACAGTGGGGTTGTTTGCCCTCTGAGGGATGAATGTATCTTGAAAAGAATGGAACATATAAAAGGCCTTTCATCAATAAATTCTTGTACATACTAATAGTTTGATTAGTGATATTTTGTAAATTGATGAAAAACAAAAGAATATTCGATAGTGTAGATTCGTATTCACAATTAAAAAAAAGAAAAAGATTACTAGAACGTAACTTAATTGTTAAACGAATCCATGAATCCCTAGTCCACCCTGTGAAACTTTTTACGCACTGTACACTTTTTGGAATTCACTATGCGCATTACACCTCAAAATTTACCCCCCTTCCCCCGGATACTTTTCGATTGAAGTTTTAAAAATTACAAATGCTATTTAATGTATATGAATAAATCTATTTATAATTGACATAATTTTATTTATTTTTTCTGCGCTCACATGAATGAAGTAATATTTACGAAAATAGGATCCACTGCGCTATTATTACTTCAGAATGAAGCATTAAAAAATTAATAGTAATAATCGAGCTTTAAACTAAGGTGACCAACCGTCCCATATTTTGAGGTTTTGTCGCTATTTATAGCCCGTATATTGTCCTGTGCAAGTATAGACACGATTTTGTGTGATTGGTAATGTTAGAATCTCCTGAGTATACTCTCTTAATAATCAAGAGTGAAAAACCAGTGCTGAGGAGTGATATATCACCCTACCTTCGTGACAAAAATCAGCCAACCTCCATAGAGTGAGAAATCACTATTCTGAAGAGTGACATTTCTGACTCTGGACTAGGAGTGAGAATTCAAAAACCCACTCCGGGAAAGAGTGCCTCACTCTAAGGAAAGGGTGACAGCACGCCATCCCTTAAAGAGTGGAGCGCTCTGATCAAGAGTGAGCTATGACCCTTTTTAAGAGTGACCGCCACTTTTTATAGGGTGATTATTCGAGACCGTATCCAGGGGTCCGGACCCTCCCCCCTCCCCAAAAAATTGATTTTTGTTAATAAAATAATAATAATGACGTCTTTTTGTGAAAAATTCTGCCTTTTCCACGGTTTGGACCCTGCCTGAAATTTTTGTCTGGGTACGGCCCTGGATTTATTCCTTGCATATGCCTTGCTTCTGGCTATCACTATTTTAGGGAAATTAAAATAATTCCTTATATATATATATATATATATATATATATATATATATATATATATATATGAATGTATCTGGTAACAGCATTGATTATTATTATTTTTTAAATATTTGGCAAACATTAAAAGATATTTTCTATATAGCATCAATATTTATCCAATCTTGTGAATTCATTGAAAATAAAATCCAATATTATAAATTTAATATTTTGCCCATTTGAAGTCAAATTTTAATACTATTGAATCTTAAAGTATTTGAAATTTATCAATAATATTGAGTGTATATTAGAAATATTTCCAATATTATTAAGTACTAATTACTTTTAATTATTAAAATTTACATATATGTGAATACTTTGAGAGTAAAGACCACTTCCAGTATTGGTAAAAACTAGAGTTTAGCCCTGATATATGCTCAAAATGTTATTATTATTTGTAAAATTTTAATTAACATATGAAGTGTGTATTGAAATATTAATTATATATTGAGAATATTTCTGAAGCAGTCTCACTACCAATGAACTTTTAAATATTAACTCAATATTGTGAAAACATTGATATCAAAAACCAATAATATTACAAAGTAGTAAGTGAACACATTGAGAATAAACAGTTTCCAATATTGGTAAATAAAATTCCAATATTGGTAAAAATTAGCATTTAGGTCTGATAAATTCTCAAAATAACATTATACTTTCAGTATGACTATACTAATACCTTTTTCCACTGAATTTAACATACAAAAAAATATATTCTTAATATAGGGTTGTATTGGAAATATTTTTGAAGTAGTCCTCAATTGATAAATTTTTTAATGTTAACTCAATATTGTTAAAAAAAATTGAAAACAAAGATCGACTGTAACTTCGTCAAATGTATCAAATGTAACTTCGTTCAAAGTAGCAAAGTTAATATTTGCCTCAGATATATTTAAAATGCATTTATAGTATTTGATATACATTGGAAATATATTCAATATGGATAAGTAATTACTTTAACATAACTTTATACCATTTTTAATTTTTTTGGTTAATATTTACTCAATATTACACTGGGAATAAAGCTAGTATTGGTAAAAAGTAGAAAGTTGATATTTAACCTTTATATTGTAAAAATTATAAAACTTTGCTGCTATTGAATTTAAATTAAATATATTTAAAATGTATCTGCAATATCGAGCGCCTTGAAAATATTCTTCATATCGTACAAGTAAATATTTTTGCCGCATTTACCTCCCCCCCCCCCAAGTTTGTCCATAGGCAATCTTTAATACATCATAGCTGGATATTGGGTATATCTATTAGAAGTCCAACATAAAATAGATTTCTCTATTAGAAATTTGAGGTGTGATCTCTCTAATGAGTAAATAACATCTATAATATACAGGTATCTGTATATATGTAGCATGATAGTTATAATAATTAAACTTCCAGAAGATCTCAAATATCCCAAAAATGGCTATCTATTTCATATTCAAAATATCCAAAGATCAGAAATTGATACTTATTTCATATCCAGAACTTCTTAGATATCTATTTCTGGGCTATCTTGGATTATTGTCATGTTCAGAATGATCCATAACAGCTGGAAAATAAATTTTACGTAGCTCAATGGTACAAGTAATATCTGACCCCATGCATTTTTAGATTCTTGCTTTCATTCCAGTGAGTGAAATGTGGACTGTTGACACAAAACATACAGTATTTAAAATAACAGCCTATTCTGAAATTAAACAGATTAAGAAGGAGTACAGAGTTTCATTTTAATAATCAGATGATGGCATCACTAAAAGGTACCCCCAAGAGTTCCACATGGCTACTAAAACAAACCTCCATAACCTCTAGATCTATTTAGTTACAGAATTCGTTAACAGTTTATGTTTTGTTTGGTTAGTCAAAACGTAACAGGAATAGAAGTGAAAGTTTCAAAATGCTTGGAGGTGATCTGTATAGCCACTGAGCTATGTAAAATCCATCAGCAGGAGATTTATAAGAATTTTCTTTGTCTGCAGTACTATAACTTCATTTGAGGTAATCTGTGATCAAACAAGAATAGAAATAAGAGTTTCGGACATCCACATTACTCAACAGTGTGCAGAAATATTTGATATGTTCAATGATACCTTTTCTCCTGCTGAAATAAAAAATCCCTGAAAGCTTATTTTTTACCTATGGTACATTTCAGAACAACTTTCACTTACAACAGTATTAACAAAACAATAAAAATAGTTCATGATAAGATATTTATATAAAATCAAAAGAATACTAATAATTTTGATTTTTAAAAAGGTTTTATTTTAAGCATAATTTATTCAAACTTTCTTTTCGACTTTATTACAATTAACAAGTCTTTTTTTTTAATTTTAAATAAATAAGAAATGAACAGGATTGAATTGTTATCGAAAAGAAATTATTTGAAATTAAATTTCAGTCATTTATACGAACAAATACAAGAATTATGAAACACGAAAATAAGTTAAATGAGTAATAGCTATCCTTTAATTGAAAACCAAAAAAAAAAAAAAAAAAAAAATTAAATAAATAAACTAATTGTTGGGTAAATCAAAAATATAAATATATCTGCTGATAACCTCTGTTAATGTACATATCATGTTTGGAAATTTAAGAGAATACCTATTTTTCTATTCTTCCCCCTCGCCCCAGAAAAAGGAATAAAATATTTCTAAAATGGAAACTACTTTATATTGATTGATTTCTTTTTTTGTGAAAAGGGGTAAAGAAATATTTTTGTGCAGGCCAATACATAAATAATATAAATCAAAACCAATTATTTCATAATTCCCCAACAATGCCCATTTTGTTGAATCCCCCCAACATTTTTGTCTTGTCCAAAAACCATTATTTAAGGTTTAGAGGCATGAGCAAGAATACAGGTTAGAATCCTTAAAAAGTTCACCACCCAAGTCAGCCCCCCCAAGAAGACACCCCTCTTGTAGACTTGCCATAACGCAAAGAAATAATTGAAGTTTAGAGCATGAGGGTGAACCATATTAACCTCCATAGATAATGTCTGGGTGAGGGGTGAGGGTGGTGATTCACAGAAAAAGATTTTTTTTTTTTTTTCACCTCTTAAAAAACCAAATTCCTGTTCTGAACATAATTTATACATACTTCAAAATAAAAGCCATTTCTTAATTTTTTAATATATATACACATTCATTTCTTTATTTATTTTTAAGTGTGATTTTATTTATTTCAATTTCACTTTTACAGCAAAATAGCTACAAATTACTTAATCTTTTAAAACTTCAAATTGAAAAAAAAATTCTTTTAATATAGATTTTATGCAAGAATTATTATACTATTGAAAACAGATTTAGAACAATAAATGAAAGTAAAGCCAGAAAAACTCATTAGTATGTTAGAACAAAGTTCAATTAATACGAGGGCCAAAAAAAAAGAAAGAAAAAACAGTTAATAAAAATATATAAGCAAAGTCTTAATAAAAACATGAGTAATGGAACTTCCAAGTCCAGAGTAGTCTTCAGCCTAGCAAATTTTAGTTTACGATGCGTTCTAAATTAAAAAAAAAATTTAAACTATTACAGAACTGCAGAAGTAAAAAATAGCCTACGAATTGAAAAAGTGGAAGATATCTCTTATTGAGACTCTTGCAGGTTTGAATGAATTATAAAAGCAATGGCAGTGAACACACAACAAATTATTACAAATTTGGTTTAATTGTATTACATTGTTACATTTATATAAAATACAATCACTGGATTCAATATGAGTACTTCAATACTATTTCACATTCAGGGATTCTTCTAACAGCATCTGGAAGATAAAAATTATGACTTCAACAAGTAATTACAGAATTAAAAGTTAAAACATAACTGCTATTCTATCCTAATAAAAAAAGAGTACCCTCCCCCCTCCCCATAATTTGAATAAGACTGAAGAAAGGCTCAAAATCAGAAAGAGTTGGCAGCTAGAATATACTAGAGCATAAACTAGATCTATGTTAAATACATACAAAATAAAATTAGTTAAAATTAGTTTTGTGTGTACATGGATTAGTGTCAAATTTAAATCTCCAACTAAAGCACAGCTTAACACTTTCAACTAGGTGATGAATTTACAGAGGAATAAGTCACCAGATCTTTTCATTTGATTCAGAAAACATTTTGTTTATAGTTTCACTAAAATCGGAGGATAACTTTATAATAAAAAGTCTGCAAATCTACATACATTTTGGAACACCTTTAGGAGCAGGTTAAATACAATTTTGGAACAGCACTAAAGCATACCGAAAAATGGTAATAATAAATACTTTCTTATTACCATTTTTCATATTACCATATTTATGTATGGTAATAATAAATACTTTCAAGTAACATTTACATATACTGTAACCTTCTGAGTAAGAGAGGGAAGGGAAACAGGGTTCCTACTGTTAAAATTGTACAAATTATGAATAAAATAAAGATGTAGAATTTAAGCTGCCTTTTACATTTTAATTTTGCCACTGAACATAAAAGCAAATGGAAAAAAAACTGCAATAAAACCTAAATATAGCAGCTCAAAAAAAAAAAAAAATCTATTTTTTTACCTGCAAAAAATAAAAGAAAAAAAACTTTAATTTTACAGATAAGAAATGCTTGTACTGTTTTATAAAATAATCTGTTCTCTATGCTCTATTAATATTAGAATATACTGATATGCAAAGTGATTGAGAGCACAAAATACTTTATTAAAAGTAAGGAACATATTGTAGGATTTACTTCACAAAATTTTATTTTGTGAGGTAAATCCTCTGAGGTAACACAAAAAAGAATAATTGGGGACAGTATTGAAGCGAAAATCCCATATCAAAGCAATTTGGAATAAAATTATCCCTGAATCACAGTAACCTGTGCGTAATAACAAACATCAAACTAATAGTGACAAAATAAATATTAAACACATTACTTACTATTGGTGAGTTAAATTTGCAAATTATTACAATCAATTAAAAAATAGAAAATATTCAGGACTTGTAACATATTTTAGGTACATCAAAAATTGAGTAAAAAATAAAGTGAACTTTGCAATAAAAACTTTTCATGCACAGCAAGTAAAATATCATCAAATAACAACATTCTTAGCAAAGATCACATCTATATGTGGAAGATAAACAAAAGAAATAAATAATTAAATGGAAGTTTGAAAATACTTTTCATATCCAGTCTGGTAAATTACAAGGATTCAGTGCTCAGAAGTGTAGCTAGAGGGGGACATTTGTCCCAGGGCATAGGATCCAAAAGGCACCAATTTGTATATAAAACTTTTTCCAGCGCATTTTGGTAAACAGGAAGTGATGCAAATTTGTTCTCTGGCACTGAAAATTCTTGCTACACCTCTGAGTACTGACCCCAATTAATAACCTAGATCTTCTTGAAGTCAGTTAAAAACTAGACTAAAGATATTTTTGAGTAATATTCAAATATACATATGACAACATGTGAACACTGACAAGGTTATTGCACTTTGTTAATACTGCAGGCTTAAAAAATCTGAATTTACTAAGGAAGTAAAGTTTACATTTACATATTGTATTAGTAAAATTAAAAAATAATATATTTCATCTGTTTTTACCACTAATGGTGGTACATGTAATATGGTGTCAAAACTGGTAGGCTAGTTTTCGATTTGGTTTGTACCAAAGTACAGATATGAGATTAACAAAAAAGGAAAAAAAGTCTGAAAGAATGTCCAAACAACTTTTGAGCAATTATACTTATGAATTTCAAGAGCAATAAATATTTTAATTTTTATTGATACTAAATCTATCTTACTTATATACAATTTTGCCTTACTGAAAAATCAGAAAATTTTTGAAAAAAATGAAAAAACTGAATTCTTTATAAACATTGAAAAAGGTCTGAATATTAAACTAAATTCTTAAATCTCATCTCTGAAAGTAGCATTTTACAGTTTACATTTTAAACAACAACAGCAGTGACAACATTAATAATAATAATAATAATAATAATAATAATAATAAAAGTTACAGGAGTTTCAAGGTTTTACTTGCAACATATTTTTAAGAGGTAGTGAGGGTGCAGAGTAAAAAAATTAATCTGAAGGGACTAAAAATTGATTTTTATACTTTATTTCATTGTTACTTCATAAAATGTTGCAAATAAGACTTGATTTTGCAAGCAATTTATTAACTTGGTGTCAAATATGCAACTTGACATAAAAAATTTACATATAATAGAGATTAAATAAATGACAGAATATAGCATAACATAAAATGATATACTAAAGAGTTGCCTGTGTCAAATGCTTTAATAAAGAATACCACATTGAATTTTACTGTATAAATATTTATTGTTTTACTCATTGATGTAACTTTACCAAAAGTTATACTTTTTTTTTCTTTTAAGAACAGCCCTAATAACTTTCTCAATTTACATGAAATTTATAAAATTTAATACATAGTCACTAACTGCCCCAAAGTAACATCACTTTAGGGAAAAAAAACTAGAAAAAAACATATAAATCAATTTGGAAAATAAGAAAAAAATAAACTAAACAAAAAAGTAAACATCTCAAAAAAAAAAAAAGTTATTGACAATTATGAAATTATGCGATACAAGCTTTGAAAAAATTAGACCGCAGAGATCAAAAGTATGCAGACTTTGAACTAGTAATTAAGAACATTTAAAGAATAAATAAACAAATAAAACAAAAATATGAATACCACTTATAATGCCAATAGTTTCTTCTCTTTTACAGCATGCCACTGACAAAAATTCAATGGTTTTCCACAGGACCAGTTCAGAGTACTAGAAAATAAAAAGATAATAAAGTGATAAACAGCCAAAATCAATCAGTTTTTCTTGTAACATATTTTATTCATCACTTGGCTCTGCAAGCTTAAAGACAGGCTTCTCAAAAACTCGGTATAATTCAGAATGCTTCTTCATAGACAGCATGATGAACTTTTATAGAACAACAAAACTGCAGGTCTTATCCCATTTTTAGGGAGAAATTCACGAAAGTGGAAACTGTATCTGATGGCTAATTCTCCCTCTATTTTGGACAATACAATATGTTATAAATTTTTCTCTGAGTATTTCACTTCTATAAATTAACCATTTGTATTGCCATAAATACAGCTTGTGAAGAGAAATTCTGAATTTTCAAATTTCTGACATAGTTGAATTCTTTTAAAACCTGTCCAGAAATTGCATTATTTCTTGTAAAAAAAAAAATAATAACTTGATTGAAACATTTTGTTTCTACTCAGTGAGACACTTAATGAAACACAATTTTTGTGAGAAATCTACTACCCATCTGATTCAGTGCTTAAGATATACATTCTTCTAAAATGGGATGCTTTGCAATGCAAATAATAATAATAATATAAAATTCACACAGACATGTGTATAAGGAACATTTATAACATATGATATGAATATAAAATTAACTCCCAAATTTAAAAATACACTGAAACAGTAAATAATTAAAAATAAATACATACTTATACCTAAAGACATCCAAAGTAGTATTCACCCTTATCAAAGGTTCTTGAAAAATCACCCAGTCATCGCTGTTATTAACTCTCCTATATTTCAAGAAAATGAGTATTCAGTACATAAAAAACATTCTAAAAGTTTCGTTTTCTAAAGCAACCAATTTATATGAATATTCATTTATTATCAATTTATATATATTTAACTAATGACCACCCAAGGTAGGAGTCTTCAGTTAAAATTTACATTTAAACATTATCACAAGAACAAATGATTCGGTGGTAGATCGAGGGGTAATGGGATGAGTGGCTATAGAGCTTCAGTCCCCCCCCCCCCCATCTCAAATCCAGGCAGCAATTATGACATAAAGTCGCTTGAGTCAGAAGTATGGGTCTAAATGGGGGCCCCCTTACATTTAGTTTCTTCACCGACTCTGACAATTGTCTTTCTGTATTTTCCACAGTATTTACCCGCTTGCCCATGATAATCAGGGAACAATCATATTACATTAAATTTTTCAGTAATATTTGACTTATTTATTAAGATATATTTTTCAGAAATTTGTATATGAATGCATTTAAAATTATTTCAGATTTTAAATGCAAAAATAATGTGTAACAGATAAACAGTGATAATTCGCAAGTAATAATATATTAAGATGCTAACATATCAAAAATATATACTTGTGCAATATATATGAGGAATATTTGAAATATACACCCAATATTGTGGATACATTTTAAATAAATTTAATTTAAATTCATTAAGATTGACAATATAATGGGTAAATATTAATTTGCTACAATTTACATTAGTATTTATTTCCAATTTAATGATAATATTGAATAATTAAGTATATGAACATGAAAAAATAAAAATACTATAAAATTAATTACTTGTCAATATTAGGAATACATTAGAAATATTACCAATGTTTACCTAATATTGTGGATACATTTTAAATACATTTGGGCTAAATATTAACTTGCTGCTATGTAAAAATACTGGTTTGGGTTTTCAATGTTTTACAATCCTGTGAGGTGCTATTTGAAAGTTTATTGGTAATGGAACTACTTCAGAACTACTTCCAAAATATAGGCAATATTGCAGATACATTTCATTTAAATTCAGTAGAAAAAGGATTAAAATTATTTTGAATTTTTAAGTAAATTTTACCAATATCATAAATTTATTTACCCTTAATGATACCCAGTAGAAGACCCAAACTCTGAAATCCATGCTGTCTGCTTTCTCAACAATGTCAATAAATAATGAAATCTGTTCTGCTACCTGCAAGTTCAGAAAACCACAGAATAATATCAAATACTTGAAAAATATAACATTAATGATATGGGCACCCATAAGGGGGGGGGGCTCAAGGTAGGGAACTTGCTCCCCCCTAGGAGAGGAGAGCAGGGGCAGGGACATACCCCAAAAAAAATTCTGGGAGGGTCCAAAATTTTCGGAGGGGGTCCAAACGATGAAAAAGGCAGAAATTTTCACAAAAAGACTTCACCATTATTGCTTTGTTAATAAAAACTGAAATTTCGGAGGTGTTACAGACCCCCACCCCCCTTCCTGGGTACGTCCTTGGCCAGAGGGTGACTGGTGGGGCTTCAGCCACCCTCGAAATAAGTAAACATAAGAAATGGAGAAAATTACATATTCGTGGGTAATTTTGAAAGTTCAGCTTGAAATTTTTAAGGTTTAGATACGTCCCTAAGCCAAACTCACTCCCTCCCCCCCCACTTAAGTATGTTTTTTCAATCTGCAAAGATATGTTCTGATTAAATGAATTTAAAATGAAATATGCTAGATAAATTTTAAGTTTATGAACATTTCCTATGCAATATGTGAAATAACCTTTATTAAAAATGAAGTCTTAAAAAAATGCAACTCAAAGCATGGCTTTTTCCATAACATTACAGAAATAATTCAGCAATCAAAATTAATTGAATGTCAACAATATTATTTGAATTGTCTTAGACTGAACAAGTGTAAAGTAAGCTTTATTTAAGGGGAATAGATGAAGTGAATATTATCAAATACAATGAAGAACCGTTCTGATTATACCATCTTTAAAATAAAACAAACTACATTAAAATCGGCTCATCCATTTGGGATCTATTTTGCCACACACACATCCAACTTTTAGAAAAAAAAAACCCAGGCATTTAGTATCTTAGAATGAAAATTTAATAAACTAAATTCATATTCTGAAAAAATTTAAGGACCCCTTAAAATGGGGTGTCTGGGGCATGTGCCCTCCTTGCTCCTGTGATAATCATGGTCTTATCATCACAGGATTTTCAGTAGTATTTGACTTAATTATTAAAATATATTTTTCAGCAATTTGTACATAAATGCACCTAAAATTATTTATCAGATTTTAAATTTTGAAATAATGTACAGTAGATAAACAGTCTTAATTCACCATTACTGTGATATTAAGATGCTGACACATTAAAAATATTTGTTAGTACAATATGAGGGAAATTTATAATATACACACAATACTGTGTGGATACATTTTAAATATATTTAATTTAATTCATTAACATGGACAATATAATGGATAAATGTTGCTAATTTTTACCAATATTAGTTTTTATTTCCAATATAATAACAATGTGAAGGATTGAGTATATTAGCATTAGAAAAATAATAAAATGGTATAAAAATATTTTTAAAAATTACTTGTCAATATTAAGAATACATTATAAATATTTCGAATTTTTACTTAATATTGTGAACACATTGTAAATATATTTGGGCTAACTACTAACTTGCTACTATTAAAAACTTTATCAGTAATGGAATTACTTCAGAAACATTTCCAGTATATAGCCATAACAAGACATAAAATCTACCAAACCAAAATCTGCAAGGCTCTAAAATTAATACTGTATTACTAAATTTAATATTGTAACACTTACCTTTATTACCAGTAATATTAAACTTATCCGTTACTATACTATTGAATTATCCTTAAACAGTATACAAACTTTTCAATTCCAAAAATCTCGCATTTAACACCAAAAACAATAACTTTTTTTCCGCGTTGAATCAGTTTACCCGCACAAGTATCCCTTGTGTTTTTCGTACTACTAATGAAAGCTCACACATTCTGAATCACCTGCTACTTTCAGCTGGTTTCCCTGATTTAAAAGTGGACTTTCCTGAGGCCATCTGGGGTGTTCGATCGTAAATTATCCACTTTACCATATGAGAGAGAGGTTTGTGTATGTGTAAAAAGTGGAGAGGGAAATATTACACCACAACAACAGAGCGGTTATTTTGATCTAACAACGTATATATGTATATTCTAAGCGTGAATCTGTGCTAGAATGTGCAATAAGATAAAATGATGCACATAGACATATTGAAATTTAATCACAAAATATTTTTTTCCCACGTTTATAATTTATTTCAATATAAATTGCATACAATATATAATTGATCATTATTTTCTGCTTTTGATTTAAAATTTTGTTTATACTATTTGCAACAGGCGCGTATCCTTCCTAAAAATCTGACCCTTTACTTAGTTTAAAATTTGATACTGAGGCTACAGTTGAAACAGCTTGCTTACAATTTGATACACAGGTTAGAGCCCTCTCCACCCCCGAAATAAAATCCTGACTGCACCACCGATTTACAAACACGCATCAAAACATGCTCAAATATTATATACAGAAACAAAAAACGAATGCAAGATTTCAGCTATATAAGCATAAATAACATACTACGATCAAGTATAGAGGCGGATCCAAAGATCAATTTCTCGGAAGGGTATAAAATTAAAAGAAGCAGGCTTGTTTAAGTCTTAAAAACAAAATGTATAGTAAAGCAAAATGTTAACCCTAACCAAAGCAATGTCTGTCGGAAGAGCTGGAGTCCTAATGGATCCGACACTGAATCAATGTATCTTATATGTTGTGAATTATCAAATTTTAAATAACATTTACAATAATTGAAAAGTTATAAGGTTTTACATACTTGTGTTGGCTAAAAGTATTCCATTACTTGTATGCAGTTGGTACTTCGCAACTGCAGTCCAATTCCAATATGGCGTCGTTTGAGTGTGGAAGCAACGCACTCACTCCTGCTGAAGTGAACGCATCATGGGAAATGTGGTGACTCTCTCGCTAGAGTGAGCAGATAGCGCCTTCACCCTTACTCTAAGAGTGACATTGTCTCACTCTTGCAGTTAGGGTGACAGAATCCTATCGATGAAGAGTCATAATGCAATTTTCTCACTCTTATCTCACTCTATCTGGGATCATTTGCCGGTGACTTTTTGTAAGAGTGACAATGTCACTCTAAATTTTTAAGAGAGTAAATTCTGCATAAAAAATTATTCGAAGTTTAAACACTTGTTTTCATAAATTGGGAACTTATGTGACTATCCTGTATTTAAACTTAAGAAAGATGCTCACTTTTAAACTATGCCTAAAACAAAACGTTTTTTCTAAATTCTTGTTATTTCGTTGGAGATAGTGTATCATTTCAGGAAACTGAAACGGCGGGTCACTAAACTAGATACCGTTTTAGCAGATAACTGGTATATTTCATTTTCGCTTTCTTTTATTCAGAGACATTACTTCCCCGACTAAAAAGGCTTGTTGCGGGAGAAGTTATACCTGTCCGATTATAACTTGATCACTTAGTTTATGAAAATGTTTACACAAAATGTCATCTTCTTTTCAGGATTGTGTAATTTATGACTTATCCTTATCCCGTGATTTACAACTTTTTACGTGCCAGTCCTCGTAACGTAATCGAGTTTCCTTACTTGCATCTCCTGCTGCACGATAACCGTGTGTGCCTTTCCTTCGTCATTTTATTTAGCAAATAAAGAACTTTTGTAGCGATTTTTTAACACAGTTGACTGCTTAACGGCGCTTTACTTAATGGAGATTTCTATATAAAGAAGACAATATATCGCAGCTCTTACGCTGTGTAGAAATATGTTCTGAGGACAGCCCGACAAGTGGCATAGCGATAGCGCTTTGAACTGGGAGACGGAAGGTGCCTGGTTCGAAAGCAGGTCGCGTACGCCGACTTAACCGCTCGGAGTTTTTCGTGGTTTTCTTCGAAACTTCGCGTAAATACGGGTTAGGACCCCTTAGAAAGTAACCCACGGAGGGCAATCCAACCCCCGGTCTAGATCCCTAGAGTAGATAATTGGCCGTAACCCACATTTCCATTTCTAAGGACAGCATTATTATGTTTAAAGACTTTTTTTTTTGGGGGGGGGGGGGTCTTACCGTATTATTATTTTTTAAACTTTAACCAACAGCAAGTACAGGAAATAAGCTTGGTTTACCGTCCCCCAAATATTCTTGGCTATAGAAATTTTTCTTTTCTTCTAGTTGATTGGTTTAACAAATTACAGGCATTAGATCTAAGAATCACTTGCAGTATGGAAACTGACTTCAGAAAGCATAAAATTATTACTTGTCCAAATTATTTTTTAAAAAATGGCTAACGTGAACGTAAATAAAAAAAATTTATGGTCTTGGAAGATACGCTTATAGTGCAAGGTGTACACCAGCAACTAAAAGATACATTTACTACTATATTAAAGTTTTGGAAAGTGAGACTTTTTTTTTTTTTAAGGAATGCAATTTTTATACTAAATGTCAAATATTCAGCAACTTTTCTTTTACTTCAGGCAGCTAATTTGGTGATCGATTAAAAAGTTTTTTTTTAAGTTCTTTGTTTTTTCTTTTTCTTTTCCAAGCTTTATCCATTGTCCAAGTGACTACTAGAAGTCTTATATGTATCCTCCCTACAACTGTGTTGTTTATCACAGTTATTCGAGGAGACCAAAAAGTGATTTAGCCATCATGATACATTTTTGTATTCGTTAAAAGTATTATTTATTGTGAAAAAAGAACTAGGACATATAATATAAGCCAGATTTTACTTAAAAGTCTTTTTTATTTATTTGTTTTACACTTAATGTCTATAGGAAATTTATAATATTGCTTGTATTCGATCAGTGCATGGTGTATGAGACGTGTGATTGTGTGTTAGAAATAATTAAAGAAAAAAAAGGCCCTTAGAAAGAAAAATTAATTTGATTATTTCATCTTATGCTTTTTTTATGTTACAATTTCAGTAATATTTTTTTTAATTAAAGATTGGTCGAAGTGATGCTATTTCCACTTCTAAAATTAAGAATATGCTATTTTGGCTACTTTTTTACGTTTATGAGGCTACTAATGCTACTATTTTTGTCAAATAACAATAGTGAACACCAGAAGCGTAGCGTGCCTTGGCGGGGCCCCGTATAAAAATTTGCTAGGGGGCCCTTAGGAAGGGTAAAGATTTCTCAAAAAAGAAAAAAAAATGTTTGCATAAAATTAAAAGAAATATTTATTCATCATAATTATCTATCTGTCACTTTTTCCAAAATTTTTACAAACAATTCAAATTAAATATACACTCTCCTTGCCTTTTTTTCGGCAAACTGATTTATTAAATCATTTATAGCTGATGATGACTTTAGTTTTTCTAAAGTTTCTGCCTCTATGGACAACAGTGACAGGTCTGACACGCGTTCCTGTCCCAGCGAAGTTCTTAGGTATTTTTTTAGCAGTTTTAATTTTGAAAAACTTCTTTCAGCTGTTGCGGTTGTAACTTTTTATTAATTTTTGCTTACGCACGTTGGGGGCCTCCGTGGCCCGGGGGCCCCGTATAATTGATACAGCAGTAGCTACGCCCCTGGTGAACACCCTAATGGTGACATCACATTTTCGTGGTTCCTTGAAAGTTGTTAAACAGAAAATCAGTTATGTTGAAACAGACGGATTTACAAATTTTCCGACTGTAGGCTGAACCGAATCACCGCCTTCTAAAATTGCCGCCATAAGCTATAGCTTAGCTAAATTATTTCGAAATCCGCCACTGTATGTTATAAAATAGTTTTCTCAACATCTTTTTTATATGTTTGTTAAAATGTCGGCAAAACATTCGTTTATTTAGATTAGATTAGAAAAATGCATTTTTTTCTAATTCAATGGAGGCGAATGAAATATATAGAAAAATCGGACAGGTTTGTATGATCCAGAATTTCTTTAAAATTTTTCAGGTAGCATGCTCAGTCATTGTAGACATGTATCTATGTTCATTATTTAAGTATACTTTAGTTTCAACTTCTACACACGTGATTTAAGAAATACACGCCTGAAAACCAACTTTAAATGTTTCAGAGCACATATGGGCAACCTCCGGCCTGCGGGCCGGATTAGGTCCGTCACAGCTTTTGATCTGGCCCGCAGAACATATCTAAACTCCACATAAAACCCATATAAACCATTCAAAATCTCATCTATCCCAGTTATACAACCCGCGACTTCGCTAGCATCCCAAAGTTTGGCCCGCAACTTTTCAAAGGTTACCCATACCCGTTTAAGAGGCTTGAGCTTAATCCTAAATAGCTAGTCAGTGATTTGTTTTAATTTAGAACTGGATAAGTCAAATTTGGACTTGTAGCCCGAAAAACACTTCCGTCCGGAGAGAAGGGGCAGCTAAAGGCAAAATTTTTAATTTCATTCTTATAATTTCGTAAACACAAATCCAAATTTCGTATTTCTCTCAGGATCAACCTAATATATATCTCTCGGACCAAACGTAATAGTATTTTGAGTGTTTTTTCCGACATCACTACATCGTTAGAAGTCAAACCTCTTCCCTTTATCAGGAAGATGATCAAGCAAAAATAACAACTTTTCCTAACTGAATTAGTTACACTCCTTAAAAAATGCTAAAAAGTTCTTTTTTTTATAGAAAAGAATATTAAATACGGGTTGAAAAGTTCACCAATTGATCCTATTTCCTTCTGTTATTATAATTGACTAGCTAACATTGCAGTCTTCACCACACTAAGGCGATAGACCTGAATTATAAAGATGAGACTCACTTGAAATATAAGATTCTAATATATAGTTTTATTTATATTCAATATAACTGCGTTGCATACAGTAATCGAAGTGTAACACACCAAACCAAATTTTCTGTTATCTTTTAATCTTAATTATCTAATATTAATTAATTTTTCTGTAGATTAATTGTACAGATGAGTATGGTAGTTCAACGCTGATTTCTGAACTCTGAATAATCTTCTGGATAATTTTGTTAACCGGTTGGTATCATGAAACAGGAAGATGTAGAACAATTAAATTATTGGTAATACTATATTTGCTGGGAAGTGCTCCTGATCAAATGTCCTAGGGAGAACTCGGGTTCAATTTTATTTTAATAGCAAATTTTGTTTTGTTCTCCTTGAACAAACTAACCGTCCAACGTGCCAAAGTCTTTCAAGGGATTTACTTCAACATTACTTTTTTTCTAGTAATTTGTTAGTTCTCGAACCTTGATGATGGTACAGTGTTACGTTTCACATTAAAAATTTCTCCTTGTGTGAAATACTATTCTACGATTAGTAAGAAGTCCTCCTGAAAGTCAACCTAAGTGGCTAGTTCAATCCACTCTGACCATCAGCTAGATGTAGTGAAGGGGGAGGGAAAAGCTAACCTGTGCATGTTTTTGGCAAGTGTACCTGAAAATTGTATTTCTTTGTATTGTTTTGACCTTGAAAATGGCATCTGGGCGAGGTATGCAATTATACCTGTCTCGAATATACAGGGTAATGAATTCATCCAAGGTCAAACCCTGCGTCTTATGTCTTCGCTAGAACCAGATTAAGTTCTTGCCTCTCAGTTCATCGCTGCGCAGTTTCTGTTAAATAGCGATTTGTCTTTCCCTAAAATTAAACGGCGATCGTCTAATTTGCATGTTGGTTCAGACCGGTTTCTGGCAGAGCACCACTCCACCCTGTTGATGATTAATTTGATTTGGCGATCAGACGCATTGATATCAGTCTTTGTTTCGAAAAAGTTTGGATGAAAGTGCTTGCATGATCCAAGTCGAATTTTTTTATCTGTCATGATACTGGGCTGCTGCACGCTTTTCCAGATGGTGTCGTGACTGAGTAAAATGCCCGTTGGAATTTAAATATTTCACCTGGAAGTAATTGGGGTGCTGACTTTTTACAGTAAAGTCTGATATTTAGATCGCTATTGATAATACAAAAGAGATGCCAGTTTAGTCGTGTTGTAAACTCGCATTTTGTAAGGTGTATTTGTTAGATATTTTGCCGCTTTCCCCTTCTGTACTACCTAATTTTTAAACTCGTTTTACGTAAGAAAACAATAAGCTTTAACTACTGAAAGTGTAACTGTTGGATTATGAATTGTTTGAGGACTAGTTGACGATATTTGCAGCGCCCCACTGCATTTATTAGAAATTGGATGTTTATTTAACCTGTAAAAATTCATTTAACTATACATCATGGAGACAAGGCCATAACCAGGGTGGGTGGGATCGTGTAGGTTTGATCCCTCCCCAAAATTTTAGTCAATGCATTTGTAGTTTTTAAATTGCATTGATTCTGGAGAGGAGATCAATTAAAGGTGGGGGAAAAAAAAAAAAAAAAAAGTATCGCTCTTCTATCCCCGCCCCGGGTTTTTTTTTTTTTTTTTTTTTTTTTTTTTCTGGCTATGGTCTTGCGTGGAGGAGAAATATTAGCTTATCAAGGCATTTAAACTGAAAATTCCTAGTGGAAATTCTAGTTACCTCTAAGTTATTCTAGAAAAATGAGCCCTCTGTCGCCAAAATGCTTAAAATTTGTGTAATTTCTTTGAAATTCCTCAAACTTGTGTCAAAAATTTCAAAGGTCTTACAAGGAGGCTTGAGCTCCAAAAACCTCCCCACCTTTCATTTCAGACGAACCGACATGTAATTTGAATACTTTGTTAGATTTACGAAATTTTTATTCATTCATTCAAAAAATCCTACACTTCAGTTAGATAACAAAATAAGTGCTTACCTTCCAAACCTTATTTTCAGTTCAAAAAATAAAAGGAAATCTTTTAGCATTTTTTAATCGAATATATACGTTTTTAATTCTCGCATCGCCACTAATAGTTAAGTTTATTATGTACAAAGAGTTCTATAATTCCATTACTTTAACATGATTTTTAAACAATATAGAGCATAAGTTTTTCTTAATAATAATAATAACTTCTCTACTGAGTATACACATTTTCTGATATCTTATCGTCTTGTTAAATTCCATTACAATCTCCAGGAGAATGGTTTTTATTATTCCATTTTCATCTATAAATTTCCTAAGTATTCAGTGCAGAGGAGAATATAAATAATCTAGATCCGCAAGCGCTAAAGAATTATCCCTGCTTTATTGTTAGAAAAGAGTTCGGGAATCATAATTGACACCAGTTGACACCAAATGACTCTTTTACTCGCTTTTGTTTTGAAGCTGGAAGGTCGAGTGAAATATCCGCGATTCAACTAAACGATGGGCATTTGTTATATAGTAAAAGATAGTGTAATTTAGTCGCCTTTGAACAAAGCGCTCTCTTTTATCGTACGAATTTCTTTTTTTTCGCCCTGGTAAATCCTATATCGCTCATTACTCTCCGCTCTTGAATTGTATTTTTGGGGAATGTTTTTTAGATGTTTAAATTAATATTCTGTACTTGAGTTAGCAATAGTTTATCTCTATATTGAAGGTCTGTTTACACTCCCCGTGCCATTCCATTAGGTTGATTCCCAAGAGACGGTGATCTTGTTAATCTTCGTGCTGACCCTTTGTGGACCTCCCTCAACCCAAGTAAAGATTAAATTATTTTCTAAAGACTGAGAACTTAGCTGTACTGGGCTGCTTTAAAGCTTTGAACGTTAGCCTTGGGGGTCTTCCAGAACATAGTTTCGAAGTTTCCACAATTGTTAGCGGAAACGGGATATATTCCCTGATCTGCCCCGCTCTCCTACCTAGTGAGATGACGTACTGCCCCACAGATTTAACGCTACACGTACACGTTGCATGTCCAGGGTCTAAGAGTAATTAAGTTAATTTCCATTTCCATCATTTGGAAGGAAGAGCTAGTAAACAGCGGAGGCGTTCAGCTTGCCCCATTCGTTAACGTTAATCATACCTCAGAGTGTGAACCGATCTTTATGGTTTAAATTAGAGCATTGATTTCCAACCAAGAAAGCTGCTAGAATACACACCTAGAAGATACTGCAGAAGACCAGTACTCTGATGGATTGACCAATGGAGCCGGAACAGGCAAATACGGTCCATGACGTAGATGATGATGATTTCGAACCCGGGGTTCACGAACTCGCTAGGGGGTTTGTGGAAATAATATATTAGTCCACAACGACTACATAAGTCGTCAATTTCTTTTGAAAATTCGAATAATTCGCAAGGAAAAAAATTACTTTATAGCACATATGGGCAACCTCTGGCCCGCGGAACATATCAAAATCCCGCATAAAACCCTTACAAACCATTCAAAATCCCATATATATATCCCAATTATACGACTCGCGACTTCGCAATATCCGGAAGTTTGGCCCGCAACTTTTCGAATTTTGCCCATACCTGCTTTAGAGCCAGGTTTTAAAACTCTGCTACTCGTAAAAATATCTCATTTCGTTAGCCTATTCACTAGACTCAGATTTACACAAGGTGCTCCTGTAAAATTCAAAGACCCCCAGAGTGCTCCATCATAGATAAAGTTTGAAAAATCCTGCTCCAGAGCTTTGTACTTTTATTTATGAAGATATAGCTTAAATTGTCCTCGTCAGAAGATTGGAGAGAAGAAGAAAAGAAAAAGGAATGAAAATGAAAGACCTTTATAAGAAAAATATTCCATTGAACAAGAGGGGGGGGGGGGGATTACAGGTATCTGCATATTATTTGTCCATGACTATGCCGCGCGGAGTAGAGGGCTCATAGCGGAATACGTATAATGTTATTTTGGTTCCGTGCTCGTAGCGTACGTGCTCATAGCGTACACCCCATCAAGCGTGCTTGTAGCATACATGTGGTGCTCGTAGCGTACATCTTCCCCGCCACCTGTTTTCACCACAGTAATAATTGAAAAGAAGAAATAAAAAGGCAAATCCAGCTAAATATAGATCTACTTTAGTAGCGGCCATTTTAGTCCACAAAATTGTAGATTTCATTACTACTATTTATTTTGAACAAATAAGGTGAAGTTTAAATCAAGTCAAGAAAAAGTCATTGTAATTTATTTTTATTTTTAAGGAACTGTTTTACGGCCGATTCCCAATTATAATGAAGTGTTTAAAATAAAAAATTGTATCAAGCGGTGTATATTTCAGAATGTCTTTTAGCATGTTCGAATACTGGATAGAGCTTCAAATATTAAAAACAGTGCTGGCTATAAAACATTAAAGTAAAACAAAAGGTATCTCAGACGCAAAAAGAGGCATTTTTCTGTTTAGTAATATTTTTATTATAGTAATATTTTTTCGTTATTTTTCTGTGTTGAGGATGAGTAATAAAATATTTAACATTTTACCTTCGCTAGTCTACGGAATTCTAAAATTATATCGCTGGCAAAGATGTCTGTTTAAGCCACTTCGGCAGTACCCTTAACTGGTTTAGGTTGCTGGCGTATCAACCTTTCCGTGCATTTAAAAAAAAAGAGCTTGACAAAACTAAAAGTTAATTTTTGACAGAAGTCTTTAAATGATGGTAGTTAGTCGGTGCTATCTTGTCCAATCTTGTGTCCCATCTTGTTTGTTGCGCAACAAATTTTGGTCAAAGTTGGAATAGTGGACTGAAATTTAAATTCTATGCCACCACTACTCAGTTAAAACAAGCCTGAGGCTTTGCAAGGATAGGAATAAATTTTGTGGGGTCACCAAATTCGTCCGTCGCTGATTTTTTAGAATTTTTTTTTTTAAAATGACATTTACCGTTCATTCAATTTTTGCGAAAATCTTAAATTGATAAAATAAAACGAAAACATCTGCTGTTATTATTATTAAATAAAATCAAGAAAGGGGGAATACTTGTTATTTTACCAATATAAATATCCTATACTACGCTTTCTAAATATTTGCTGCGTAAACACTATCCTTCTTTTGAATGATATTTGATTGCATCGAAATTCCATCCGTTGCTTATTTATTATTTTAAGTATTCATCTTATCAGTGCATAATCATTTTTATTGAAAAGCAGATATTTGCGTCATATTTTAATTGCATTTGTTATTAAACAGATATAAATGTTTCACTTGCATTCTTGTATCTTTCTATTACCCCTGTGTAACTCTTTCTACTTTTGGAGCTTTCTAAGAAAGCAAAACTTTACATTTATTTTAGAAGCAATTGTTCTTATTTTAGAGGAAACAGGTGGGGAGGGAGACAAACTGTCTTAAATAGGATTTTACTACCATTTCTAATGTTTTTTTTTTTTTTTTTTTTTTTTTTTTTTTCCTGGATTTCAGATCTAACGGTTTGTTTACATGTCATAAAACCTTTCCCTCAACACCCGCCAATTTTTTTTTTTTTTTCCCCTTATGAATCCCTAAATTACTCTTTGAGATACATTAGTAGAATGTACCCGGAAAACAACTTTAAAAAAAAAAATGTCCCTCTAATTCTGTGAAAAAATAAGGACCGTCTCTCTCAACAAAAAGGCTGAACAACTTTATTCTAGGTTATATTCAAGAAAAACCTTGTACTTCACATGACAATACCATTTGAGTTTCGAAGCTTGGCAAAAACTTTATATGTATGCACTATATAAGACTATATTATACATAATACATATTGCATTCTTGAAAATGTAATTACCATTTATATTCTGATTATTTCAGATGATACTGGGTTTTATTTTATTTTAAACTGACACGTGAGAACTAGCCCTGTGTCTTTATTAACGATCATGTCGTTCTTAAAAGCACTAAAGTTTGTTAGCAGCTTGTAGTAATCCGATTTCCCACTTTTATGACCCTCGTTTCCTAAGCCACAAGTGTATCTGCTTTTTGCTCGCCTATCAGAAAAGATACCACGGACTCCAGAAAACAGGTAACACTACTCTCGTAAATTACGTAACAAACTGCGCTCCGCTCCAACCTTCAGTAATATCTGTAAACAATTACTCTTCCCTATCTTACGGTTATGCACCAATGCATTCGTGTAAAAGCAGTCGTTCAAATACTCTTTAATAGGCTTTATCCTATCTTGATAGCTAACTGCTTTCAGGGACCTTGCTGTGCACAAATATTAACGCGCTGGTGAAACTCATCGGTTTTCTTTTTTTTAAATGGGTTATAACATTTCCATAACATTCGCTTTCGCAGTTAATGTTCTTAGACCATAAATTTGCTTTCTCCGCAACATAAAAGGCCTGTTAATTTCATTGGTTTAAAATTATATATGGTACGGTTGTTTGCTTTAAGCATGATTCCAGTTGAGAAATCTTAACACTTGTGCATTGTTGCAACGATAAATTGCATTTTATTAATCTCTGAGATTAAAACATTGCTCTATAAACTGTATACTTTATTAAAATACACAGGACTTTTAAGTCTTAGTAACATTTTTTTCTCCGAATTCTGAATTAAAACTATAGTTAGCGTTTTATAAAAGGTCGCTTTATCTACCAAAATTAAATGCATAAGCTTTGCAAACATAAATTAATAATTGTAAAATAAAAACATATCTTTCCATTTGAAAATTCTAACTGAAATCCGGCGTAAGCTTATATCTCGATTAAATGCGACCAAGGAGCTGTTTAAAGCAAAATGGTTGAGAGAAATGAAGTCTTTCTCTATCTTCTGTTCTTTAGGATAATGGAACTTCCTTGCAGGTAAAGAGTGAACTTTTCTGTATCACAAGAAACGTGCGTTCTGACGCTGAGTATTTTTTAATGTGTGTTATTTTACAGTCTTAATTATTTCAAATGTTTTCCACTGGACTTTTTAAGCACTCAGTTTACTTCTGTTAAGTAAGTAATTAAATTTTAGGGAGTGTCGCTCAAAAATTCTGTGAACGGAGAAGATAGATGTTGGCTTGAATTCGGAGATTCCTCCAACATTTTACCAAGTCGTGGGTTTTAAAGTATGCACATGAAAAATTTCTCTGCTCCGATGCTTTCAAATTATGTAGAAAGATGTAAAATTACTTGCAGTTGTCATTTCTAAATGAATGATCTTTGCAATGTTCTATTAAAGTAATATTTTTTTAATGAATATCTTTCCGCTCATTTTCTGGTCATATCTATCCAAGATCCAACGGAAAGAAATGCGAGGCTATGTGAATTTTCGGACGTTGGCTTCCCAAGGATTTCCCAAAAGTGTCTCATTCAAAATATTACTTGACTTTTTCAGTTTTGTTTGTGCTACTCTTTAGAAAAGACTCATCAGTTGCTTATGAAAACAGTCAGACGTATAGCTAATTCTTTTAATTTCTTTTCTCTGATTTCTTTTATTGCATTAATATCATATCAGTATTTATTTTTCATTGTCTTATTAAAACAAGAATTTAAAAAAAAAACAGTTTTAAGTTGATATTCTTAATTCAATAGATAAGTGTTTAAACTGCCGATTTTAAATCAGGGATGAAAATGGCATCTTTTTTTTTTTTTTTTTTTTTTAATGATGATTTTAAATTTCCGTGGAATGAACTGTGACGAAAAAACTGTTTAACAAGCGTGATGTGAGCACCATTAATCATCATCGAGACATTTGATGGCCTTTGTGCGGTCTTTATGAGAAAAACACGGATTTTGAATTTCTGATTGCGAAAATGCGTGTTTTACTCCAACTTTGTTTTTGATACAAATTAAAATATAAAAAACACTCAAAAAAGTTATTATTAAGTAGGGAATCCAACCCCGATCCCGCGGGAACAGGATCCTGCTAAATTGTTTGCGGGACTAGTATCGCAGGATCAGGACTGTAATCCCGCGGGATTGAAACTGAGAAACAAATTATTTTTATTGCAATTTTACTCCACCTTCCCGATCATCAATTGACCAAAAATATTTGTATTGTATCTTATCTCACAATACATGAATCAATAATTACAAACTTAATTACAAACAATAATCACAAAGTTTTAATTTTTCTAATTATCCTCCTGTGGGAGTCTGGATCAAATATCGTAATCTAAATTTTTCCCTAGCTTCCCACCTCCTAATGAACAGAAATATTTCATACTAATTTATTTTACTAAAATTAGATCAAGACTAAGAAGACGAGTGACTCTTTACATTCCTTTTTAGCAACTAAGAACTAGTATATTATTTTGACTATCATAACTTTCCCTGATATTTCTGTAAGTTATTGTATTAATTATCAAGTAACATTAATTATTACTACTAAAGTTAAACTTCATAGTGCTTAAAATCTTACTTTTTCCTATTTTTCTCAGTTGAAATGAAATCTTGCCCGACTGAAATTCCTATCTCCTGAGATTGCGGGATTCCGCGAGATCAAGTCTCAGTCCCGAAATCCCGCGAAACTAAAAACAGTGCAGGATTGCATCCCCTATTATAAAGAACAGAATAAAAATAAATAACTTTTTAAAAACACATATATGTAAAGAAATAAGTCTGTACATATGAATCGAATAGTAGAAAGGATCCATCTTTCTTCAGCAGCATAAGTCATCAACCTGTACTTCGCTGTAAAAGGGTAAACTCGTTATACCATCCGAAATATGGAGACAGACTTGTTTCTGCTTATGTGTATTTTAACCCTCTGAAGCGCGACCATTTCGACCGCCATCTTGCTGGTAGTTAAATTGTGCTATGGCGGCGGCTGCATTTTTTCGACATTGAGCAGTCTCAATGTCGAAATGCGATAATCTAGATATCCTCCTTGAGTATTTAATTGAAGTCAGATTTATTCTTCGTGAATCAAGACAGCCAAAATGTCATAGTTGTGTCCTCACAGCGAGGGCACTGCGCGTTAAAGGGTTAACATAATTTATTTTTATTTTATAAATCAAAATAGTTTTATGTGGGGGAAGAAGTTATGTTTAATATGTTGCAGAAAATTTGTTGCAGTAAAATTATATTTATGTTGTAGAGTGCTTCAGAAAGCATGTTTTTAAAATCTAAGCAATAAATATTATTGTAAAAGGCAGTTTGGTTTGTTAAAGAGAAAGCTGCGCATTTTGCTTGAGCCTGTGTTCCAATTTCCATGAGCAAAATATTTTACTTTACGTTGCAAACATCTGATTGAGAAGGAAGAGAACAATGACGTAGTTCGCAAATCGCATAATGCTAATCGCTGCTTGGAAACAAGCCGTTGTGAGAGAGATAAGGTTCTTGTCTCTCTTTAATCATTCTGTGTATACAAACACAAACACGTGCTATTCGCCTGTTCGGACTTAACTGCTTTTTGAGGTTATCCTCAACCTGCTTCACTTCACCAGACGCCTTGTCGCCCGCTTCAGCCCGAAGCTGTTTTCTCTCGGATTGTGTACAAAAAAGATTCAGCCTGCCCACGCTTTTTTCTCTTCTTGAATTCGGATGTCGCTCAGTCGAGGTTCGACTTGACCTTCGAAGTTGCAGTAATTCTGGAGAGAACAAGAGAAAAGTGCCTCTGGTATTTTGCCGATTAGACGTTGTTTCGAAATCCATGATTCGCATTTTTAAATCCTCCACTCTTTTAGTCACGCTTGATTGAACTGAAATGGAAATCTCTCAATAAAGTGCCATACTTTTGTAGGGGAACTCTTTTTTGAATATCTATATTATTCTTTCAATGATGTCATGCTTTTGAAAAGAGATTCCCGAAAATAGATTTATAAATTTATTAAAATTATACAATGTACTTTTACCTGCTGTTGGATCTTAATTATGTAAAATTTATTTCACTAGTGTTATACTTAGTGAGGCTCAGTGACAGATCCAGGGGAGGGGATAAGGCTTCTGCCCCCCCCCCAAAAAAAGGCATTTCTTAGAAGTAAAATTCTATTTTGTTGTTCGCTTTAAGTCAAATGAGCCTTTTTTTTTTTTTTTTTTTTTTCCCCGAACGTGTACCATGTAAAATGTTAGGAACGTATTTTAATCGTGGAAAAATACTACTTTGATGTTTCACACATTTTGATGTCTTCCGAGTTCATTTATGGTATTTTTATGGCGATGTATGATAACTTTTTCATCGATACAAATTCATGTATGTGTGTATGGCAGTATTGGAATGGAGTTCTTGTTACCTGTTAGTTATCTCACAGTAATATATTAAAAACTATTGGGTTGGTGGGAAAGTAATGTTTTTTCCGTATGTCAATATTTTGCCAAGACAAAACTATTCAAGATAATAATACGAAATTCGGCATATATGCGAGTTTCATAGCGTAGGTGCTAGATTGGAAAACATTTCCCAAAATTTGCAACTTGTGGAGGATAGGGGGCCAAAACATCCTTTTCACATATCCTGCGTGATCTCAAAGAAGGAAAGAGATATCCATAAAATTCTTGCTGTAAAATACAGTCCTCGCGAATGGCTAAAAGTCGATTTCAGAACATTTCGAATAGGATTCTTCATAGAGGGTACACGTGAAAAAAGGGGGAGGGTGTTCATTTTTTTTTAAGGAAAAAAAAGAGCATTATTTATAAAATTATCCTTTTAAAATTTAACAAATACGGGTCCTATGCCTAGGCACAGCTTGTTTGTAAATACATACTTGTTGAAAATTTATTTGTTTGAGTTCTATGTAAGAAAACGATATTACTTTCCCAACAACTTAATACTACATTGTCTTTGTGATGTAAATAAACCTGCACTTACATTACACTGCTTCTGTAGTGGATTGTAAGCAAACTTTGCAGCCTAAATTACAGGTTTTAAATAACATATTACAAAAAGAAAGGGTGTAAATTGGTGTGTTTTACATCACGTCATAGTAAAATGTGACTGCTCATCACTACATCTAATATGTAAGGGGGGGAAAATGCTCTGATTATTCATTCTGCAAGCACTTTTACAACTAATCCAGCTCTTACCACGGTGAAATGCTCCTCAACAGTATCTTAGCATTTTCAATTTTTATGATCTGCACTGAAAAGTGGGAGTTCAGGAATAATCTTCATTTGACCACTCCATTTTCATTACTAACATCTGTAATGAAAAATTTCCCAAATATATTTTTTTAGAAATGTAAAAGAATGTTTAACTTTGAAAGTTTACTTTTAATCATATAATGTATTTCTCTATCAGTTTTAGCTAAAAGAAAGTTGTATTAAATATTTACATATGATTTTAGTTGTCTGATAGCTTACTTTTAAAGTTCTAATTACATATTTTTCTTATCTTTTCAGTATTGCAATGGTGGGGATCTATCTGAATACCTAAATGGTAAGATTTACATTTTTCTAGTTTAAATTATTTGGAATTATTACAAGAAATGGCAATGAACAATATTAGTTCCATACTGAACATTTTAATTTACTTTCTACCTGGTAACATGAGCTTTAAATATGCAACAACAGAAATGCTCAAAAAAGTGTAAAGCTGTGACAATTTTTCATAAAGAATCATTAAATTCTTAAATATTTCTTGCCATCATTGTATACTTGGTGAAAAGTGACATCTTGAAATTAAAATAATTATTTTTTTTCTTTATTATTATTTTTCTCTATTTATTATTCTATACCTGTATACATTGTTTCTTCTTTTAATATTTTTCCTTTTTCAATGTTGTTTCACTGTTTTTCTTTTTTCTCAATAGGCAAAGGAAGTCTCAGTGAAGACACCATTAGGTTATTTTTAAGGCAAATCGGTAAGAAATTTTAATTATCATTATTAAAGTGCTTTTTTTTTAATTTAAGGTCACTGGGAAACAAACATAACATAAACAAACTTAATTTTTTGGGAATGTTTCTATTACATTATTCATCCATTGATAAGGTTAAGAAATCCTTAATGTTAACTCACAAGCTGCACTATGTTTAGTATCTGCTCTAAAAATGAAGTCTTTCCAATTCTAATCTATTGTAGACATGCTGATAACTCAGCCATATTTTTTCTCATGATACTGAGTAAATTTAAATAGACTGATGAAAATTGAGCTCTTTTATTAGCTGTATAATGATAACATGCAGTAACAATATCAATGTATTAAAGGCTTTGGTGCAAAACAGATGTCACGTTAAAAATAATAATAATAAACACTTTTTAAACTTTGTATTTTATTAAAAATGTATAGAAAACTTTTTTAAATGCTGTTGAAAGTTAGAGCAATGATTTTAATTACAATACCCTCGCAGTTCATAAAATAACTGCATGCTGCTGAATAAATTGCATAGTTTATTCAAAATACATTCAAACTTTCAGAAAATCATTAACTGCTGTTTAAAAGTCAGTGTATATTTTAAGTTTTCCTTGAGATTTACTCAATGCTTTCACTTTACTGGATTTGATAATTGAAGCCTACCACACATATTAAGATGTGTGTAAAAAAAGAATTCTAAGAAAATTTAGCTGAAATTTAGACTCTTCCAAAAATAGCTACTATATGATAAAGCAGAATTATGAATGGAAAAACCATTGATGTAATGTACTACATAGCTTGGATACTGTGGGCCCACTAAAATAAATGTCAGGGTTCAAATATCATAATAAGCTTTACATGAAACTCATAAATAGAATGTTCTTTTTTTTTTACAGATAAATGGGTTATATATATGTTTGCATTATCTAAAATAAATTCCAGTTTGTGTATTACTGTATTCATAGATGTCAATTTTTAAGGTTTTACTATCATAAATATTTGTGCCGCCCGGGTGGTGAAGTGGCTTAAGAAACATATCAGGTCCCGGGTGCGAATCCCGGCTTGAGCATGGATGTTAACTTGTTCGTCCCTTCATAGGGGGTAATTCTGACTGCGCATAGGGTGCTCCCATAATAAAATGGCCAGTCGTCCAGGCCTTAGTAATGGTTAAAAGACTAATGCCAAAAATGCCCGCCCATTGGAGAAAAAAAAAACTATCATAAATATTTTTTTTTTAATCCAGTCTTTTTAAAACTAATTGTCTATTTTTTTTTATTATTACAGCTGAGGCTATGAAAGTTTTAAATCAAAAAGAAGTTGTCCACAGAGATTTAAAACCTCAGAATATTTTACTATGCCATTCTGGTAAACCAAACCCAGCACCATCAGAAATAACTCTAAAAATTGCAGACTTTGGGTTTGCCCGCTTTTTGACTGATGGAGTTATGGCTGCAACACTTTGTGGATCTCCAATGTATATGGTAATTTATTTTGTTATTCCTTTAAGTAAATTCATAGGTACTTTTAAAACCAGTCTCTCTCTCTCTCTTTCTCATTCTCTACCCCCCCCCCCTTAATGAAGCAGTCAAGAAAGTCACACATTTTAGACTTTTTTCAGACTCATAAGCAAATTTTTAATTTTGAACATGCTCAGAAAATTTAAAAAGAATGACAGTTATGTGCTTTATGAGTTAATAAGCCAAAAAGTTTGTGTGTGGGATTATGCCGATTATATACTCTAGGGGTCTAGGCAGAGGGGGTTGCCCTCCATGGGGTCTTTCTAAGGGGTCCTAACCCATTAACACCAAGCTTCAAAGAAAACCACAGAAAAATTCGAACATCTAGGTCTACTGATACAACTAGGTTTGAACAAACCAAAAAGAAAGAATTCTTAACTGAGTATAAATTTATGTAATGTTCCATAAGTTAAAGAATGTGGTTTGACAAATTTGCTGTTATAGACATAATCATCTGTGTTATCTTTATAAGAACAAGTTTTTATTTTCTTCCTATTTTCGTAAGTAATTTGTTAAAAAGTCATGTAACAATATTGTCTGTTTAGCGCAGAATTTTAGCTATTATCTATATTTTAAAAACTTTTGATACAGTAATTTATTTAAAGTTTAAAAATCAGAGTCCATAAAAGTTCCTATTTATTTATCTTTTTTTTTTTTAATCATAGGAAAAAAAATTCAATTTAGGCTTTAAAAAATCATTATATTTTACCTTTTAATGTAAGTTTGTAAGTGTGCATATTTTTCTTTATTGTGGTTTCATCTATTAGCATTACTGGGAAGAATTTTGGTATGTTTCAAAGAAGGGGTCTCAGCTCCTCTTCCATTAAAAAAACTTGATTTGCATAGAGGTAGCTAAAAGATTTGTAGGGAACACTTATACTCCTCAAGGATTTGCCATTGGTTTTACATTTTCCTTCTCTAAAATGAATATTATCACAATTAGAGTTAGCAGTATTATTACTGCTAACTCTAATTGTGATAGATTAATAATTATAATAAAGGGATGTATAAATGTATTTCTAAGGAGCTTTTGAGGATGGATTAATTTGAGCACTATTCATTATATATTTTTCATATCTTGTTAGTTTCAAAATTATTAAGCTATTATGTTTTATTTATAATTTCGATAGTAATTATCTGATGTTAAACGTGTTGCAGGCTCCAGAAGTTATCATGTCTAAAGAATATGATGCCAAAGCAGATCTTTGGAGTATTGGAACAATAGTGTATCAGTGCTTAACTGGAAAAGCTCCATTTATGGTGAGATTTCTCTGTAATTTTATGTTGTTTTTAGTAAGGATATCTGTGTTTATAAACTAGCCTCATTTCTTTGTTTAAATTATAGGCACCTAATCCACAGCAACTAAAACACTTTTATGAAAAAAATGCTAATTTAGCTCCCAGGTATGTATTTTTGGTAAATATTTTTATAATTATTTATTTTTAATGAAATTTTTAAGTTTCTGATGTTCATAGGCTATTTTGCTAACTAATTTTATCAGTTACTCATCTTTTTATTAATTTTACTTTTAATCGATGTAATCATTTTACTTGATTTCAAATAATACTTCTTATTTATTATCAAAGAATTTAGCAAAATAAAAGTTTGAATGACATGATTGTATGCTGCTACCTCTTCTACAAAATAACTCTAGAAATAATGTCAGTATATATATATATATATATATATAGTAAATTACTTCTTGTTAAGGCTTTTCTTTCAAGGTACTAACAGTGTTCCATCTTTAATAGTTTTAAAAATAAATTAATCATATTATGTACTTGAAAATTTTTAGATTATTTTTCCCCAGTAGTATTATGCACTCTTACAAAGAATAAACATGTGTAAATTGACTTTGGATGAGTAATTTAAATTAAATAATTTACTTTGGATGAGCTTTGGAGAAAATTTCTGCACAGAATTACGCTATAAAATTCTGTGTTCTATTACCCACTTATCAAAATAGTGTGTACTTGTTCAATAATTTTTTCCAAATGTTTTTATAATTCACATGGGTTTACTTGTTTACAAGAGTGCTTAAATGAAACTTCATGAACAAAATTTCTGAATTGTAGAGTCCGAGAAACTATTTATTATCATGTTCACTGTGGTTTTAGTTGTATTTATTTTAGACTTCTATTAAGAGAAGTCTTAAATATCAATATATTTTACTGCGAGGTGTTTTTTATAATACCATTTTCTTTTATTAATAATAAATTAAAAAAAATATATGTATGTATATTCCCCCATAGTATACCAAATGGCACATCTCAAGAATTAACAGATTTACTACTCAGGTTAATGAAGAGAGATGCTAAAGACAGAATGGGCTTTGGTAATCCTTTATTCTTTTATGAATATATGTAAATTAGTATTAACTGCAATATCAAAATTCTAGAAGATTAATAAGGTATTCAATCATATGTAAAGGAATTTTATATTACTAATTATATATCTTGGGGAGAAAAAAGGGGGAGAAGCTGCAAAAAGTTTATAGTTTTAACTATTTTTAATGTGTTAGTATGTGGAATAACTATATAAATTCCTTATAAATTAATATTTAATATCTAATGTTTTGAGTTAATTTTCTTTCATTTATAGTTTGTTGTATTAAATCAGTATTAAATTCAAAGTGCAACTTGTTATGTCATTTGTTCTCAAATGTAAAATTTTAGAGCAAACTGTAAATGATTGTGATGCAAATTTTTTTTATACATATTTATTTTTTTAATGAAAAACAGATATTTCCTGTTAAATTTTATTTTGAATTTGACTATATGCATTTTCTTTAGCTGTATCTAATTACTTGTTAATTTTTATAGATGAGCTTTTCAATCATCCATTCTTAAAAGCTGTACCTAGGAGTAGTAAGTTTTCCATTTGTCTTTTTTAATTGTAATTTTACTATAATTTAGATTGTGACCAGCAACAATTTAAAGGAAATGAATCACCTCTCCTTTTTTAAAATTATGTTATGAAGGAAGCATTTATTATATCAACATACTTCTCCAAGAAAATGTAGGGTATAAAAGAGTAGATTAAAATAACTGCTGCTTACAGTTTTGTACCTGTTAACTGAAGTAAAGCTCAATTAACATTGCAATAAGATATGCTAGTTTCAAAAGACTCATTGCCAAAACTATAGCAACTTATTAAAATCTTTATTCACAAATCAGTTTTTAAATCATTTCTATTATAAAAATGTTTTCTGAATGGCTATAAAATTGGTGAAAGAAAGAAAAAGAAATTGGCTAGCTCGCAGACTGAACAAATATTTTTTGCTTGAATACTGATATTATTAAATAATCATAGACTAACAAAAAAAGCATATTTTTTTATGTTATTTTATGTTTTGCTACAGATACAGCAAAACGTTTATACTAATGTGTCTGTAAAATTTTAGGTTCGCCAGTTCCAGTTCCCACCAGAAGGTCTGTCTCCCCGTCGAGTCCAGTCTCTCCATATAGCTCTCCTGCTCTACAGAGTTGGGGCAGGGAAGTAGGGGGAGAAGAAATGGCCCAAAGTTCATCTTCATTATCGCCATCTCCATTAAATAACTCTGCTCTCTTTACAAATTCTGAACAGAGATATTCTCCGCCATCTCCTATTGAAGAGGTATTCTATTTAGTTTTTTTTTAAATGTGAATTTTTTTGTTAGAAAAAAATTAAAATTCAAGTAACTGTTTAAAACATTCAAAGTGTTACACTTATTCAAGAGCACTATTTAAAAAGATTTCAATTTACAAAAAGATTTGGCTTACACTAAACTACCTTATAAAAGGGGTATTTTCATATGACACTAATGATTGCATCCCGTTCTTAGCACTTGAACTTTAAACTAAAATTTTTCCAGTTAGCATGCTCACAATCAATGAAAAATTTTCTAAATTTTGTGGTGTATGAATTTTAATGGTTTATCATTTTTCACTCAAATATGCTAAGTAAATGTTAACGTAATAAAATGTTTTGACTGTGACGCTTAGACTTGCACAGTTCAAATTATTTAATTTTAATACATTTTTCCTTCCTGAAAAAATTGTCTTAATAATTCAGTACATTTGTGTTTCATTGCAAAATCACCAGTTTATGCTTGCTTTTACACTTCCCAAAAGAATAAGATTTTTTGGTTTAGTAAAGAAAGTTTCATTTGAAGTTAGTTTGCTTCAACTTTTTATGAAACTTGCTTTTTATGAAACTTGGATATAGCAATGCTATAGGAACCTAAGAAAAAAAAATATTTTTTATAGATAAATTACAATTTTGCAAACTATTTCAACCTTGAAAAGTTTTTTCTAATTATCTAAATAAAATAATTTAAGTAAAAGTATAAATAAACATTCCATTGTTAAAAGTTCTTTTTAAATCACATTAAAAATCCATGTTAAAAACCCTACTGTAAACACGCTTTTTAGAATGCGAGTAAACACACAATTTTTAAACAACTCTTAATTAAATTACAATGTTTGGAGTTAAATGGCAGTGTTTGTCAATAATTTAATTAAGGCTTGTTTAAAATTTGTTAGGTTTCTCACATTCTGAAAAACATTTTAAATTTCTGTGGCATATTGGAGTTGCCACAAAATAATCTTTTGTCTGTTCAATCTGTGTTTCCAGAAGATAAGTGTCATCAGTTCTTATGTGAGAAAGTTTATCTGTCCCAGGAATTGTCCCAGAGTGGCTCAGTAGTAGAGTGCCTGCACATTAACTCTTTCAGGCGCAACCCTTTCCCAATGCTGAAAAAAGGGCAGCCGTTGCCATCGCTCGACTTAACTACGAGCAAGATGGAGGACAATCAAAACGTTCATACACACAGCCAGCTGTCGTCAAAAAAGGGTCTCTAGATCTGTGGCACGCGATGAACTTTTCGATCGTCCTCCATCTTGCTGGTAGTTAAGTCGAGCGATGGCAGCGGCTGCCCTTTTTTCAGCATTGGGCAATCTATCCAGCTGTTCTCGCATTCTTCCATTTTTCAGCAGATGTCAGTGTTGTTAAAAATAATCGTGACAATATTTCTATGGGAAACGACGTGCTATAAAGTAAAGGATTCTCGTGGAGCTCTGTCACCCGCAACTATTTTTATAGAAATCAAATCTATTCTTCGTGACTGGCAACAGTCAAAACGTCAGAGTTTGGTGTTCCCAGAGCAGGAACACTGTGCGTTAAAGGGTTAAACAGTAATCCGGGGTTCGATCCTCAGCTTTGGAATTTTTTACATAGTTGGTAAATTGTTCAATTCCAAGCATTGTAACCCTACTATAATCACTAGAACTTTCAGCAGGCATTCCCAGCCATCCTTAGGTCTCCCTCGGTTGATTATTATCTCTGTAAAACCTCCCTCCATCCTTTATTCTTGATGCATGCACAGTTACATGAAGGATGGAGGCAGCTTTTTTGGAGACAAAAACCAACAGATGGGGACCTGAGAATGGCCAGGAATGCCGGCTGAAAGTATTAGTGATTATGGTATGGTTTTTAACATGGATTTTTAACACCTTGACACCTAAACTGCTTTATTCAAATAGCCACACCTCTACACATGATCCAAAGTCATGAGAAGAAAAGTGAGGTGCAGGTCTAACATAAGATGTCCCTGAAGGGAGAGAGCGTGGGGCGAGAGCTGGGTTTGAACCCAGGGACTTATGGATGGTAGAATGAGGCGCAATCCAGCTCGGCCAAAAGGTACCTATTCGACCGGCCTTCAATTGCCGGGTGTTGTGTGCGCGGAGGTGATCTCGTGCCGCCACACTACTCTCCCCCCCCCCTAGAGAGTCAGTCGGAGGCTGACGAACGATATTCCAAGCGTTATGGAATGCTGCCACTCGTTGTGGACTTTGTGAGGTTGCTGCCGCTCGTTGCGGACTTTGTGAGGTTGCTGCCGCTCGTTGCGGACTTTGGAAGAGCCGAGTGAGAGATGGAAGAGGGCAGTGCTGGCGCCATCTGTCGCTGTAGGCGAGAAGGAGAATGCGTGTTCGTTGTCCGGGTCGCCAATGAAGGGAGAGAGCGTGGGGCGAGAGCTGGGTTTGAACCCAGGGACTTATGGATGGTAGAATGAGGCGCAATCCAGCTCGGCCAAAAGGTACCTATTCGACCGGCCTTCAATTGCCGGGTGTTGTGTGCGCGGAGGTGATCTCGTGCCGCCACACTACTCCCCCCCCTAGAGAGTCAGTCGGAGGCTGACGAACGATATTCCAAGCGTTATAGAATGCTGCCACTCGTTGTGGACTTTGTGAGGTTGCTGCCGCTCGTTGCGGACTTTGTGAGGTTGCTGCCGCTCGTTGCGGACTTTGGAAGAGCCGAGTGAGAGATGGAAGAGGGCAGTGCTGGCGCCATCTGTCGCTGTAGGCGAGAAGGAGAATGCGTGTTCGTTGTCCGGGTCGCCAATGAAGGGAGAGAGCGTGGGGCGAGAGCTGGGTTTGAACCCAGGGACTTATGGATGGTAGAATGAGGCGCAATCCAGCTCGGCCAAAAGGTACCTATTCGACCGGCCTTCAATTGCCGGGTGTTGTGTGTGCGGAGGTGATCTCATGCCGCCACATCCCTTTGGAAAAGGGAGAACCTTATCAGAAAGTGAAAAACAGCAGCTGTATAATGCAGGGCACACACTCTGTACATCTGGTAGACATCTGTGGTAAAATCGGGATGTAGGTATCATATGGCCTGCATGCCAAGGGGGGGGGTTGAGGTGATTTTTAAAACTTTTAACTAAAATTAAATATAATACTTCAGGTATAAGAATACAATACAATTATGTACTGAATAGCACATCAGTTATCAATGGGCACATCTTGTATGCTGATTTTGAAGTTATAACTTAGACAAATTTATATGTATTCATTGCATTTCAGTTTTGGAAAGCATTAATTGTTTTATGATTTGGTGTGTTTTGTATTGCTTTTTTATGATTCTATAGAGGCGAATTTTTAATAATTTTTCTTTTTTTAACTAATTCACTTATTGAAACATTTATGTACTTTTTAACTTTTGATAAGAATTTGAAAACACTCAAAATCCTATTAAAAACTTTTCAAGGAAGAACGTAAGCTTCAAATGCTCTTATATCTCTATATATATAACAGATAGAGTTTGATAATGTCATTTTAAGTGTGCAAAGTTTGAAGACTTCAACTTTGACAATTTCAAAAACAAAGTATCAGTGCTATCAACTGATAAATCTTAGAGCTTTGGATTCTAGGAAACATTTATTAAAATTGTCTTTTTTTTAATTTTTGTAATGCTAAAATTGTATTTAAAGTATGTTGATGCTATTGAGTAAACATTTATGCTATAAACAATATTTTACTTCTGTAGGGTTTTGTTGTTGTGCCTCCAAACTTACCTGATAGAAACAGATTTAGTAAGTATTGTTTACTAACTTTAATTTTGGTACAGACAGGCATTAAAAGTATTTATAAACAGAAGCATCCATAGATAGATATTAATGTTTATGAATTTGTTTAAAAGTTTGATATGTATGACTTGTGGCTAAATTGAGTTACTATCAGTATCTGTCCATGGAACAATTAAGAATACTTTTCTCTTGAGTAAGAATTAAAGTATATATAGTACAAATAGTATGTTGCAATAAAACAGTTAAGATAGTATGAAAAATGGTTTAATATGCAAGAGCTGGGCTTTTTTTTTTTTTTTGTTGTGTGTGTGTGTGTGTGTGTGGGGGGGGGGGGGGGTAACCAGAAAATGTCATAATGAACTGAAAATATAGCAAAAGCATTTCAAAAATCAGAGATGTAAAATTCTGATGTTAGTCTTTAAATTTTGTAGTGAGCTGTTCCCTTGATATTTTTCCATTTCAATTGTAAAATTTAATTCTTATTTGATTTAAATTTTGTAAATGGGGTTTGCTACTTTACCCATTTATTTATTTATTTTTTAACTACAATCTATTTGTTATAGGTGAAATGAACAAAAATAGCCCTCTGAAGCATCAGTTAAGTGATCCTAATGTGTAAGTTTTATTTTATTTATTTATTTATTTTGTCATTTACCTTTTAGTGTTTATATAGCTATTGCTAAAACTGAACTAGATCAACTAATTGAATCAATTGAACTAGTAGTTAATTTTTTCACTGAATTTATAGTGTAAAATGCTTAATAGGAAATGTTTTTATGTATCTTGAAAAACCTAGAGCTTTAGATTTTCCCTTTGACATATTAAATTCACTTGTTTTTTCTTATGGAGGAAATAAGCTTTTTAGTTTGCGTAGTTTCGTGGTTGGGAAAAATCCCCATTCTAAAACAAATTTGTTACAATTATTAACAGATGTTAATTACTTTTTAAATGACCTAACATAAAATCTCTGCAGTAAGCACCAGAGATTTAGGTTTTAATTTACTTATCTTGAGATATGTATTGAAAAAGCTAACCTAAGCACGACCCCAAAATTTTTCATCAAGATTATTAGAAAAATCCTATATTTAGACTTCGAATTTAGCCCAAGTGAGGTTTTTAACAGTAAATGATCAATCAGAAAATATCTATATTTATTCGGGCTGATACAGTATTTAAAATTACTCGTATTCATGCATTTCAGTTTCTTATCATACATTCTGAAACTTTACATTGCTTTCTTTTAATAGTTTTTCTGGTGCATGTGGATGACACATTCGTATAAATTTATAAACCCTATATGTAGAATTTTTTTTTAATGACTTCTAAGGTGATGAGACAGTTTTAAATAGTATGTTTTGAATTTTAATACTAATAATAATTTATATTTTCCTTTTTATTCATTTCTTTTTGTGAAGTAAACAAGATTTTTATAATGCTTACTTAAATATTGGGAGGAGGGGGTGAAAGAAAATGATTTGAAACTATTGATTTTAAATGTAATTTTTCCATGCATTCTAGTCTTTCTTAATGTTTTATAATAATATGATATTTTGATTTTCTTTTCAGATCTCCTTCGAAAATACCTGTATCGAACTCTGCTTTTAAGAAATCAAGCCACAATACAAATATTAACTTAACTACTAAAGCTGTTACTTACCATATGATACAAGGTGGAGATGGAAATGCCCAAGCATCCTCTATGCAGATATCAGAAAATGCAGCTATTGCTAATCCTCTGTTAGATGCCGTGCCTGTGCCAACTCAGAAGGTCGCTTATGAGCAAATAGAGCATAGTCTTCAAAATACTCCTGCCTCTTCACCCCAAGAAGGGTTCGACTTGTCTAAAAAGATACTGTCACCAGGCACTTCTCCTACATCTCCAAAGGTAATATATTTATTGTTTTACACAGTAACAGGCATGAAAGTGCAAATTGGCAAAACAGCCAGAACTTTGCATACGATGCAAAACTATCACATTAACATACAATTACTACATTACCGGTTATTCATATCTTGTATATTCGTTATTTAACTAATATAAATGAATAGAATAGAATTTACATTAAAAAAAATTCCGTCTTTTGACGGAAAACTTTCATGCCTGCAGTAGACAGTACTTAGCAGAATAGTTTGCATAGTTATGGAATATAATATTTAAGTAACGTACACAATTTAAGGTATTTAGATTCCTGCATTTGCAGTGAAACTGATGTGTGAATCATATCACATGTTTTATTTCTATGAGGCTGTTTGAATTTTTAAAGTCCATATTGAAATAATCAAAACTATATATTTTGTATTTCCTTTTTAAATTTATAGGCTTTTCATCTAAAATCTTGGGAGGGAAAAAATATAACTCTGAACTGGAAAAAATCATTAAAACACATTTCTAATAACTTTGTAAGACTGTTTTTTATCATTTTACATGATAATGCATATTTTATGGCAAACTTTGTACTTTTTTTAAGTAAGTGACTATCACCATTAATTTTATGTTGAATTGTCTTATAAAAAATGTTGATGTTTTATTAATATTGTATTAGGAGCCTGAACCTTTTACTGAAAGATCAAGGAGGGATTCTGTGAATTCTATTGCAAGTGATACTTTTAGAATGACTGATTTAGGCTCATTTACCCCACCAACTGGTAAATATTTCTTTTTTTATGTATAATTTAGGTTAACTGTTAATATGGAAATTTAAGTCCATAGGATGAAGATTTTTGTTGAGCTACTTTGAAATAGAACTCAGCTTAAAAATTTCTAATGGTGGGTTTTATATTCTACATCACAGGTTCTCAAACTTTTCAACCACTGTCCACTTTATGACTTAAGAAAAAAAATTACTGTCCCTTACATTTTTTAACTTACCTTTTTGCATTACCATCTGTTGCATATCTTAAAAACAATTATTGCTTGTATAATTTTTAAACATAATTATCATATAGATAGGATAAATAAGATGTGGGCCAAAGCCTATATCAACAAAAACTTGATAGAACTTAATATTGTAACAAACATGGCATGAAATTAAATGGAATGATATAATCTTCCATACAAACTTTTAGGAGTCAATGACTGTGACAGGAAGTATGTATTTCTATACATACCACTACAAGTGAAAGTATGTAGTATTTAACTTAATTGAAAAACTAACAAAGTAGCGAATACCCAGATTTATTATAAAACATTTATATTAAAGGAAGTAAGACAAGCTACATATTAATATTTAAATTAGCTAGAACATATTTCTTATAGTAAAGTTTCTTATGGATTTACAAGTTTCGACTGGATTAAATTTTAGTTTTAAATACTGATGACTACTTTACAGTTTCTGACTTGAAATCGTCCTGTTTAGGATTTTTGAAGAAGATAAAATTTTCTGCTGTTGTGCCTCTAGATATTGTCTTAACTTCCACTAATTTGTCCTAAGCCTATAACCCTCTGAAAGCCTCCAGTGGGCTGTAGATTGAGTAGTTTAATTGTACGGTATTCTTTCTCAAAGGGGGAGTTATTGCCCACTTTGAGAAAAAATATTCTACTGCCAAAAGTCAAAGGACTTTTTGAAATTTACATAATTTATGAATGTCTTGCCAACAAATTGTTCCTTATAGTCTTTAGAAGTCTTTAAAATGTGTTTAAATTCTCTCTCCTGTAAAGAATAAGTTATAAACTTTGAAGACTGCCAATAATGATAAGAATAATAATACTCTCTTGCATCATAGAACTAAAATATTTCCCCACCCCCTTCCCTCAGCAAAAAAATAAATTACCCATACCTAATATATGATAAATATCAAATGTCACATAATATAATGATGTGCCTATGTATTTGATGCACTAAATTAATTTTGAGTTCTTTTTCTGTATATTATCTGTGAACGGAATTGGTGTATAATTCTTTCCGATTTAAACTATTCATCAATAGTTAAAGTGTGTTAATAAAGACTAAAAAGATTTTAATCATCTATTTAGTATATGAAATCATATTTCTGTGATAATTGTAGCTTTCAAATTTCTTCTGTATATATCTATATATAAAATATTAGTGCTACTTTGACTTGGTTTCAATTGTACAAAAATATTTATACATACATATTAACTAAGCTTTAAACAGTCATTCTTATTCCTTAAAAAAAAGAAGAAAAAACTTTTTCTGAAGTAGACGATACATTCCTATTTTTGACACTTTGGCAAAAACTTGTTTTTGCTAGGATAAATTTTTTGGACTAGTGGCAAAAATGTGCCAGCCCTGTTTAAAATATGTGATTTATATTTTCTCCATAGTTCAATTCACTATTGGGACACCACCAGCTGCAAGCGGTAGACTACGTAGCTTCAGTGGTAGTACTCCACCACCTGGTTCTGGACGCCAAACACCGACTGGTTGGAGGTATCAAGCAACACCACCACAAACATTCTCAGGTTCTCCATTACGTCGTTCAGGTAATAACGATGTAAAATGAATTAAATCTGGAACACTGTTGTCATTTTAGTAGAATAATAAGTATTTATGTGTTATTTGGCCCTCAAGCTTGTTTGGCAACATTAAAATTATGCCAAAATTGATACTGATTTCACCAAGCTTGTGAAATACCAAAGTAGAAATAAATAATAACACTAACATAGCATACTTTTTGTTGAGATTTCACCTTCACCATCTTATAATATGTCAGTTACTTTGCATTTGAAGTTTTAGGAGGCCGCTATAACATGCAAGTACTTAATAAATAAATAATTAAATAAATCCCATATTATTTTGAGTTCTATATTAAGTTCTACATAATTATAATGGTAAATTACTGTGTTGTTGTTTTAACTAAAGCGTCTTTTCTGTGTCGTTGAATTTATTGCAGTCTTCATAATTTAGACAGTTGTTCTTTTTTTATTTACAGGTATTTTTACAATTTCATTTTATATATATATATATATATATATATATATTGTTCTTCTTTCCTGCTCTGTTTATGGTTTTAGAGTTTCCTTTGAGTTGAAATATGTTATATTCCTTCTCAGGAACATCCATTCTGTGAGAAAATTCTGCAAAATTTATTTTGAAATGTGGATTAGAAAGGCTTTTAGCTTATTAACAATGTCAATGCTTAACTTAATTTTATTAGGCTTCTCTGCTTTGCAGTAGTATATTTCAAGTGGCAGCTGATTGCTTATAGATTAGATCATATACAGAATTTCATAGTTTAATTTAAATTAGAATAGGCATATATAGTTATTAGCTTGGAGGGGAGAAATGTAATGAAGTTCTTTCTATGACCAGCTGCGCTGTTGAACATGATTTCTGTCAAACTTTATTTCAAATTTATTTATTTTTGCATGATTTTTGAAAATTTACTCTTAGTTTTATTTATTTTCTGGTATTGCTCAACACAGCTTTGCACCATTACTTAAGCAACTTCTTTAATTTTTAATGATAAAATTGCACTCAACATGCATAGCTTTATTTCTGCTAACTTAAATGCTGCTATATGAGTGATATTTCTTATTATGCTTGTATTCTAATCAGAATTCGTTAGTCTAATATGTCTGTTGTTTTGTAACATTCAGTAAAGTTAGAAACATTAGATGGTGTTATATAATCGTAATTGAAAATTCTATGAATTATTTTATTTGATTTTCCATAATTCTAGCAAAATTTTAGATATTTGTAAAAACATTCAAATATTTCTACAAACATTTATTTTCAATATTTTAATTTTCATTAATACCACAGAATAAGCAAATTTTAAATGTTAACTAGATGGTTTTGTTGGATTGCATGAAAATGTATCAAGTTTGTTAGTCTGACTTAACTTTTAATTAATTTACTGGAAAATGGTATACCAGATTTGTGAGTAAAATATTTGACTTTCAATGCCCCTCCCCCTTATTTATTATGTTCATTTCTTATATCTCTAAACCGGTTTTATGAAAACTTAGACAAGTTGAAAGTGTTTGTTTCCCCTCTACTTGCTAAATTTCTTCTTTTACAAGCATGCAAGGTCTGCCAGTCTGTGCCTGAAAACAAGTATGTTAAAATATACCATTCTTGTGAAAAGAGGTTGACAGGAAAATAAAAGAAAAACTTCTTAAACTTTCTTTTGCAGTATTATTATACTTTTAATTTTTGCTTGTTCTACACAAACTCATTTTAAAAAGTCTGCTTTTGTTGATAGTTTTAGTAAATTTACCTTTTCCATTTCATGTTTTGAAAGCTAATTTAATTTTATACCAGTATGAACAGCTTACGAAATTCAGCATGTCTCTTCCCCCCCCCCCTCCTACGGACACACACACACATCTTCCTTCTCTTATTATTTTTATTTGTTTTTTGTTGAATTTCTTAGTATAAATTACTGCAATTTCTCCATGAATTTATTAATTGTCTTTCCAAAATATTTTCAACTATTCCTAATGCAATTGGTAGCTTAACATTGGAGCAGATAGATCACTTAAAATAATATTTAAATAGCTAACTCTATAAAATGTAATGTTATATATTTTACTTTCAAATCTGGTGTGTAATACTGACTAAAATCATTTGGTATATCGGGGATGATTATTAAACTTTTAATTGATTTTCACTTAGATTAGATCATGTTTATTTGTTTTTGAGCATATCTGCTACTTTTCAAAATTATTTTTTCCTGAATGAAATATTGAACTTACATTTATTATTATATTAGAATTTATATTTTCAAAACTTGTACTTATATCAAAGCTTATATCAAAACTGATTGCTTTTAATGTTGATAGGTCAAACATAATATTCAATTTTTATTTGACTAGATCAGGAGTTTCCAACTTACAAATGTACGGGGAGGGGGGGGGCTCAATACACCTGTCTTGTGGTGGGCCACAAAGTAATCAAGTTCTTACTCAAGATATTTTAGGAGCTTGGGAGATTTAAGATTGATTAGAATTGTCTAATTTCCATCAAGTTTATAAAAAAACAAAAATAAGTATTAAATTATGATTCAAAGAAAAAGTGGGTAGTTTCAAGCGTTGCCATCTATGAAAGGATGGACAAATTAACAACCAAGTTGGAGTCGAACCCAAGCCCATAACCACGGAGAAGGGTGTGCTAGCCACCATGCAGTATGAAATGGCAAAATGACTCAATTTAAATGTAAACTTTAAAATTATGAAAGGGGTAAATTAACATAAAAGCACACAAAATGTTCAGTGAGTATTGGGGTCTGTGTGCTGCAACGCCTAAGGAAGGGATGTCCATATCAAGCTCTGTTGTTGAGAGTCTCAGAAGATGAAAGAAAGAAGAATCTGAGAGGTGGCTCCTATCTTTGAGCTAAGCAAATTTATGGACAAATTTAAGGACATGAAAATCGAGGGGGACTATGAACACCAGTGAACACACTAAATTACATAAGAACCAAAGACAATAAAATTTATTTGCACATGAACAGTGTTTCAAACTGACATGAATTTTCACAGGAACTTAGTTTCCTTAAATAAGTTATGTTACAAATTCTTTTCCCAGAAAACTCTGCAGATAGGAGAAATGACATCGAGGGCCACGGGCCACCAGTTGGAAATCCCTGGACTAAATGATTGGAATTTTAAGTTTTAACAGTAAACACTGAATGTCAAAGTACATAGTGTTCTTTTGAAAATAACATGACTGTAAGAGAATGTCAAATTTTGCTGTACTGTTAACCTTTCCAGGACAGCTGGTTCAATTCTTAATGCAAGCAAAAAAAAAAAAAAAAAAAAAAAAAAAATACTTGCAAAAGAGTGGACTTTGTTTAGATGTTGACCTAGCTGTAATGCTGTCCAGTCCTAGTATATTTTGTAAGAGATGTGACCATAGGACTAACTTTTGGTTAGCATAGCAGTCTAAAAAAGCATTGTTTATTTATTCAGATAGTAAAAAACAAACATGTGTCACTGTAGTTTCATGAAACTGCAACATTTAAATCATTTTCTGTACTCTTTACTGTGAAGTAGATGTGCTGCTAATTCATAGCCTTGAAATTTTCCAATTGGTAGCCTTTATTTAAGTTGTTAGGAGGAAAGGGGAGTTAGATGAATTAAAAATTTGATTTATTTTTATGTAAATCTGCAGTTTTAGTATTTTATGTTTTAATTTTACCAAGGCTGTATAACTCCTTAAAAAAGAATAACCACTAAAACCAGTTTTTTTTTCAACTTTTAATTTGTGAAAGTAAGGATTTTTTTTTCAGTAGAATATGATTTGATATTACGTGGGTATTTTTAAATTTTATTTTTTTCTGCAATTTTACTTTTTTTTTTGAGGGGGGGGGGGTAAATGTGAACTTAATGGCTACTGCTTTATTTCTTTTTCTTTTCTCTACACTTAGACACTCATCCCTGATATATGCATTAAAAAAAATATTATTCAGCTAAAATATTGGAAGTCTTATGTTGCTTGTGTTGATATCTCTTTGCAAAGCTGTGTTAATACTTTTGAGTTTTTTTCTTTTTATAAAAGTAATTTTGGTTGTTTTTATTTCATGTTCTTGTGTCCTGACCTCTCATTACACCAGGATCCACTCCACCTCTAAGCTGTTATGCTCACAGCAATTCTGTTTCACCCATCCCTTGCCGAGAAATTAGACGTTATGAACACTGTCATTGCTGTCGCAATGAACAACATGGAGCCTATAGGGGTTTAGATTTCAGGAACACTTCTCCCTGTCCCATGAGAGCAGCATTTGGTGCTGGAAGGGCTATGACTGTCCCAGAATTCAACTCGAAGGATATTTGGCCAAGTATGAACACTTAACTAAAAGTCCAATATGTGGGTTTAAACTCGGCAGAGCCTCCAAGGTGTACTATGTGCGTGATTAAGATAGTGCTGAGAAATGGTGCATACTTTATACTAAAATAGTAATAATTTGTAAACATTACAGTTGCTTGAGTATTAAAGTAGAATTCGCTGTTTTAAAATAATAATAATGTGGATTTAAACAAAGCAGTTTCTTTAAGGTGGTACTGTGTTCAAATTGAGATATAGACTTTTTAGGAGACACTTTTTTTTTAAATAATAGTGATTTATATTTGTTACAACCGTTTATTGATGTTTATTATTTTTTCTCAATAACTGATATTTTTAGAATATGAATAATATGTAGACATGATAAACGCAGAATTTCTGAGGTGTGCTGTATTTGAGAAATTTTGTTCAGGAATGCAGCACTCTTTATATTTGAACTAGAGCAATTTATATTTGTGCTGTGTAAAGTTTTTTAATATTAATCATGTTGAAAAATTACTTAAATTATGTAAGTTTGAACCAAATAACAACTCTTAAAGCATAGTATGTGTTATTACTATGAGACATTACGGAGAATATTATTAAGTAATTTTATTATTAAAAGTATTGTAATTTGTTATGGCTTTTTTATCTTGAGGGCTTGATAAGTATGTCACATAAAGAATCATTATAAAATTATGTTAATTCAAACTAAGCAGTATTGTGATGTATGGGTACAGTATATATCATAAAAGATATTGCTGAGGAATTAAATATTTTAAAGTGTTAGTAATTTAATTTTTTAGATTATCATGGTTTAAAAACTAATCATTAACTATAATTTTAATAGGTATTTTTATTTATTTGTGACTGAATCATAATTTACTTTTAATTTATTTATTATAGAATGCTCCTCTTTTTCTTGTGAAATTTTATTGTGAAAGTTAAAATATTATATTACTCAAGGAAACTATAGGCTTATTTTTATTTTGTTAACATTTAATGTTTATTTAAAACTAACAGCTGGAAAATTCAAGTATAATTCCAGAAAGTTTTGCAAACTTCCTGTGAATTTAATTAGTTTACTGTTTACAGCTTAAAATTTTAAAAACTTGTATTTAAAATCTCCTTTTATAAATCAAGAGTAATGGAAAAAATTGTTTTTGTGTGAATTATTATCATTTTTTAATTGATAATATGCATTGGATGGTATACATATCAAGGTTTTTTATGCATTAAAGAGAGCTTTTCCTGAAATAAACAAATGATTTGTAAAAAGATTGCTTTTTGTTACCTGAAGATGAACAGAAACTTCCACAAAGTGAACAGTTTTACAAATATCAGAGGATACAAAATAAGATTAATCTGATTTTGTGTCCTCTGATGCCATGGTTTTTGTTAAAATAAAGAAATCTTAAATCATCCATCGAGCTTTAAAAATATTTTAAACTTGGTTTTTATTTTTAGAATGCTGATGGTTATTTTTCCATATATTCACAATTTCTATTTTGATCCAGGTGGAACTATACCTGAAGCTGAGGACATTAATTTTCTTCAGAGGTCTGGTAGTTCTGGAAAACTGAGTGACAATGGAGCTATTATGGGTCACTTCAATTTAAGTGGAGGTGGAGGTTTGTAGGAAATCTTAGCATGTTTGATTCATTAAATTTTATATTTATACTTTCTCATTTCATATATTTATTTATTGTACTTTGGTTAACAGCCTGTCTTTAAAAAAACTAGAAAAAATTATTTTGAAAGGGCATTTTATTAAGTTTGCCAAAGACTTGTTCAAAGAAAATTAGGATGAGGTGAGGGAAAATGGGGTACATTGAAAAAAAAAATTGCCATAAAAATTTAGACATTTTATTTTCTATGGAAATATATTTTAAGAACATAAAAAGTATTTCTAATAAAATTTTAGGATATTTTAACTGCATTAATGTGTGCAAAACTTCTTGTTTTACTCCCAACATACTGCCTGTTTTCAAGTGATACTGAAAAACTTTTCTTGTAGATTCCTTATAATTAAATAAAGCATTTATATTTTGACCCATATTAGTAGATGGCATCAAGAGCTCAGGATTATATAAAAATAATAAGAAGAATAAAATTACAATTTTTTTTTTCTTTTTTTTGAGGTGGGGTAAAACGGAGTATGGTTAGGCATTGCAAAGTTTTATATTGATACTTTCATTTCTATTTCTGTTTTAGCATAAATATTTTTGCATCAGTAGTTATAATCCACAAAATTGGCATTTTAATTTACTGGAAATGAAAATGATCATGAATCTTTCATCCTTCAATCCTTCTATGCATGTGTTATTACATTTATTGAAGTTTTATCTGTACTTAGACTGGTTGTTTAAATTTGTTTTCTCTTTCAGCTTCTCAAAGTCCACCTATTCCATCATTGATGGCTTATAATAACCAGCAACAGAGATACTTTTATAATCAAGGGCCTTGCCAGCACCATTATCACCACTGCTGTGCAGGACAGGGATCGCCTGGTAGAGTTCGCCGCAATTCTTTTGCTGGTGGCATGTGTGTTGACTCTTCTCCTACTGGTCATTGTTTTGCCCATGGTACCTCCCCATCTAGCTTCGATGGACAATTTATGCCTCCTGAATTGCCAGAAGAAACTTTGCTTGAGGTATGTTGAAAGCATTTTGAATGTTATTATTAGTGCAAACTTTATATATATATATATATGTGTGTGTGTGTGTGTGTGTAATAAATTGGTATTTATTGCTTTTTTTAGTAATTTAATATTTAATTATTTGGTTGTTTAAATAAAAAGTTCACAAGTTATGCCTTAACGCCCATGCAATACCAGTCCGTACAGCTGGTAGAATATAAATATGGATATTTTACTGAATGCTTTGTACAGGACATGCTAAATTTATCCATGAAAAAATTACCTACATAATAGTTACGTACTGTTTTAATGATCTTTGTTGCATAAGGAGAAAACAACCAATAAGCCATGAATGTATTGAAGTCAGTTGTTGTTGGGAGGGGGGTGAATTCAAATGATAAAAATCCCAAATTAGATGCAGAGTTATAAAAAAAAAATGTGATATAAAATATGTAAAAAGTTTATTAAGTGGTTATGGTGATAAAATTTGATATTTATTATGTTTGCTGTTGACAATAAATGGAGTTTTTGTTCCACTTAGAACAATTTATGTAGGTTTCTTTTCTTTTTTTTTTAATTAGAGAACTATTTTATTTTGTGTATTTCTCATAAAGTTGTCTATTTTTATTCAACAAAGATTATTTTTAAGTACTTTGTATTTTGTGCAGCTTTGTATGTCCGATGCTATTCACACTATTTTAAGCACTGGTATATGAAGGGTGTAGATGCAAAACTCACACTCTCCACTTTCCAAGTTCATAGAAAAATATTTTTAAAAAATTTAAAAACCTTAACATATATAATATTTTAACAAATTTTTTGTGAAGGATTTTTTTTCACAACTACTACTTACACATAGTTGTAAACCTGTAATGATTCTGGTAAAGCAGGTTTAAATATGGAAAATGTAAGTTTTGCAGCAAACTTTTATGGTTAATGTTGGTTATAAACCAAATTAGTTATGAATTTAAAGCAAAAAGAATTTATACCTCAATGATATTTATAACTCAATACCTTAAAAAGATTATAATTGGACTTTTGCATCTACGTCCCTCATATGCTCAAAAATGAATTTCTAAAACTGATCTTAAAAGCTTTTCATAAATTAGTATTTTTTTGTTTAGAAGTATTAATAAATTTTATATTCTTTTAGAGAGAGCACAATGATACTTTAGCCAAGCTCAATTTTGTGCTAGCATTAGTAAAAGCCATTCTTGAGCTTGCTAAAACAAGATGCTCTCCCCTGTCCTCTGCATTGACCAGCTCTATCCCACGGACTGATGTAAGTGAAAACTATGGACTTGAATTTTATGACAAAATATTTTTAAAAGGTTAAACATACCTGCTTCTTTTAATCTATAAGGCCAATGTTGACTGAGATATTAAGTTTTTGCTCATTTTATATTTATCAGTTTAAAAAATTCCCAGACATGCTTTTAAACGAAACTCTTTTCTTGCTACTCTATATGGTGAATTTTTTTCCTATTTTAAAAAAGTTAATAACCATATTATTAAAGAGGGTTTTTTTAAGGGGGCGGGGGGGGGGGTCAGAACCAGTAATTGGTTTTTCATTTTCTGATAGGCCAATAGCCAAAAGTATATCATCCTTCATGAAAGAAAAAAAGTAGTATCTATAAAATTCTTGCTTTAAAATGTAACGAATATGAATCCTATGCTTACGCACAGTTTGTTTGTAATTAAAAATTTGTTTTAATTTTATGGGGGGGGAGGGTAGAAATTACTTTCTGGACTTTCTAATAAATTACAGAACAATTCATTGAAACTACCTCTTTTGTGACACATTAAATGTGATTTTCAATTAATATGACTTCGATACTTCTTATTTTGTTATTCTTCAAAACGATAAAACTAGTCCAGTCAGTAAGATGAGTCTTATAGCTGTAAAAACTAAGTAAACTTACTATTAAAAATCTACTTCACATGAGTTTGATTAAAAACTGTTCTGTATTCCTCATATAAACAGTCTGCACACTGAAAAGTTAATTTTTTTCCATCATTAAAAAGAAATGCATAATTATTTAAGCCATTATATACTAAAATTCTAGTTGTTACACAGGAAAGAAAAATGTGATATGAAAGAATAAACCATATTCAAAGATTTAGTATGTTAGTTTAGCCAGCTTATAATGCTACTAAGCACAAACCTAAACATTGTGATAATAATTCCTGTCCTACAGCAAGCTAATCAGGGAAAATATCACTGATTTTGCAACTTTTTAGTAATCATTTCAACGTTAAGGTACAAAATTTAGCTTTACTGCTTGGATAAAGTTAAACTTAAAAACCTCCAAAAAATAAAATTAACAGCAATAGTAAGTAATTGGTTAAGTACATATTTATTTAATATGTAGATATGTATATAACTTATTTTTTAAGCAATTGAAAGAATTTATCTGACTGATAAAAACTTTAATTAACAGAGTGCCGATCAAACAATGGGGGATGGTTACCGCCGAGCTGAACAGTTACTTCTGTACATGAAAGCTTTACAGCTGATCTCATCAGCATTTCAGTTATCCCAGCAGCAAGTCAGAAATGGACATTTACAGCCTTCTGCCTCTGTTAGAAATGGTAATTAGTTTATTTTTAAAGTGTGCATAATTTAAATGTAAGATATTGAAACATACATTGCTTATTATTTGAAGTCTTGAAAAGAACCCGTTTAGTGCTATATCTCATGCATACCTACCAAGAGTTTGTTATTACTTATCAAATATAATTTCATAATGATTTTTAACTACATATTTTTGAATAAGTGCAGCATAATTAAATTGAAATTATGGATCTGCACGTATGAGAAGAATTTATAAGTGAAAGATTTGTAGGTGCCATGTATAAGGGTGCCCAATTGAAAGTGGCACTCAGATGGTTTGATAAATGGTTTAATGGTATTAATATAAATTAGTATATAAAAGAAAGAAGTAATACTGGGGTGACAAATAGGCTAGTCAAAGTCACCTTGTAAGTTGAAACATGTGTCTCAGTGGTCAGCAAGATGATGGATACCTGGGTGAAGAAGCTCCAGAGAGCTTAATAGCAAAAAAAAAAAAAAACCTTTGACCCTGGACTGGCGCATGTGAAAGAGACTGCCAGCCTCAGCAATAAGCGTGTGTTTGCACTTCCTGTCATTAAAGGATTGAACCATAAGTGAATAGAAATTCATCAAATAAAGAGTAGCTTTCAGATATGGTAATTTTTTACTCGATGCTGTATACATATTAAAATACGATGCTGTATACATATTAAAATTTAATTTTACGGTCCCTTGTTTCCTATCACTTATGCTTGGGAAAATGTTGCTTTGTGTCTAAGGTAAACAAACAATAACAAAAATCCACACGTATAAATCATAAATACAGAGATTTATAAGGTGTATTTACAATTTATTATTTTATTACGTGACCAAGTTAATAATAAGTACTAGCACATTTGTTTTATTTTAATGTAAAAACACCTTAACTTTCCTATGTTTGTAACATCTATGGTATTTTTAAACATGATGGAACATTTTGTTAGTCTATATATTTGTATTATTTATTTTTGAGAAATGTATTTATTTGCTGTGCAATACTAATATTATTGATGCTTTCTTTTAGTGCTTCACCATATGAAGGAACATTATCATTACTCTCTGAGTATGTGTAAAAGTCTCAATTCTCCTGGTCTATTGCAGTCTGTTGGGGTTGATCCATCGACGTCTGACATAACGGCTGACAAAATTCTATATAATTATGCTATAGAAATGGTAAGCCACTTATTCATAATATTTTTAAGATTTCTTTTGCAGTCAAATTATATTTTATGGTATGCAGGGAGATTCTGATTAGTTGGAAGTATCATACATGCCAACTTTATAGCTGCTCTATTAATTTCAAGAAACACTTATGTTGCACAGCATCTGATCAGAACTTGATAATTTATCATATTATATGCGACCCCCCCCCCCAAAAAAAAAAATCATAGCTGTTATTAGAAGAAGCTAAATATGTTGCACAACATCTGATCGTAATTTAAAATAAAACCATATTTTTCAATTTTTAATATTGTTGAATAAGTTGTGTTTTTTCTTTGATAGTGTCAGAGTGCTGCATTAGAAGAATTATTTGGTGATCCTAAAGAGGTGATTTTCTAAGTTAAATTTTTTACTTCAACTTTTCCATGCTTCTTTGTATTTTGTACCTGCTATGCTGATTTTTGTTATGAGTGACTAAGTGGTATAATTTTGTTATTTTTATTTTATTCTGTTTTATTTATTTATTTGTACATTTGCATACTAGCTTTTTTATCATTACTAATATGTGACTTATACCTTTGGTCCATTTTTCTTTCTTTAACTCTTCTATTTATTTATTTATTTATTTTTTAGCTATCAACTTTAAAATCCTTTTTTGTTGTTGTGTGTGTGTGTGTGTGTTAAGCAATGTAAATAGTAGTTGTAATAAAGTAACATGGCAATGTATTAGTTTATCAAATATTTATTTTTTTTACATTTAGATAATAGATCATTATAAAAATGACTTTTCTCTCATCTTTTCTTTCCCTCCTCCTTAACCCCCCACCCCTGAAATTACTTATATCTACATTTCCCCCTTGCAACTCTTTAATATTTGTTTTCCTTTATGTTGTATTCCTTGAAGTATATCAGTGATTTTCAGTCTCATATATGTAATTCATTATAAAAATACAGATAATTCAGTTAAAAATATTCATGACTGTGACCCTTAGGGGTGTATTTCCTTTCTCTATTGGTTCACCAATTATTATATATTTGAAATTATAACATGGAAAAGTCATTCTAAATGCATACCATGAATTCTTGACTATAATCTGCTTGGAATTTTTAGCTTAAACAAAAAATATTACTATAATCTCCAAGGTGACATATAATTCAAATCTCTGAAAAGGTATGATTCTGATTTTGCACAGCAAAGAACATGCACATGAATTGTAAAATAATTTTAATTTTCAGACAAAACATTGTTGGATTAAAAACTCATTTCAGATAATTTAGTTTTAAATGTGTTCTCAATTTCTGTAAGCTTCAAATATCTTTAATGTATTATTTATTTGTGTGTGTGTAATAGAAAAAACTTTTAATAAAAATATTGTAAAGTTGTAAAATTTCACCAAGAAGTATTAGATTTTCAAATTTATTTTTTGATGATACATATTTTAAATTTACTAATTATTGAATTTTGAAGTTATTGTTTGAAAACTGCTTTTCATTTATCAGGTAGATTTTTTTTTTTCTTGGCTCTTTTTTTAACTGTTCTATACTTTTAATTTTTGCTTCCTAATTGTTTTGATAAGCTAATATATATTTTGGGATAAGCACACTGCAATTATTCTGCTTGGGTATATAAATCATAAATGTTTTCTTAACTATTTTTTCATTCTATACTATTAACTTTTTCCCCTTCTCCATATGGTCTTTGTAAGTTACTTCAGACAATTTGTGAGTTTTGTAAATTAAAAATGGCAGTTAAGTAATATTAACATTCAGACTCCTTATGAAATTTTTCAGGTTCTTCATATATAAAACTTTAAGCTATGTCTTGCTTATTGTCAAAATACACCCACAGAACTAGTCATGAAATTAATTTCCAATTCTTTGCACTCTGGAGGGAAATACACCTACTATATAATAAAAAAAAAGAATAATAATAATAAAAAGAACTGTCACATTGTTAAAATTTAAATTAGTGTTTGTTTTATTTGTATTTTAGTGAAAAAAATCACTGATTTCTACAAGCATTTTATGTGAATGTGGAACTTATTTTTTCCATTTATTTTTTTTTTATAATTTTTATCTAATTGTAATAATTATGCCTGTAATCTTTCTTTGCCCCTTAATTAGAAATTTAAATCATTTTGGGAGAGACTAAAATACAGATCGCGTACATCTCGTAAAAGTAGTATGTCAGTGTCAGTTAAGCAGCAGTAAGTATTGTTTCTATATAAACTGATTAAAAAACACAATTATCTAATTTTTTAGTAAAAAAACTTTTTCTGTTTTTATATAGGCTGCTATAAAATAATGAAAGTACATTAATAAGTATTAAGTACTGATTCAAACTCTGATTTACTTCTTTATGATGTATTGATATACGAGGGTACCATAGTCCTAGAAAAAACTTTAATCTTAGAAAATCAGGTCTCTGAAAAGTTTATGATAACTTCCATCCTTTTGACTCTTTGAAAAAAATCTTTGATTTTCGAAAATGGCTGCTAAGTTCGATTTCACTTAGCATTTCCTTTGGAAGCAAGGGAGCAAATAAATGATCCACGAAAACACATATTTTAAGGAATATTCCAGTTGCCTTTTCTTTAGTCTACCTCTAAGAAAACTGTAGAGGTAGACTAAAGAACGTGATTTTTTTTTTTTTTTTTTTAACGTGATTTTTTTTTTTAACCATTAAGTACATGAACTTTTAAATTTCTCCCTAATGCATTTAAATAAACTCCACTTCCCCTTCATTTATAAAATCAAATAAAAATTTTAGATTTCGATATATATGTTACCGGCAAAGTATGAAATCCAGCATTCTATAGAATGCCTGACATTTTTAGGCAAAGTATGAAATAAAGGAAATATTATATACTTTGCCTAGGCATTCTATACATAAAGAAAAGTTTAAAAGAAGCATAAGGAAATAAAGAAAAGTTTAAATTATCGTATAGGCGTATTCACTTAAAACAAAAAACCAATTCAGTAAAAAATAATTGCTGGATGCTACGTTTATAAATTTCCACTTCACTTAAAAATTAGAATTTCATTAAATCTTAAAATATGTTAAAAGCTGTAGAATTTGGCAAAAACTACACAGTCAAGCAGTCTTAAATCAATCTTTTGGAAGGGGTCCAGACTTGCTGGACCCCATTCTTATGTGCACCACTGCACTCAATATATAACGCTGATTTTGGTACATTTTTTCATCATTATATACATATACATGATGTCCCCAAAACACTGACCTAGGTTTTTATTCCTTAAATATTGATCTTAGACATCAAGGCACAACATTTTGTGGTCAATTAAAATTTTCATGAAATTAAACTTAAATAAATGCAAAATTTTAACTTTTATGCAGCCTGCATGCAAAAAAAAAAAAAAAAAAAATTGCCATTTAGAAAAATGTGCCCCATGCATTTATGAGGTGTGATGTTCAGTTTTAGCCCTTCATCTTAAAAACGCTTAAAGATACATTCAAATACAATTGGCGAGGGGAAAATAATTTGCCATATATTTTGTTATATGTTTAGATTTAATTTCCTGTAAATTTTAATTGATACCATAAAATTCTCTACCTTGCTTTATGTAACTTTGTACAATACCATTAATAACAGAAGTATTGCGTATTTATAAAATCATCATTTTTTTTCATAATTTGTGTGACTTCTGAAATGCAATTATTTGACTTATTTTTTTTCCTTTTGAGAGCCATTGAAAAGTAGTTTAAGTCAGCATATATTTATTTTAATTTCTGCCACTTTTTAGGATAAAATGCTGAATGTTGTATATCACATAATTACAGTATGAGGTAAATTTTACTAACTGGGAATTTTTTTGTATAGTAGCTGTGTAAAAATTTTAATTTTATTAGATTTAATTTCCTGTAAATTTGAATCAATATCATAAAATTCTCAACCTTGTTTTACGTAACTTTGTAATGTATATGTCTATGATCAATATTTAAGGAATAAAAGCCTGGGTCAGTTCATTGTTTTTGGGACATCTTGTATATAATGGCATGGATATTTTATTTTAAATTTTCCAAAATATATCAAAAATTAAATCCATTCCTCCCCCTCCTCTTCTTTTTGTTTATTCTTCAACTTTATTATTTGTTTTACCTGCTTGCCCATTCGCTGTAGCTTAAAAAAAAAAAAAAAAAAAAATGCTTTACTTAATATAGCATAACTTTATAAGCTTGCGAGTTTGTTATTTCCTATGCACTTGCTTATTACACACTTTCTATTAATTCTAGCATGTTCATTGCATTCCTACTGTGACCTATTGATTTTATGTAATAAAAACAAGTTTAAAAGAATTAATTTTTTATATTTAGTTAATTAAAAATTCTTGTTAAATTTGATATGTGTTCAAAACTTGCAAGGCTTGATAAACATACGACACAATTTTTATCTTCTGAAAAGTTTACTTTCAATGTCATAGATATTCTTTGTAAGATCACAAAGTAACTTAATTGTAGGGGATGTAAGGGAATTGAATGACCAGATATTAAAAAAAAAATAGCTTCAACTTGTAACAAGTTTAAAACAGCTTTCTAATATTAAAGAGACTATAAAGAAAAGATGAGAAAATGTAACATTTTTACATGGCTCGTTCAATTAATAAATTAACTAAAAACCATATAAAATAAAAATTGAGAAAAAAAAAAAAGGCTACTTAATATATTGTATATAATCAGCGTTTAACACACACCAGTAAATTTCAGACATGTCTTATGATAATAATTATCTTTTGTAATGTAATGCATATTTGTAATGTTCATTTATAATTTTTTAAATAACCATTTTATATTCGGTATATAATATGCACATGAAAAAGTGAAGTAATTTTTTGAAGTTGAAAGTGAGTGTTACATGCTGAGATGCATGGTATTTTATTTTAATGAAAAGTTCTGTGAATTTAATTATTATTTTTCAGTTATAATTAGTACACAAAATAATTGTATAATTTAGACTCTGCAATTGAAAGATAGTAGTTTCTTTGATTAAGCATTTTTATGTAGGAAGTTCTTAAAGATACTAGTTTTAAAATTTTTATTGTCATGTTTTGTATTGCTAGTTGATATACTGCATCATGTTGTCCTCTCTTATAATTTATATGCATATATCTTCTTGTAGTCATTTCGACATTAGTCATCAGTATCAGTTCATAAGTTATTTTGGCACTGTCGTTTATCAACTAACACATGACCTTCAACTAGTCAACTGCAATTGTAGAGTGTTGTCACTCAATCCTTCAATAAGATTGGTCCAAAAAAATTTATATTTTCCACAGACATGTGACTGAAATAGCCTCAGATCAATATCGTCCATTAAATGGAACTTAGGTGTTTGACCCCTGACATAAAATTTCACTTTCTTCAAATTAATTTTACTGTAAATTCACATGTATATTATTTAGTCTTTTATGTATTAAGAATTAAGTAAATTAAACTGCAAATAAAGAAAAATATACAATTGTTACTGTTCTCTGTTGATGTAAGTTCATTTATTTTATTTTTTAAAATTAAATGTGGGTAAATTTGTGTCATTTCAGAGCTTTTATCGCTACACAACTGCTCAGATATTGCTCCACAGCCTAGGTCAGCAAGTGAATGACATTAGGGATAAAGAACTTCTCTATAAATGTAAATAACTTTTGCTGTTGTTGTTGTTAAAATTATAGTAATATGTGAGCCTAAAAATTATCTGAAATTGACATTGTGATTGAATAACATCTGTAATTACTGGATTTTTGTTGATGTTGTGTATTTATTTATTTATTGGGGGGCAGGAAGAGGGGGGGGGGTTAATAGAATAATTTTTTAAATGTTGCTTGGAATATATTTTATTTACAATTTTGTATTGATTCATTAAAGAATGGAAATGCCTCACTATCCTGTGTTTATTTAGTAGAAAGTAGGTATGAAATATTCAAAAATAAGACATTTCTGAAAGTTTTCACTTATTCAAGGCTGCCACTGGCGACTATTTGCTACTATTATCAGCAAAAGGCAACTATTTTCTTTGAAATAGACCTACAAGTGACTATGGGGAAAATGCTTTTTTTTTTTTTAAATCACAGAGGCTAATTTTATTACAGAGTTTTAGATTGCAAAGTTTGGAAACTGTTCGAGTAGCCATTACGTGAAATACAGATAAAACTTACCGATCGATATGAATATGGATGCATTCTTGGCAACTTTTACACTTTTAGCTTATAACATGCTTTTTTGCAAATTTTTACAATTTTATGCAAAATTCTATTTTTTAAAAAACCCCTTTTTTATATGTGAATTTAATTTTTCTTTTAATAGAAATGCAGTCCATATTGTTTTAAAAAACAATCTCTTAAAATTCCTCATTCATGAGAGTTTTCTACAGAATTCCTCAGTTTTGTTTATTTTAAGATGAGCGAATTTCTGGCTCCCCCCCCCCCCCATAGGCATACAAGCAGCATTTTCAATGCTGCTTGTATGTCATTTAGCATGCTGAATTTAACCTATTATAAATATTAATATTTAATATTATTTAATACCTATTATTATTTAATATAATTATTATATAATGCCTATTATAAAAATATCAAACAGGTCAAATTACATGACAGGTTTTGGTAAAATTAGATGATATACATTATGAAACTAAATGAAAAATGTTGGAATGAGAAAAATGTAAATAAGACATTAGTGGTCTCAGACCAGCGGGCCACCCTTAATTTTAGCCCTGCATATGTATGTATATAGCTAAAGTAGAATAAATAACAACTAGAACATACATACTATCATACCTCCAAGAAACAGAAATATAGTGGGCTTATCACATGTGTGAAAACAGTAATATAAGAAATCAATTTTTTTTAATGGAAAATAAAAATACTAATATTTACTATTGCTGCAATTCTCATCAGGGTCCACGTACATCATATTGTAATTATATACAGAATTAGCAGAATTTTGGTAAGTGGTTTAGCAAATGGCTATGTTTGTATATGTGTTTTTTGAAATATGTGATTTTAAAAACATATCCCGAAGAATTGCACATTAAAAAATAAAGCATAACAAAATGTAAATAAAACACAAAACATTCATATATAGCATTGTGTCTGCCATTTGGGAAAATTGGTAAAGACCGAAGAATGGACAATAGGTAAGGAAAGTCTGAAAAATGCAAAATGGGTAGGAATATTCACCCAAAGAATAAATTTTCCTCCTTATAATTTCCCTCCTCCTCCTTTTCTTTTCTTTGTCAGACTCCAAAGAATGAAAAATCTTGATAAAGGAGATTTATGTTCAGAGAGAAAAAATGGGTAGAATATTTGTGGGGTATATGCCATGCAGTGACAGAAGTGTCAAAAGATGTTTGTATATGATCAGCAATAGAATTTCTTTCTGGATTGAAAATGTACTAGTTCAAAAGATAAACATTTGTGTTTAAAATTTAGAACATAAGATTAGATGCCAGATACATCACATAAATAACCCAGTAGCACAAGCAGTATTGGTGAATATTAATTAAATCTGAACCAACCAGTGTCTTACTTAATATTCTTTTACTGATGTATCTTACTTAATATGTAAACTCATGGTGGTTTTTTTCTATATAACTTAAGTATCTGAATTATATTACAGTTATAAATTTATTTCAAGTATAGCAAAATATTTTACTATAAAAAGTAAGGTTCTATTGAGATTTCCTGAAGTAAAAAGTGTAGATGGTCTGGAATTCTTTTTCTTAGAGCTCTCCAAAGTCAGGAAAATGACTTACAGAAATTTAATAGAGACCTTTTATGAGGAAGAATTGAGGGACTGCATTTAAGTTTTTATTTTCAAGCAACAAATGTAAAATTATTACTATTTTGTTCGATTATGCGTGATTTAATCTGCAGTATTTGCCAGGAAATATTCCAGTAAAATATAAATTGCATTTACTTATTTTTATTTTGAAGCCATTGTTGTTTACAATATAATTAAAAATACACAAAGTCCATACATTTAAAAAATTATATTTAATTGTACTTTACTAATTTCCTTTTTTTTTTTCTCTGCAAAGATCGTGATGCGGTACAAAGAAGGCTGGAAATTCTAACAAATAATCGCTCTGTATATGCTTACCATACAACTTGAAAGAAGCAAAAGACTTGTTTTTGACTGTGCAAAAATGAAAGATATTTTCTGAAATCAATATCTCCCAGCATCCAGTTATCCTCTTCCTTTGTGGATGAACTACCCTATATAAACAAATAAATATAGCTTTTAGTGTCCTTACATGTAGAAACTGTCACAACATTCTGTATCACCTAAAATGTGCAGTTCAGCATTTAAATTTTGAAAAATGGAAGGATATCACTTCAAAACTAGTGGATTTATATGTTATTGTCATTTTTATTTGGAAATCTAAATTGCATTAGACTTGTTCTAAATTATAAGATCATAAAAATAGACTTGTATGCATACTAGGGTAAATTTACTTTATGGTAATAGTTTTTTTTTTTCATTGTATGTTCACTTATTTGAATGTTAAATTAAGCAATTGTATTTATGTTAATAAATGGGAATGAGTAGTTCTGTCATTAAAGTTACCATAAAGTAGGTTTTATCCATTTAAAGTTTTGAAATAGAGCTACATATACTTTTAAAGTTTGTTGTTGCATCTTTAAAAATGTTTGTTGTATATAATACATAGGGCTTTTCTAAAAGGAAAATTATCATAGGTTGCAAACTGAACATGTTGTTAAGGTTATATTGTGCATAAAACTGCTTCTTTTTCAATGATATTGTTATTTCAGTGGCGCTTGTATTTTTATCCAAATGTTTTATGATGACTTTTTTTAAGGAAGTGGGAAAACACATCATATGTGCATAAAAAAATTGCTTTTTTATGCTTATATGAATTTCTTTTTTTCACATTGACTACAATATATTAGTTAAAGATTATTATTTGAGTACTGAACGAATCAATATGCATGCATAATTATGATTATTTTTTTATGGAAAAACATTTTCATGCATATTGTGAGACATTAATTTTAATGTAAACAATTTTACATTTAGAATTATATTGCATTGTTTCTTATAATGAAATTTGATACAGTATACATTAATACATGTAAATGTTGTAATAATTTAAAGAAATAGAATACTATTAAAAGAACTGAAAATTGGGGTATGTTAATAAAATACCACTATTTTCATGTTTTTTCTTTTCATTTAAAAATGTGTGTTTTAATTGTCAGTTGTGTACATAATTATTATTTTTATTGTTCTATTCTAATTAATTTTTAAAATATTTTATTATTATGTTGCACGAAGTTTAATTTATGGTCAAATTTTAGAAAGGTCATGGTCCCTTGTCCTTTGCTCCAAAAAATTTAGGCCATATGGTCTGAATTGCTTCCTACCTGTATTGATATTAAAAATACATTTATCGTTTCATTTTATAAACCTGTGAACACAAATCTTTTTGAGCTTCCATAAAACAGTATATTGTAATGAAGCCCAGAAGCTACTTATGTAGTTACAAAAATGAGAATTTTAAATGCAGTGTTGCTCTTTGATTGATTTCTCACTGCTTTTATAAAATGTCCCTCACACTTTTATCCTGATCTGAAAATAGTTTTTGTATGCATTTAAGTGAAACTATATAAATCAACACAAGTATGAATTTTACACTTAGGTCTCAGGCACACTGATAATTTTTTTTTTTTCTCAACATTTCCTTGTGTGTGTTCTCTGAGGTTTTTGATTTCATAAATGAAATATCACCAAAAATCAGAGTTTTATCTCGAATACGAATGATTTGACTAATTATAAGAGGGATACTTTGATTGACATTTAGGGTCAATTCCTGATACATCAACAAGTTTTATTTTGATTATCGTTTGTTTTTGTATATAGTAGCTCTATTTCATTCAGCTTGAGATTTGAAACTTCAATTGTGACTAAAATTGGTTTCATTTGCTAGAAGACATATTAAAGTACTGTTTACTTTTGTAAGCACTGTTATACTCATAGTAGGAAAATAAAGGACATGTTGGATGAAACTAGGGCATTTGCTTTGTATGAGTGACTATAGTATAAATATCATTCCTTGTTGCATTATATATGTACATAGTTATTTATTTGAATGACAGTTATAAACTATTTATTTTTGGTATGTTGTACTGAATGTGAGTGAGACAATGCCTGAATGATATAGTTTGTACTATTTTTATTTTACCAAAATACTCTTTAAGAACTAATATAGTTCTATGTCTTCTAATAGCAATTAGAGCACTTTACTGAATGGTTAGCAAATAAGTTTACAAGTTTAGAATGGCAGTAGCAAATTTTCCTCCAAAATTCAGCTGATTTTATTTTAGAGGTGTGTTTGTATTAATTTGTTGAACTTGTGTTTTGTGTCTCCTGCTTTCATTTGATTATTTAACTTACTGAGCATGGTCAAAAAGCTGAGCTGTGTACTGTGTTTTGAGAAAAGTCAAACTGATTATTAACAAAATCCCCCCCCCCCTGGTGGCCATTGAAAATTTTTAGGCTCAAATGTTTTATATTATAAGTTTAAGAGCTTGTGAATTTGAAAATTAAATTATTGATGTACACATGTGCAAATGCTATCTAGGATTTTTTTTAATAACTGGCTAACACTTAACTTTTTTTTCTTGAATGCTAAGTCATAATTAAAAGCTTCTTTTTTTTTTTTTAAAGTGACTGCTGAATTTGGTCCCTAATTGTTATTTGTTGTGGTGATCAAATCTGTGCAAATGACATGCCAATTTTCCACATTTTTTTTTTTGGAAATTCTGCCATTTAAATGCTGTTTTATGTTATGACTACTATGTAGTTCTTCACAATTTTATTCTCCTAAGTAACATTTCGAAAACACCAGTGCTTTTATTTTATAAATTTCTGGAATATTATTAATTGAGATTTTTATATAGAAGTCTTTAAATAATTAAAAAATTTAATTGCATTAAGTTTCCAAAAACTAGGTTTTTTTTTAAAGCTTTTAGGAGCAATTTTTAAATTTTATTTTCATCTACATTACACGTGTTCCATACTTTCACTAAAATTTTAGCTTTTTAAGGTAAAAGAAAAAGTGAAAAATATTTTTAAAAAATAGATCCTAGTTTGTGGACAAATTTGTACATTTTGATTATGTTCTTTTTTTAATAGCTGCGAGTCTAAAATTTATACCAAAGACTACATTGTCAATATTGGTTTTCTAATGCTTTTGTTGTCCATGACAAGGATTTTATGTTTAGTAACTACGGTGCTTTTCTATTCAGATTGCTGAGAAAACACTGTACTAATTATAAAACATGCATCCTTAAATGTTTAATTAAAAGTTAGTAATTAGTATGATAAATACTAAACATAATTTTTCATTTTTTCCATGATTTAATTGAATTTTGGTCTTTCATTTAAAGATGACTTTTTTTTTTTTTTTAATTCATTGACTACATTTATTTCTAAAAATAATACATACTATTTTAATTGCAGTTAACTGTAAGTTATGTGATTAGTAAGTTTGCTTCTGATTAACATATTCCTGTCACCAGTGTTATTATTAAAATTAATTGTATAATGTCATGCTAAACTCCTTGCAATCACAGAAGTAGTCTACTGTTAGTTCTAATGCATTTGTTTTGGAGGGAAATTTGCTAATTTCTAAACAGCTAGAAAAAAGGAAAAATCATGTATATTTTATTTCATATTTTGTACTTTTCGCTTACTAGTGGTAAAGTTAAAATACACTTTTATATATGACATGTTTTAAATATGGAACTCTTTAGACCACCAAAAAGAAAAAAGAATACTAATGCATTCTCAAGAATAATGTATATAGTAAAATTTTTCTTTAATTTTATTTCAGAGATTTTGTAGTTGTCCAAAATAAATAAAATAAACTGGGACACTTAATTTCATTATTCATTAAAATTTTGCAGTTTGCAAAATAGTTTTAAAAAAATATTTTCAAAAAATATTTGCTTTGTAAAAAAAAAAAAAAAAAAAGGCTGTAAATATAGCTTACAGTTTTCTTAAACAGGCAAAAGTGTTATTGTTGAAGCAGTGTAATATTTTTATGGCAACTTTGATGACATGATTGTTTTAGTGCGATTTATTTGTGAAATTTAATTATTTTCTCAATGCAATGAATTATTATTATGAAAAGTAAATCACAGTTATAATATTTAGTAAACATTTTTTGCTCAATTTATTTAGATTTATTAAGTATTGTAAACAAAGTTAGTTCAAAACCCTTTCTGGATATATTTTTCATTTGCAATTTAATGAATGGAATATTTATAAATACACTTGCTAGCTAGTCATTAAAGGGCGTTTTTTAGAAATAATAAACTGAACAACTTTTCAAAGAATTTAATTTCTTCAAATTAAAAAGTATTCTGAGTGGCTTTTCACAAACTGCAGTATGCACTTTTGGAAATGGTTAACTTATCAGAGGTATGAAATATTGAAGAAAAGGCAGCAGATTTTTTTTCCCCCCCCCTAAAAAGATGGGATGGCCTTTCAGTTCATTTTGCAAGGTTGTGCCAGTGCTTAGGTTTTATTAGCATTATTATTATTGCTTTTCAAGAATTTTATTCGTTAAAGAGTTCATAGTTGAGTTCACGGGGGGGGGGGGGGGGGGGGGTAAATATTTTTTATATCTGGCATAATTTATAAAATAGTTCAAAAGTTATTTATGTGAGTAGTTATAAAAAAAAAAACCAGCCTTAAAAAATTTACTTGGGTTTCAGCTAATACTGATCTGTAAAGTTGAGTGAGGTCATAATAATCATGGAGCACTTAAAATGCAGTTATGGAATTCTACTGAATAATAACGATTTTTTAAATGCTTGAATATCAGTGACATTGTAAATTAATTGGTAACTTGTTGCTGGATTTTGTCAATAATTAGTGCAGTTCTGTAAGTTAGTTTTGTTCTTGGCAATAGCTGTTACGTTTAAAAAAATTGTTCAATGCATAGTTAAATTTTTCAGAAATAGAATTTTTTTTAATCTTTTGTATTTAAAATTTGTAACAATAGCTTTTTAAAACTAAACTTTTTTATGATTTATATTGAGCCCTAATTAGTAAGGTTGATTTACTTGTTCTTTTCATTTTGATGCATTTATATTTTTATTTAAAAATTACTTTGTATAACTTTTTACATTACTATCATTACAGCTAATGCATATTAATTATTTATTATAATAGAAAGCAATTTTTTCATAGTAAATAGATTTATCAATAGTTTCAAGTTGTTTTTTATTTATTATTATTCATTTTTACAGATTTAAAGAACTTTTTTTTAAACAGTGTGTTGACTTTACAGTTGAATGTTAATTTATGAATTCCCTTCCCTTGTAGATTTTCAAAACCTACAGCTTATTTCAATAATAAAATTTCACTAATATTAGAAAGCATAAATTATATATATATATATAAGTAAAACACAAAGAATATTACTGCAAAAATGACATGCCCTGTAGGGTAAAAAAAGTACATATATCAGAATCAGAGGACCAAAACAGTATGAAATTCAAAATACAACAAACCAAATTATACTGTGTGTTGTATAAAGAAAAAAAAAATAATTTTTATACTCCATCCTAATACTAGTACATAGTTTGATTTTCTTTCTTTCTTTTTTTTTTCTGTATGAAAATAGGACTTTGCTTTCTCGAGTTTCAAGATGACTTCTGTACCTCTTAAAATACACACAGACTTACTTTTATTTCTATTATTTTTTATATTATGCACAGCTATTTATTTTTTATTTGCAGTGATTTAATTTACAAATGAGTTCTTTGTTGCAGACCTTAAAGAATAAGGAACACTAAAAAGCTTATTATATGCTTATGAAAAATGAATTACTGTAAATGCTCTCAGAAACTAGGCAACATTCATCAGCATTGTAGAGTGACATTTTCATTCATAAATGTTTATTTTTCATAACATTGATATGCAAATCATTCTACATAAATAAACATCCGTATTGTTATTTTTCTTGATTTTAGAAATCTGCTAGTCCATGCAGAGTGAGTATCCATCTAATAATTTGACAGAAAACATTGCTTACCATCCAGAAAGGGTTAATAGCTGTTGGTTTTATTAATTGTCTGATTTTTTACAAAAATGAAATATTTCCTAATTTAAGAATGGTATGTGTTATTATGTACATTTAAAGCTTTCGGCTGCTGCCATATTTTTAAATTAGTTTTAACAACTGATGTTCAACACATTTGACTGTATATACATCCCTGTATAAGGTACAAACATTTCCCCATGTAAAACTTGCATTGCAAAACAGAATAACTACAGAGTTATTTGAACTTATGTGATTTGTTTATGTGTTTTTATCAGTGCCAATGTATGTTAGTTGAGTTCAAAAGAAGTGGGGGGGAAATACAAACAAACAAACAAAAAATTGCTCCATATTTGTAATATGCTTCTAGCCATTAGTACATAATGGTTAAATTAATCCAGCTGAGCGTTTAACTTGACATTTGTATATTTAAAATGTCTTATTGTACATATGTAATACTTTATACTTTTCATTACAAAGGAAGGTTTGAGAACAGATAAAAATGCAACCATTTTGATGTGAGTAGTGCATTTACTTGTATCAGTCATAACATTAGTCAATGGCTAAAATATTTGATGAGGATGTTCAGTACGATTTTATTTTTTCTTCTCTTTTTTCAACTGTGTGTGTGCATATGAAATATAAAGCTCCTTTATCAGTCAGATTCTTTCTATCCTTCAACCATGTGCATGCTGTTGTTTAAATTGAATTTTCCCCTGTTTAAATTAGCAATTAAGTGTTTAAAAAGGTTCTTTTGTCTTGCTGAATTACTTTCAACATTAATAAATTGGAATTATTATTTTTAATTGATATTTTTAAACTTTTCTGTATACTAAAGAGAATATGTTCTTATGTATGATTTGTGTTGCCATAATTGTAAAATCAGCCAACTTACATCAAGACAAGAAGTAAAGTTATTGTTCATTTACGCAGAAAAGAGACTAATGCAGTGCATACATATCAGCTATTAATAAAGTTCATTAGTTATTTTTAGTGCATGCGTATTAGATTATGAAATGAAAATGTTCCTACATGAATTTCATGGGGTTAAAGAATTGTGGGTGTGACATCTTTCTTTGTAAGAGCACTTCAGTTTCCTTAAGAGCGTGTAATCAAAAATATTTTCTTTTCAAAAGTATACAAAGATAGTACCCCCAAAAAAATCTTGTTTTATACACCAGCACACTTTTTTGAATTAAGTCTGATGGTTAACTTGAACAATAAATGTTAAACAGTCAAAAGCCAATTACAGTTAGTAATGTTTTAATATGTAAAAACAAGAATTTTTAGCAAAAACAAATGAGTTATCTTATGAGGTACAAATAAACAGTACACATAAGCTGACACAGTCTGGAAGAAAGAAATGACTATAGAGGACCTTTAACTCAAAATTTAGGATTTGAATTATTCATATTTAATTTGATGGAATGGGTTACGCAAGATTGTGTATATATATTTTATTTATTAGATGAATATATGTATCAGTAGTGTACAAGTGGTTTAAAAATTTTTTATTCTTAGCAATGCATATGGTATGTGGTATTTTTATTTAACTTTATACTTTGCTATTGTAATTCACCTAGAATGTAATTTATTCTTCATTAATTTTTATTAGATTTTCAGAACACATTTCATCAATGACCGTTCAATTTTTAAAATAGGAGTTATTAGAGTGAACTGTTTATATGCGAACTAGTTTTTAAATTCATTTGTTTTTATGTTCAAGATAAAACTTATTTTAAATATAGACAAACATTTACTTAAACAATATAGTTCTTCCAGTGTACTATATAAACTATAGAATTATAAAATATTTTCATGTTTGCATATTATTTTCAATTACCAATTTAATACTTTAGACTTTTCTATTGTGTATAAAATTCATCCTGATTGTATATTGTTAAAACACCTCAGGATATACTTTTTTTAGTCTTCAGCTTCTTTATTTTTATTTAAACTTAATAATTATTTTTTTAAAGTGAAGATTTTTTTAGCATTCAATGAAAATGCAGTATTATTTGCAAATTTTAACATCCTCTCCTTTTCTGGTCATTGACTTATTATTCTTAAGGACCTAACCTGTAACCAAATAGTGTGATGTGAAATTTGCATGCTGTTGTGGTGTATAATTTTATCACTTTGTGTTTCATTTTGTGTATGTGGTTTGTATATATTCACCTGTTTTCAGTAGTGATATGAGTGTCGGCTTTATAGCGACCAATTTATACATATATATATATATATATATATATTTTTTTTTTTCATTTTGTTCTCCTAATATTATGGTGCACAAATAATTTGGCTGTAAATTTTTTTTCTTTGTGACTGTACATGAATTTGTAATAAAAATATTCTTAGTGTAAAATGTCTTTCTTATTTCTTCACAAATGTACCATTTTACGTAGATTCATTGAATGAGACTAAAATTTTTTCATAATTTGTTGTAGCAAATTTTATAAACTTATAGTACACACACAGTTTAAGATGAAATCATTTAAAACCATACTATGTTGACTTAATTAATAATCTTCTAGAGATGTGTAATCAAGAATACTATATATTTCAGTTCCATTCCAGTTATCAAATTTTTAAAGCACAAACTTGGAAAACTACAGCATAGTTATATTAAACTATATTTTTTTGTTTTCACTTTTTAAACATCCATAACTTAAAACGGTGCAATTTAAGGACTTCAAAAAGGAAAAGGTACTATGTTCATCTAGTACCTTTTTCTTCATTTTTTTTTTTTTTGTGTGTGTGTGTGTGTGTACATATAAATTATTTTTACCACTTGGACCAAGTTTCATGATTCTTTTAAATCAGAAAAAAAGGCTAACTTAGAAATGGTCCCATATTAATTTAGTCATGTTCTAATGATACTATCATTCAGAAAATAAGTTTTTTAAACATTGCCCGAAAGGTTAGCAGTAAGTGTTGATAGTAACATGTCAAAAGTTACGAAGGTTGTCCATTTTTAGCAATTTATTGGGACACCAAAATGTAATTCCCAAAATTAAACTCAGCTTGGTGATATCTTCGACATTTTGTTAGAAATTGCCAAATCTTACTATTTTACAAAGGGAAGAATTTTTCGTTATGGTGAAATAATTTGAAGCCGTTTTCTTTTTTAAAAAATCATATTTGTTAGATACAACAATTCATGATAAATGCACTATTTGCAATAGTGATTAGTTTTTCACCACACTACTGCAGCCTAACTTAACAAGTGTTTTTTTCCCCGTTTCAATATTATTCCATCAGAAAACTAACTAAGTCAACTAACTTGAATTTCTTTTACACATATCATATTTTTGTAAAAATTGGAATTTTAATATAAGGTGAAAAATGTAAAAGAAAAACAATAAATGCTGCAATTCATCTATACACGGCTATCTGTAAAGTGTTTTTTACATTATTTTTCAAATATATTAAGTTCTTTTAGTTAAAACAATTCTTATTTATCCTCTAACAAAATAATTTCTACCAGATTCGAAAACTAAAAGCACCTGAACTTATTTTTGGGGTTATATTGCTTGAACATTAAATGCCCAGAGAAAATATCAACATAACAGCAGGGTTAATTTCAAAGCAAACAATGTTTTGAGAGTGCTGAACAAGTATGAAATTCGTAAAGCACTCAGCATTGGAAATAAGATGATAATCGATAGGATGAAATTTAATGCAAAAATTTCAATGTTTGAATTATAAAACAATCTTATTTTTCTGCTATTTTAAAAAATGTTTATAGAGTTATTTTTTTGCATTCCCAATTTTCAATGCAGTCTGCACAACTGAATTGCCTTGCCATGTTATCAATAGAAAACTGTGATGTGATACCGCTTATTTCCAACCCTGTAAGCAAAGAGTTAACCTTAGTAAGAACGTAATTCAAACGTATACCTTAATGTGTAAAGAAACACCTTGGAAGATTTCTGGAATGTAAGAGCACTGTATATTTAAAAAAGTGAATAGGACTGTGGTCCTAAAAATATTGCTTGTTTATGAGGAACATGGCGTCAATTAATTACCATATTAGCCTGAATATAATGTGATGTTTTTTGACTGATCATTTCCTATAAAAAAAAAAAAACCTGACTCATGCTAAGTTTGAGACCTAAATGTAGGATTTTTCTAATTATCTTAATGAAAAATTTCTGGGCCATGTTATAGTTGGGCTAATAATACAGTATTTATAAGAATATCAAAACTATTACATTTAAATTTACACTGAATTTATAAACAGGAAGACATAAATTGAAAATAAATATCAGGAATAAAGAAAATGTACAGTTACATATTAACATGTTGTGAAAACATTTATTTTTTAAACAAATGATTTATAGAATGATGAAACACAACTTATTTTTACAAAACATTAAAAATGTGAGAGCTAGAAACTGGATGATTACAAAAGTAACTATAACTGATTCCATGAAATTATGATTGCAATTACTACCAGTTTTTCAAAAAAATATTATTAGTAAATGTTAAAACTTGTAAAGAAATTCAATTGTAAAATCTCCAGTCTGATTGGAACAAAGTAAAAATCTCAACATTTAATGTGATTCCCAATGTTTAAAAAATCATTAAACAATAAATTATCAAATGATCTTTTTAAATATAGTTGCTAAAATACAACTAAAAAGATTAATTATAGTTTAAAATATTGTTAAATCAATATAAAAATATCCATTTCTTTCTTCTATAGCTAAACATAGTGACTAAACTGGCTTACAGTCAGTTGAACTTGCATTGGTCTACAAAGAAAACTTTATAACCCTCAGCAAGGTTCATGTGTTGATTATTTTCTAGGCACAGGAAAAAAACCAATAGAATCGGATATAAAAGAACTATATTTCTAGTTTAAATGATCATTAAATTACCTATCATTGACAATGGCCAAAGGCAAAGAACATGTCCATATACCTTATGACAGTTAGTGTGGAAAAAGCAAGTTTACTTAACCCTTTGAAGCATGAGCATTTTCACGTCAATATAGAAGACCAACTGAATAGACTGCCCAGTGTTGTAAAAGTGCAGCCAATGCCATCACCATGGTGGTCACCTAACTACCAAACAGCCACAGAGCTAAAGAAGTTTTCTGACACAGCTGGCTGCACGGCTGCTTTTTTTCAGCATTGGGACCAGTTAACCAAATTTTTTTGTGACTAGCAGTGAAATTGCCGAAATAAAGTGGTTTCTCAGTATACTTCAAAGGGTTAATGATGTGTGGCGAGATGACTTCTCAAGTGATGGGGCAGCTTGAACTTCATACCACATGTTTCACAGTTATGCGGACGATCTCCGGAATGAACGACCATGTGTTGTGCAAGATTTGACTTGGTGTTGAACCTTTTTTCACATACATCACACCTGAGATATTCATTATGCACAAACATATGCTGCGTTAAGGCTTTCTTGTCATAGTAGGTTTTCTCACAATATTCACACTGGTACGACTTGGAGTTATGTCGCAGGGAATGGCTCCTCAACATGGATCGAGTCCTAAAAGTTTTGCTGCATGTAGAACATTCATAGGGCCTTTCACCAGTGTGTATTCTGTAATGAGCCCTCAAGCTATTGCGATTTGTAAGTTCACGGCTGCAGACAATGCACTTGTATGATTTGTTTGCCGCTGAATGTTTTTCTCTATGTCTTCTTAATTTATAGATGCTAGAAAACTTTTCTTCACATATATTACAAGTGTGTTCAGATTTATCAGAGTGTGCGTGTGATATATGTCCCATAAGACTCTCGGGAGAAATGTAATGTTTGTTACACAGGTGACATTTAAAGTTTTTGCTCTCAAGATGAATAATCATGTGCCTTTTGGCTGTATATACATCAGTTGCTTTGGACTCAAAACCACATAGTGTACATTTCCTACCATCCATGTACTTATAAAGAGGTTCAATGAGTTTTGTTATTTTAGATGAATTTTGTTCAGAATCAGCACAATCTAATTTCCTTTTTAATTTGCCTTTTTCATTACTGCTAAACCCCTTGCTATGTGAAGTCTTATGACTTTTTATTGAATCTTTTGAGCTACTTTTGGAACTTTTGATTTGAACAGTCTTTTTAGGCTCATTCTGAAGAGACTTTTTGGTATCATTTTCTATTTCCTTGTTCTCTGGTTTTTCTTTTGGTGTAATTTTGACATTAAGACTTTTCAGCAAAGAGTAATTTTTAGGGCTTTTCTGATCAGAATTTTTGTTGTATTCTTTTACATTTTTTATAATTGTCTTTAATTCAAGATTTTTTTGAGCTACAGATAATGATGCACCTGATGGCTTCTTGAGCAAACGTTTTAAGGTATTTTTATCAATACCACGCATTACAGTATTTTTGTCTCTGACTTCCCAGATATTATGGTTTTGTACAGAAACTGCTGGGCTAGGTTTATTTATATCCTTACCAGTACTTTTGTTGAATTTTTTTTCACTGATTAAACTTTTCTCTTGTAAAGATACATTTTCACGAGAAGGTTGCATAATCAAAGACTGTAAAATATTTTTATCGACACCACACAATACATTATTCTGTTTATCTTTTACTTCCCAAATTTTTATTGCTTTTGTTGATGAAGAATCAACTAAAATATTTTTGTTATTTAATATTTGCTTTGGATTTTCAGAGTTAATTATGGTCATATTTGAAAGGCATTCTGTATTCTGATCATTTGTGACAATAATGGGAGTTTCAGCAATGTTGGTATTGTTCTGGTCATTCTTGACACCAAATGATCTGGGACTGGCATTAGAATCAGACGAGTTAGTATCCAGAATAATAACTTGTTTATTCAATAGATTTTTTGATTCATTACTAAATAATAAATTGTTTACTTTAATTCCTCCTTGCAGAATTCCTTGAATCCTATTATCACTGGAGTTATTTCCACTGGCAATACTGCTAGAGCAATAAGTAATTTGTACTGGTACAGTCCATGGCAAGGGAAGATCAGAATTAGAAGCAATATAACTAGAATTTATTCGACCACATAAAGACTTTAAATTAATCAGTGGGTTAGCTATTTCCATACCAAATTTCATTGTTGCACTGCTTGCATTATTAATATTTCCATTTTCAGTGTTGTCTGAATAAACAAAACTATTGAAGATAGCATCACTTGGGACAACATCACCATTGTTAAAGAATATGCCACTTTGTTTATTAGCATTTTGCATATTTTCCGGCACTATATTATGAAACGAAGAACTTGTTTCAATGACAATCCTTCCTGTTTCATTGTTTTTGCTAGAATTACTTTTACTTTCAATGCTGCCAGAACATTGAGCATTATCAAAGGAATTAGCACATGGCAACAAACTGTCACCTGTATTAACTGAACTTTGCATATCAGTAATTTGTCCATTGTAAATATTTTCAGATTTTATCTGAGTTGAGATATCACATGCATTCAATTTTTCTGAAACATTACTTGTAGATGGTGTGTATAAAGGCTCACAATTCTGCAACTCAGAAACATCTTCAGTCTTAATATTAAGTGAGATGCTATTTTGTGCATTTGCTAAATGTTCATTTTCCTTGGAAATTTCAGGGTCAGTTACAGAATGAACGTTTTCAGAAGAAAGTGTGGAATCGGATACAATATCTTCAGGCTTTACTATTTTTTGATTTGCAATAATGGAAGATGAATTCAAGATAATGCAGGAAATCTTAGAAATATGTGAATTGCCTGAAGCATGAGTCATGTCAGAAGTTGTCGGTAAATCACATAAATTAGTCATATTTTCTTTTTTAATATTTAAAATTCTTTTTCTTATTTCATTTTCATTATAAATGAAATCCGAACAGCTGACATCTTTTGCTGATGATAATTCTTTTTCGCAATTTTTTAAGCATGTGATACAATTAGAGCAGTTTTCACTCTTAATAGGTGCTAAAAAATCATTTGATACCTCTTTGATTTTAACGTTTGTTTCATCATTTATTTCTGTACAATTATTTGAGCAATTTTCTTGAGATGAGACATTCTGCAAAGAATTTTCTGCAGCTGATTCAATGTTGAAACAACTTGTAACATTAACAATAGAAATTGCATTGTTAAATTCTGTTGCACTTGCTTCAACAGCCATCTTGGAACACTTTACATTGTTTGAAGAGCAATAAATATTTTCACCAGATGTAAAATTACAACCAACAGAATTAGACCCATCAACTGTTTGTTCAAAATTAGGCATTTTTTTTCCTTATATTCTTATCAATGATATCAGAGCAGATAAAAGTATTATTTACACTGTTCAAAGGGAACTGAGGGTTTTGAACAGACGTATTTGTGCAACTGATTGAATTAGAACTATCAAGCACGTGTTCAAAATCAGAAATTATTTCCTTTTCCTTTTTAATTTTCACATTAATTATGGGCTCGGAGCAAATAATGGAATTATTTACATTGTTTGAAGATCTAGAGAAGCCATATTTTTGAAAACAGAATTAGATCCATAAACTGCATCTTTAAAAATAACTGGTCTTTTCTTTTTTTAATTTTCTGAGCAATTTTAGCTTCAGTGTGCATTATAAAATCATTTTCAGCATTATGTACAGGAACAGTTTCCACAGATGTTTCAGTATTAAAATAACACGCACATGCATTTCCTAAAGCCACGTTAAAAGATTGCTCACGTTTAAAGATCTGTTAGGACTGAAATTACCTGCATTACATTTATCTTGGAATGCAATAAATTTTCAAATCTGTATGTAATTTGAAGTTTTAGATTTCAAATTTTAGCTGCTTATGGATTTGTTGAAGAAGCTTGAAAATCATAAGTTTCTCGGGAGCTGGAACATTTTAGCATACTTGTGCAGGCCAGCATTTTTCAACAAGTTCTCATCTGAAAGTAGATAATAATTATTTATATGTATTAAATACTTTTTTAATGCTTTAAGCTATTTTGCTGCTTGTTTCTTTTTCTAAAATTTGTATATGAACTATTATTTTAAACTGCAGTTAAATCTAGAACAATAAACTGAAATATTGGTAACATTAGCATAAAACTTTTTTTTTTTTTTTTAAATGTGTATTGAATAGTTGAATTATGCTTTAGTACTTAACTTCTTATGTATAATTAGTTTATTAAAAGTTCATTAAAAGAACTTCAAAATAGTCATTAAAAAGATCATTAGTCAAATAGTCATTAAAAGAAGTTCAAAACTTTTTAAATGTCTTCATAAGCTATGTGTTCCCTATTAGAAAAGTAAACTTGTGAAACTATAAAAAAATTCTTAAATTACACAGTATTTTGTTAAGTAGGCAGCAGTCACAGTCTCATAATATTAACTATTTGGGATTTCTTGTTGCTTAATAGCTAGAGAATGTTCGATAAAGTGTGTCTGTACCAAGGACAGATCCCAGAAGATTTTACTTTTAACATTACAGTAATTATAGTAACAGAATATATTGTTGCAACTTAAGCTGTTAAATTCAACAATCCAAAGAAAACTGGGTAAAATCATACAAGCCGGTGCCCACCCCATGTAAACATGGCGACAGTCGCTGGAGCTTGGCGGCCGCCAAGCTCCAGCGACTGTCGCCAACCATTTTCCACTATCAGCACATTAAAATTGCACATATATTCCACTAAAAATGAGCAACCAGTGGACCGTTTTTAACTAAAAAAACCTCAGTGGATTCAGCAACCTAGTTGTACAGCTATCTAAACTAGGCAATCAGTGGTCCGTTTTTAACTAAAAAAAACCTCAGTGGATTCAGCAACCTAGCTGTACAGCTATCTAAACTAGGCAACCAGTGGCCCGTTTTTAACTAAAAAAACCTCAGTGGATTCAGCAACCTAGCTGTGCAGCTATGTAAACTATGCAACCAGTGGACCGTTTTTAACTAAAAAAACCTCAGTGGATTCAGCAACCTAGTTGTACAGCTATGTAAACTATGCAACCAGTGGACCGTTTTTTACTTAAAAAAACCTCAGTGGATTCAGCAACCTAGTTGTACAGCTATGTAAACTATGCAACCAGTGGACCGTTTTTTACTAAAAAAACCTCAGTGGATTCAGCAACCTAGTTGTACAGCTATGTAAACTACGCAACTAGTGGACCGTTTTTAACTAAAAAAAACAACAACAGTGAACTAAGCAACCTAGTTGTACAGCTAATGTAAACTGGGCAAACACTGGCCCGTTTTCAACTCAAAAAAACATCGGTGGATTAAACAACCTAGTTGTACACCTCTTATAAAGTCAGTATGATTAGAATAGCACGTAAATAGCACTTACGAAAACATAAACACTTCAAATATCAATTTAAAATTCACATTAAAAACCTTAAACATCGAAAGATTCGTTAAAAAAGAACACTTACCTCTATTTTTTTGGTAAATAACCGCTCAGAAATGTCCCCAACACCCACCGGCTTATAACGTACTATATTTCTAACAAACACCCACAAATTCTTTTCTTATATTAACATAACACATTTCATTCCCTTCCATCAATAACGCAAACAATTTCAAATTCCCAAACCTGACGAAACACGTATTCTTTATGGTTGCCAGTCACAACTACCACCGGCAGTTGGCGGTGCATCGCTCACTCTCGCGTCAGATTGTTCGCCAATGATTTGTAAACAAACCATTGACATGTAAACAAAGCACCGTATACGGAATATAGTCCGAAAACTGAAGTAATTTCTAACATTTTTAGATTAAAAAATAAATAAAATACACAATATGAAACAAGCGGAATATTAACTTATTGGCACTTTAAAAATACTCAATCTAATGTTATTCTAGAAATTTCCCGCTTTATCTCTTTTACATCTATGGCAACAACTCCAACTCTGAACCAGCAATGCCTATTGTTGAAAAAATTAGAACTGTTTGAGAATTTAGATGATGGCCATCTTTCAAATACTAAACCATGGCTTTACACTAACAGATAAAACATAAATTTTCAGCATTTAATTCTGAAGCATGTAACCAGTAAACTTCTTCATCCAGAATGTTTTTCTTTTAATAAGTACTGTCTCCAAACTAAATTTTGGGGTTTTGTAATTCTTTTTGTTTTGAGACAAAGACAAATCACACTTTTACTGAAAAGGGCTTGGGATAAATGCTTTATAGTGTTTTCATTTATAAAAATGAAATTTAAATAGAAAAAAATTGAATAAAATGAGGAAAAACTGAATATAGGTTGAGGAAAAACAGAATAGAATTAAAATCCTTTACAAACATTTTTGTTCATTAGGGGGGGGGGGAGTCAATCTTTTCAGGATCTCAATTTAAGATATCTCAAATGAATTTTTAATGTCCTTTAATACTTCTGCTAATGTACAGCTGTGGGTGTGTGTAAGGGGAGGGATTTATATATATATATATATATATATATACAGTTACATATTTTGTGCATTATTTCTTTTTTTTTAACTTAAATAATGTAAACAAATATTTTAACAAAGACTATCCCAGAAACACGTAATACATCACAAAAATTAAATATGTATAAAGACATTCAGAGTCAAACAATAAAATTTAAAATTATGACTTAAGAATATGTAAACAAAAGCAAAGAGTTAGTTCAGAATCAAAACAAATGAAAATGAACAATTCTTATCAAATACCTAGTTTAAAATTGCAAAAATTATAGCCATATTAAAATAATAATATCATAATACATCCATTATGTTCACCATATGAAATTATGTTCATTTGTATTTCTTTGTTTCTTAGCAAATAAATAAAGGAATACAAAAATATTAACAACAACAAAAAATACTACCAAAATAACGCTTAATTATACAAAACTTAAAAAAAAAAAAAAAAAAAAAATCAATACAAGCATATACATTCATGCTTAATTAAAAAAAGCAATGTGCAAATTGCATATAAACCTGAAATAATTAACTGAGCATCATGTCTAATTCTTTCATTCTCACCTCTTAGTAGCATAGCCAAGAATTTTTTTTCGGGGGTGGCTGAGAATTCGGAAAATGGATTTTTTTTTTAACCCTTTCGCGGGTAGTGGCTAGAACATGACAAAATTGAGAAGAATTAGTTAATTTTCCTATGTCTGTTTACCCCAAATAATATTGAAATTTGCACAAAATGGTGATGAGAGACAAAGTGACACACATATTTCTAAAAATGTGACAGATTTTCTAGAAAAGTTATCCATGTATTATTAAATTGATATCAGAAATTTAGCTATTACTCTAGGCATCTGCAAAAATTGGAAAATATGATAAAAGTGCTTGTGTCAGAAAGGGTTAATGGGGCATTTTCTTGCAGGTGCAGAGGTATAAGAATGAGTTAAAGAAAGGGGGGGGATTTTAAATTCATATTTGATGTTCTTGTGTTTGTGTTATTTATGTGCTATTGTAATCATGCAGATTTTAGATTAGCTGTATAGCTAGGTTGTTTAATTTACCAGTTTTTTTTACGTGAAATACGGGCTAGTGTGTGCTCAGTTTACAGTAGCTGTACAGATAGGTTGTTTAATCAACCACAGTTTTTTTTTTTTTTTTTTTTTTTTTTCCCGAGTTAAAAACGGGCCAGTGTTTGCAGTAGCTGTACAACTAGGTTGCTTAATCCACCGAAGTTCATTTAGATTAAATATGGACCGTTGGTTGAAGATTTTTGAATTATTTTGTACTGAGTTTGGTGTTTTTATCTATTTTTGATAGTGCAATTTTCATTTGTTAAAATTTTTTTAGTTTGCTTTGTTGATCGTGCAAAATGATTGGCGACAATAATTGCTGCGACTGCTGCCTTGTTTACACGGGGCTGGCACTATCTCGGTCGATTTTACCAAAATTATAACTACAGTAGAACCTCGATTAACTGAGGTTTCTGTTAACCGAGGCAATAACAAAGTCTAATTTTATTTTTTTCTCCTTTCCAAAATGAGCTTGGAAAAAATTATACACATTTTAGTTTGCTGTCTGTGTTACAGGCACTTCTTCCCCACAAAAGCACTCAACTTCCAAGAAATATTACACCCTGAGGAGACAACATCCATGAATGTTTTGTGAACAGTGGCCATGTGACCCTATTGAATACCAGGTGCAATATATTATCGGACATTTACACCCCCCCCCTCATTGTTGGGGGAGGGGATTGGCCACTCTTACAATAGGCAGTTGTGTTTCATAACATTCTGTTGAACTGTGAGACATAAGTTCATATATGTTTATTTTTATCATTTAAAAAACGTTCTATTGTTTTTTACTTTAAAAGTTAGTTAAATTCGCAAGCACGGAAGGGTTTTATACATATTTTCTATTAACCGAGATTTCCGATATCCCAGGTACTAGCGGTCCCAATTAGCTCGGATAATCGAGGCTCTACTGTATTCACTTGCTTTTTTTTTTTTTTTTTTTCTAAATTTTTAAGAGTACAGGGACATTAGAGAAATAATTCTTTCTTTCTTAAGAGTAGAGTTCTTAAGTAGTGTTTCTGCTTAAGGGACATGTGACAAACATTGTTTCTTCAGAGATCAATTTATCGATAATAATAGTACTAAACAACAATTACCATTTAATTAATTAACATTATTAATTGTAAACATACTTTTCGTTTTCGCTGAGGAGTTGATTAATTGTAAACCTAAACATACTTTTAATTCTTCGCTCATACAAAACTTTGCTGTGCCTGTTTATTTATTTATAAATAAACTTGTTTATGTGTGCACCAGGTTGGACACTCATATTGCACTTACTCAGCGTGGTGAACGCATCACAGGAAATGAATCAATTCAATTCTTGAGAACAGAGAGCAAACCTTGGAGGAACTAATAATATGGAGTAGGCACGAGCTAGTTCTCCTATGGGAGAAAACAAAGTAACTGTAAGCGTAGCCTTGGGGGGCGTGGCTCGATGAACTCTCTCCTCCAAGGACCAAACCAAACCGGGGCCTTCGCTATTAGTAATTAGGTTGCTATTAGTAATTAGGTTGCTAATAACGACGGCCCCGACCAATCCCAACCGTTTGGGCCAATAGGTGCGTCTGCGCATGTTCATGGAAACAGTGAAGGCAACGAAGAGATTTAATGACGATGCTGTCGCCATCTGCTCGTTTAAAATATAGTTAGTTTATTATCGTGATCATGGCCACGGACTAAGAGGCTTTAGGACGGTCATCGGGAAGCGGCAGACGGGCGAAACTGCGTCATCCTCTGAAAGGAAAATATGCGACCCCCTTTTAATAATTAACGGCACGGGCGCCCTCTGACGACACACGGCGTAAGTATCTCCCGCGGGGTGCTTCCGTTGATATTTGTTTACGTTTCAGCTACTAGCAGACGACGCATGCGCCAAAAATTAATGAGTACGACTCCCAGCGCCACCTTTTTGGCAAATTTCATTTAGTTCTTTCGCAATGCTTGGATGATTGTCCTGAACCCTCTTAGTCCGTGTCATGGCTCACTGAGATAAATACAGGCTATTCGAAAAGCTCCGTTTTTGCGTACGAGTAAATTTTTGCTTCTTCACCGATTTGTCGCTGTTACCCAACTGTATCACTGTTGCCAACTCTTTTGAAGAAAATATGCCTAAAATCAAAATTTAAAGTATCCACAAATGGCTAACAATATTTTCAAGCTGAGAAAAAAAGTAAAATTTTTTTTGCGTTTACGTGCTTGTTCTGCTGAAATATGCTTATCTGCTAATGCTCTTTGAGACATTTGGACATTCATTTCCGATTTACAAAATACTTCGGTATTGTCAGTTTACCAATTCTTTTTCTCCGGCAGAGTTGGCAACAGTGATACAGTTAGGTAACAGCGACAAATCGGCGAAGAAGCGAAACTTTTCTTGTACGCAAAATCCCATAGGAGAAACTGGTTTTCGGACAGCCTGTACTTATCCCAGTGAGCCATGACCGTGATTATCCATTAAATTAGATTATGAATTCAATGAATATTTTTCGATGCTCATTTTAATGAAGCATAATTTTAATTAATGAACATTAGTTTATTTCATAATGATCAAATAAAAATGACTAAAAATAAGATATATTGAAATGTTAATTTTACTAGATCTTCAATGTTGCTTTAGCTGATGAAAAATAAAAGCATAAAAATTTTAAATTATAAATTTAATTTACATATGAAATATTTACAAATGAAACACATGAATGTAAATTAAGCTACTTTAATGTAAATCTCTAAATTTTTTGCATTTTTTCTAAAAAATTTAGTAGTGTGTCAAGTGACTTTTTAAAAGTATCTTTAAAAAATTATTTTTATTTAAAGAAATAAAACTTTAAATTGAATATATCATTGTATACTGAAGAGCTCACTGAAGTTTTCCTATTTTAAAGTAACTATTGAAAGTAATAAGACAGCAAATGTACATGGTATTTGAAATAAGCATTTTCAATAATCAATATAAACTGATATACTGGTATTTGTAAACGTGAATGTACTACAACAAGTTATTAAAAGTCATTTGATTTAAATACTTGTTTAAAATTTTAGTTAAAGTATTTTTTATTTTTAAAAAAATCTAATATTTCACATTATTATTTTCAAACTGATTTACACTTTTTGCTTTTTATTCAGTTAGTATTTAAATCAAATGAATTTTAATAATTTGTTGTGGTACATTCAAATTGACAAATACCAGTATATCAGTTTATATTGATTATTGGAAATGCTTGTTTCAAATACCATGCATATTTGCTGTTTTATTACGTTCAATAGTTCTTTAAAATAGGAAAACTTCAGTCAGCTTTTCAATACATAATGACATATCCAATTTAGTTTTATTTCTTAAAATAAAATTAATTTTTATGTCAATGTCAATGACATAACATGTACAATGTGTCAATAAACCACAATGTATTTCTATGGAAAAAATAATGAAAAAAAATATGGAACACTTTCATATTTTAAATACTCACTAAAGTGCTGTATATTAAAAGCCTATCATAATCCATGCGCCGTCCTTATATTTCTTTAAGTTGAAAAGTGTATCATTATTGATGAACGTGCCATATTTTTTTTCTTGTTTCATAAAACACTTTGGAATCGAAATCTGTATTAAAATTGCCACCTACTGAAGCTGTTTTACAATCTTCACCAAGCACATTTTAACTATACTTCACCTTTATAAATACTGTTTTGAATGTGCATCATAATCCATGAATGTGCTGTTTTGTCTTCTGTGTTCCATAAGACACTTTTTAGAATTTAAATCTATATTAAAATCGGCTACCAAAACTGTATAACATTCTTCGTCAGGCATATTCTAACTAAAACTATACTACATGGCACAACAACCCAATTGCACAGCCAAGGCCTGCACTGACAAATCATGCCTTCGTGACCCTGGGTTTCGGAAATACAGAAGCATATGCCTCGGCCAGGTGGTTAGCCTGATGCGGAGCTCCCAGTTTTTAACCGCCAAGCAAGCTTAGTATTCATTTTATCGACTCACTCAAGGGATGAAAAGCTGAGTCAAACTCGCCCAACCAGGGAATCGAACCCCGGACCTAATCAAACCCCCGATCGGCAGTGAGTGCTAACCGCATTACACCACAGGGATTTTGTTCTAACTATACTTCACCTTCACAAATATTGCTTTGAAAGTATGCCATAATCCATGAGCATATCGTATTTTCCTTCTTTGTTCCCTATATTACTTTGGTGGACTTGAAATCTATATTATAATTGCCTACCAAAACTATTTTATCAGGTTGTAACGAAAGTTCTCCGCCAAATCTGTTTAGTCCGCTCAAGCGGCAGCCAGCGATTGAACTTGTACATCAAGTTTATATGATGCTTAGCATCACTAATGGGCATGCCATTAATGTCTAACTCTTTAGCTAGCTCTCAAGTGGTTAAATACTGATCTTCTTCCACAGGTTGCCCTCCTCAACATCAGTAGGCCGGCCAGAACACCCAGCTCCTTGAATGTCATAGGCCCTGTTTTTTAACTTTTAGTACCAAACCTTCACAGTGCCATATGATACAACAGTAAAGTCTAAATTACTCACATAATTGTTTAACATTCTGTAGCTGACTTTTTGCAACAGAACTGTAAGTAAATGATGGTTCTAATCCAGTAACGTGATAGTTCCATTTCACACCTCCATCATCAGATACCTTGTACTTAATGATAACGATATTTTTTAACAACACAGTGTTCTAAAGCAAGTCTCTTTCTTTCAACTGACTAAAATTGTTTGACAAAATATGAGCAAACACACCAACGTGAACTTTTTGCAGACGATATTTGAGGTGGCGGGAAACTTTCGTTACAACCTAATAGAATCTTCGCCAAGCATATGCTAACTATACTTCTCCTGTATTGTAGATAAATAAACTGTAGCATTTGCCAGTTTCTAGCCAAGTTAGGCTAAATTTTCGAAGACTTATTTTTCGGCGCCATTCTTGGCAGTAAAGCATCAAAAATTGTAAAACTTGGTGGCTTTTGACATTTTATTCTCTCCCCACCCCTCTCCCATGCTATCCGTCTCTTTTAAGTATTTCTCTGTGTAGCCCGTAATGTATGCGAAATATATTTTGAAGCACTGTAAAAAAAACTATAAGTCCTACACACACCAAAATCAATAGCAGTCGTACGACAGTAGTCTTTAATATATGTACCAGCCGTTTAGGAGCTAACGCACTTTTAAGTACTTATAAATGCAAAATATGAAGGCATAAAATGGCTTAATTAGTAAGAAAATAGAAGAAATGTCGGAATTCGGAGGAAGAAGTAGCGTGTCCTGTATCCTGCGAGGGACAATGAACTAATCCACCAAACGGAGTATGCATTCTCCCTACTTTATTTATATTTTTTCTCTCTGCCCTCAATGGTAAATATACAATATCACATAGAAAACTGAAAAATTAAAGAAAAATAAAGCGCCAAAATAAAGATGCTCATGCATCATCTTGGAGTTTGTATTGGAGCTATATTAACTTCTCAGAGACCCAAGACTGGAGAGCTCCCAATGTGTGGCATTTTTTAGGCCGGCAGTTGTTTGGAAGTGGGGGGTGTTTACTAAATTGTTCTCTCAATTTAGTGGATACAGTAAAAACACTTTCAAATTAATAAAGTGATAAGGCACCAAAATAAAGAAGACGTTTAAAACTCCCAACAATGGGGTTAATAAACCACAATGTTATTTCTATGGTGAAAATTTGCAACTTTGCCATTCCGCCACGCCTAAACCGTTCAACTTTTTCTGATTTTCCCTTTTGATGGCAAATCTACAGATCAAGACCTTTCTTTAAGACACCTCAACCAAATTTCTACACCCGGCCGTTCTCTGAATTTAGTTGACGAAAGAAAAACGCGTTTCAAATTAACATACAGATGTATTGATATGGCACCTTCGTCATTCTGCTATGCCCAAACCGTTCGACTTTTTCTAATTTTCTCTTTTGATGGCACATCTACAGCCGAGACCTTTCTTCAGACACCTCAACCGAGTTTTTACACCCAGCCATTCTCTCAATTTAGTGGATACGGGAAAAAACATGTTTCAAATTAATATATAGATTCCTGCTCTGATTTCACTATTCTTTTATTTTTGCTTCAAGATCTTGAATCATTTAATAAACTTGCCAAATATGGCAACCTATATATGCTTAATCCTCACTTTTACCACTGAGTGGGTTTTAATTGTGAAATGGCGGAGAGAAAAAATTAGCCTTTTGCGACACGTTTTTTATCGATATTTCCTAAAATAATTCGAATTTCGAAAAAATCGCTTCAAGATATGTCGGAACCCATCCTGGAGAATTTCCATACAAAATTTGGTAGGTCTACGATCACCCGTCTGGGAGCTATGCGAGACACAAACTAACTAACATTTCACAATTTGTTTTATTTATATAGATTGCATCGTCTTTTTCCAGTTGGCAACTTCCGGTTACTTTTTTTTTCCAGAGTGATAGTGACCAGGAAAATTCAGTGTGTGTATATATAACAATGACGCAAATGGGTTAAAACTGTACGACTTTAAGAAAGGAAGAGAAAAACAGGAGGCTAGAACGGAATACGAACACGCAACTTTGGGGTTCAGTCAAATGCTATATACCTCGTTGCCACAGAAGCTGGCAGTCAGAACACAAAATTATTGGTATATAAGCATTATCAAATCTTTAGATGGAATTTTATCGAAAATACTCAAGAATTGGCAGCTAATTCTTTGACATTTTACTTTACTTGGAGCCCATCAGTATTTCAACACAATCAGTGACCCCAAAGTCTGAGTCTCCCTTTATCAGTCAAAAAATAGATATTTTGGATAGGTAAAATAAAATCTCAATTTGTAGTCAGAAATACAGAAGACAACTTTACAAGAGCTTCTTCATAACAACAGGTTGTGTCACCTTTAAAAATGATCTTATTAATCTTTCTATTTAAAACCCATGAAGCCTATAACAGTAGCTAGAAAACCTTTTTTTAGTGAACTACAATTACTTATTGAAAAAAATAGTTAACTACAAATACAACTACTTTTTGACAAATGCAGTTATCGACAGCTACTTTTGAAGATACTTTTATGATTGTCCCCCGTGCTGTATATGCTATAAATTTAAAATCTTAACTTTAAATACTATATGTTTATGTGTATTGTAGAGTGTTGATAGCCTAGAATTTAAGTTGAGTGACAACCTATCATGTCACCAAATATTTTTTCATTTCCTGCAGTCTTTATTTCGTGATGCTGGAACAAAATTTCAGCATTTTAAAACGATTTTCACAAAATCTCAAATTGATAATACTGCATAAGCAGTCACTTTTTCACCACTTTTAAAAGACAAATTTTGCAAAAAGATTCAATTAACGAGTGCAAGCCTCCATTCTATTAAACTTCTGATATCACTCACATATCAAGACTTATAGGGATTTTGTCACTCGGGCTTGTGTTTGTAAGCCTTGGAGTGTTCTCTCAACAAACCCAGATTTTGTTCCTGACCACTCACGAACAGTTGTGGCTGCTTCTTTTAGACTTTTGACGGTGCATGACTGTCTACAGAATCATTTATTTCGCATTGGACTTGCAGATTCGCTGTTGTGAGTTTTATGTGATAGTGGACGGCAGAACATTTGGACGAGTGTGAAGCACCGATGGAATTTCTTGTAGATTTCAGTGCTATTGGCAGGCTAGGAGTTTAATGGCCTAACGGCCTATGTAACTGGCATTTGAAAAAAAAAAAAAAAAAAATATTCTCCTTTGATTGTCCCTCGTGCTGTATATGCTATAAATTTAAAATCTTAACTTTAAATACTATATGTTTATGTGTACTGCAGAGTGTTGATAGTACATTTAATACCAGGAACAGTGAAAAAGGAGGCAAAAGCTAACACAGTGGAAAGGCTTCAAAGAAAGATATCCTTCTCTTCTCTCCTCATTTGTATGTATGTTTGGGAGGAAGGATCCTTCAAGTATTAACTCTAGTTCTGTGTCCTGAAGAAGATCAATCACCCAAAGTGATGATGCCGAAAGAGTAACATTAAAAGTTCTTAACAAAAGTCATTAACAAACTAGCGATTTTTTGTGTAGCAATATATTACATTTCTTTCTTTAAAAGTAGTGTGCATGCTACAAACTACAGAAAAAAGCAGCGACTACTGTAATTTCGGTACTTTGAATGTGTTAGTTCCCACTCATGGCCTATAGTATATGGAAAATAGTTTTTGTAGTTTTCTATTCACTGTTTATGTATTTATAAAAGAAAAAATTAATTAGCATAGCAGGAAAAAAATTAACACACAACAACAACAAAAAAAAAACATATTTACATCTTTAACTAATTTAATGATCATTAGTTTCTAGATAAAACAATACAAGAAGAGCTATTAAAATCTAAATTTATAGCACAAATCTACAGATTTTACAAATGCTGACACACATTACATAGTTCATAAGGAAGTCATCCTCTGGTTAAAGGTAGATGGGAACAAAAACAATAAAGAATCCATAATTTCTGTTTAGTAGTTACTTTATCATATCGCTAACATAAAATCTCTTCAAAACTGAATGACTTTCGCAGTTTTAATGCCAAGTTTAACAGATCATTTTAAAATGACAACACTTTCATCTCACTTGCCCCCCCCCCCCCCAAGTTCAACATGTTTGTTTTACCTAGGTTCTACTTATGTAACTACAATTATATTCAAATATTGTGTGTGATTAATTAAATATAATAAATTAACATGTTTAAACAACTTATGTACACATTAAAAAATAATAATACAGCTACAATTTAACAATCATATAATATGAATTAAAATCATTGATAATACTGCATAAGAATTTATACAAACCCGGAAGTTATTCAGATATCATTTTGTGTCTGGAAACGTTTATCTAATTTCAATTTTGAATTCTAATGACGATATTTTTCTTAGCTCTCAATATCATCATAATTAATCATTTGATGGTATTTCAAAAAATTAGTAGTGTTTTTGGTTTTTAATTTACAAAATTGTACAAAACAATCACATATGAAGTAATCTTAGATATCATCTGACAAATTTTCAGAGGAATAAAACTATCGGAATACACAACACTATCATGCAAATGAGATCACAAAGACATAGACGATACATACACAAATAAAATGTATAGTAAAGAAATTAGGAACTTTTTTCTACAGAAATTATTCATGAACTGAAGAATCAAAGAGTTATTTTCATATGTTCCTAATGTTTTATCTCTTTTTTTATCATCCTAGATTTTGCTCAAAGTGTCCTTTCAATAATTCAATTTTTCAACGGTAAATAAAAATTCTATTTAGAAACTTACTTTAAATGCTTGCATATGCGAACAACAGGGTTGCCAACCAAGGAGGAACTGTTTGAGGAACATCTGTAGTAATTTGGAAGAGCATTTTGCATTTTTGAGGAGAATTTCAATTATACTTGTACAAATATTTAAAGAGTATAATTTTAATATATTTTTAATGCTTTTTTAAAATTAAAGTTTGCTGCAGATATTAATCAACTATTTAATAAAGCACAAAACAAACAATACATCTAATAAATGCAATAAGGGGGAGTCGGGAGATCTGTATAGACTGTCTAAAAACAGAGGGCCAACAAAATGTCAAAAAGCAGCAAACTGAAGAATCAAGATTGGAGGCGGGCGGCAGAATGTCGCAACTTAGAAAGAATGGGCAGCAAACTGAAGGATCGCTGCCAGATGCCTATAGCCATTGCTACGCATCTATTTTCAGCGTTGCAACCCTTTGCATTTTCAGTGCTGCTGAAGATCATAATAATTCCTTTACGAGAACTACAGATAATCATAATACCTCACATATTTGGTGCAACAAAACACTGCCACTTCTAGCATATTCAGTACTTTAAAATCACCAGCATCTCCATTTCAGTTACCACAAAAAATCATAATTGCTTAGGCTTATACCTAGCAAGAGTTTTTTTTTCCTTTTCAAAAATGTTGATTAGTTGCAGTTTATATTTATTTTTACGTGTTCATTGGAGACCGAATTACTAATAAAAAAATATTGAATCAAACTAATTCTGGAAGTTTTTTTTCTTTTACAGAGTGTGGGAGGTTAAAAGGTAGGGTTAAATAGAGGTGCGAGTGTTTAGTGTAAATGCAAACATGTAAAGTCAAAATTATCTTTAACTCGGTGGGGGAAAAAAAAAAAATCATAGATATAACATTTGTTAAAATAAAAAAAAAATAATAAAAAAAGATTGGAGGTAAAACACACATGAAATACTCTAACAATCGCTCTGCTAAATGTTTTAATAAATTTAAAAAAGGAAAAAATTTGGAACAAAACTTGAAAATGCTTGTTTTGAGAATATTTACTGAGAATAGAGAGCCAAACACATTCTTTGCGAAGGAGCAGAGTTTTACTGATTTTGCAGAGAAACTCTGTGAAATGTGGAGTAGTTGGCAACCCTGGCAGAAATATTCATATTGTGATCTTAAAACAAAAATATATATATGCACTCTAAATAAAATAATATCATTAGATATAATGTGTTATATGAAGGCTGTAGAAATAAAACTCATATTCTCCGCTTTTGCAAAACTCACATTTTCCATATTTAAATTCTAGCTTTACCAGAATTATTACAGATTTAAGACTTAGTGCAAGTAGTTGTTATGGCAACAGATATATTTGACATTTGTTAATAAGTTTTTTGAATTTTTGTAAAAACTAACATTCTGAGGGGAGAATGTAAGTCTTACATATATACCCTTCATGTGACGTATCATTTAAAAAGACATACATTACAAAGGCAATACATGTTTTCTACAAACATGCCACGAGATAGGACTTTATAACATTTATCAGAAAGTTTAATATGCATAACTTAAAATTAATTTTGAATTAATTATAAATTATAAATGAACTACATTCAGAAATATCTTATCTGTAAATTAAGCTACTTAAAACTGAAATTGATGGTTCTATTTAATTATACTGATAGCTAAGTGAAATAATATCTAAAAAAAGTACTGAATCTATGACTAGAGATGAGTTTAGAATATGTATAACAAAACAAGTTCTTGGCATTCTAGCAATCAATATATTGGCTTAGTGGATACCAACCACTAAGCAGCTCTATGGAGAGCTCTGCTTGGTTCTGAAAAAGTAGCCTTAGAAAAGACACTTCACCAGAATTTTATGCATAACTTTGCAAACATATTTTTGTACAGTAAGATCTTTGACAATGACAACTGACCAAATTTGATTAATTTAAATAACTTACAATAATGTATTTGTTTACATTCTCAGTTGTGGGGAAATGAGAATGTAAACAATTCTGATCTCAGTTTATACATATTATTTTCAATTCAGAAAGATGTATGCCAAATATAAATAATGCACGGATAAAGTGAAACAAACAGCATTTAAACACAAAAAACTCAGCCCTTACAATATTCTATGAAAGTACAAAGACATTAAAAATAACATATATTCACTATAGTTATTAAACAACATAGTTATAATACAACTAAGGTGATGGAAAGTGCTCTTTTGTGATTTTATTTTGTTTAATAATAATAATAAAAAAAAAAAAAAAAAAAAAGACTGTTTATACTTCCACACATAGCAAAATATGACATAGAAAAATCTAAAGAGTATATGTTTTCAAAGCTATCTGTGCATTGACAATTTAAACAACTTTCTAAGTAAAAAGTCATGCTTAAAAGCTACAAGCAGTACTATTCAAAGATATACAGGGATTTATGGTCAAAGAGAGAGCATCCATTTTAGTAAACTAGAAACCTTCTTTAGCAAATCATTTATACTGGGATTCAAAATAGATATTAAGGTGATTATTTTTTAAATCGTAAGTGATCGAAACATACTTCCAGTAAGAAAAGTTCATTAAATTAAGAATAGCTTTCAGATATGGCATTTTTTTTAATTTGGGGTTTTATACATAATTAAAATATGAAATTTAATTTTTATACTGCCCCTCCTTTCCTACACTTTATATTTAGAAGAATGTTCCTCTTTATCTAAGAAAATTAATAAAACAAATCCCGTGTCTCGTACGTGGAATAGTTAGCAAAAAATTTATTTTTAAAAATGATGATTTACATCACTTTACCTGCTGTGTTGGTTTTCAAGCGAAAAAATCTTAACTTCAGGGGACCAACTATGAGTTGATAAAAGATCCCATTGTTGGGAAAAGCAATTAAACGCGTTCAAATGTGTGAAATTAACAGGTACAGTTCTACCTAAAATGATCGGTACTACTGTATGAAATCAGGGATAGTCTTTTAGGGGGGTCATCCACTAATTACACCACGCTTCTAGAGAAGGAATTTTAAAGTGTAAAAGAGAATAGCAAAATAATGGTGTAGGTTACTATGGTGTGGTAAATTTCACTAGAAACTGCCAAGCATGCTTTACAGGAAAATTCTAGCTGAATTAGGATTTGAGGAGTCAACTGTGTTTATCGAGTGACTATTAACATAAATTAACATCAGTTGAAAAGTAATTACATTTGTCTCACTTTGGAGACATCCCCTTATTGCTTGGCGACAAATGCCAAAATTTTCAAATTGCTATATCTCGGAAACTATTCCACGTAGAGACATGGGATTTGTTTTATTAATTTCCTTAAGCAAAGAGCAACATTCTTCTAAATATAAAGGGCAGGAAAGGAGGGACCGTATAAAAATTAAATTTTGTATTTTAATATGTATACAACCCCCAGTAAAAAAATTGCCATATCTGAAAGCTACTCTTAACTTGACAAACTTTTCTGATTGGAAGTATGTTTCAATCACTCAAGGTTTAAAAAATAATCGCCTTAACATCTAGTTTGAATCACCCTGTCTAATTTTAAATGCTGAAATAATAAGTACAGCAAATACTGCAGAAACTTGATACCTAGGTCTAAAACCAGATTTTTTTTTTTTTTTTTAACTGGTAATAGAGATAAAATTGTTCTTTATCAACAAATACTCATTCAGGCATTGTTTTTTTTTTGTGTGTGTGTGTGTGTTGTGGTAAGGAAAGAATTAAAACTGTAAAAAGAGGATCAAGGCTTTCAAGTTAACTCTATTATTTCTAACAGCTTTCTAACAAGCAAACAAACAAACAAAAATTGTATTTTTCAAAATTTAATTACATTTATGCAATAATTTCGTATTCAAGTATATACATTGAAGAGCCATTACATTATGACCACCCACACATTTTTCAATGAACTCGTCTGGATGATATGGATAGTATATAATTAAGTGGGAATGATATTTTGCTGTTGTTGGAAAAGGTAAGGAATCATTCTTGCACTTACATTTGTGAGTGATGGGAAAGGCTGTTGATCTAAGCAAATTTGATAGAGGGCAGATTGTAAAGGCCCGAAGACACGGAATGAGTACCTCCGAAACTGCACGACTTTTCAGTTGTTCATGATCTGCCATTGTTAGTATTTATAAAAAGTGGATTAATGACAATGAAACCAGCAATAGATGCCAAGATATTGGCCGTCCATGCACCATCAAAGCAAGAGTACGCCAGAGACTGTCCCACCTAGTACAGAAAATTGGCAGCAGACAGTGGCTCAGCTGACAGCCCAATACAATGCAGGCCCAAGTACAAGTGCCTGGACTCCCAGTTTCTCCTTCATCACATTGATGGTCGCGTCAGGGTATGCCATCTTGCAGGAGAACAGCTGCCCCCCTCTCTCCGACAGCTCAGAGCTCAAACACCACCATGATCCAATATCTTAATTTTGTGTGTCCTGGTAGAATATTTGGTAACCTGTGTCTCCAGTATCTACCAGGAACTCATGGCATCCATGCTCAGGCGAGTTGCAGCTGCTTTAAAGGCCAAAGGAGGCAAAACGCGTTATTAAGTAGGTGGTCATATTTTAATGACTCTGGTGAATAAATACATATTTTTTCAAACAAAGGAGGGCTGCACACTCCCATCACTGAAAACTCTAGCTTTGCATGCTAGTTACAATTTCATAGCAATATAATTGCATCATTTTTCAAACATTAAGTTGTAGAATAAACAAAAATCAACAAATACACATAAAAATGACTAATTAGGTATAGTCGAACTCTAAAATGATGGCATCTAAATCATGTGGCTTTGGAAGGTTTAATCTGGACATATTTGGTAACAGGATTCTTCATGAAACAAAACTCAAAAACACTGGTAAGATATAACAATTTTATATACCTACAAAACAACTTAAACTTAACAGAAAAATTGATCAAACTTTTTTTTTTTCTTTTGCATAGTAGAAAAATGTTTTGGCAAGCACAAATATTGGCAATAATAATAATAAAAGTTTCACTTGAAGCAGATCAAAATAGTTATTATAATCAATCAAATTAATATTATCAAACACTTCTCATTGTTTTTTAGAAAATTCATATTTCTTTAGCAAACCACATCATCAATTATTTTCATTTCTTAAAAATAAGAAAAGTATATTTCGAGTGCAAATTAAATAGATACAACAATGATGATAATGCATAGTTCAACAGACAGATATTTGCATAGGTTAAAAGAAAGAACTTTATTCAGAAAATAAAAGAATGCTGAATTGTAGTTTTTATTTTACAATCATTACCTAACTAATAACAATTATTATATTTTTATTTATAAATAAATTAATATATAAATTTTATTTAGTTAGGTGTATCATGTTCAGTCAGTGAAATTCAATTCTGTCAATGCTTTGAAAAGCATCATAATTGTTCCAAAGCATTTTGGAAAGTATTTTTTTCAACAAAAATATAACATTAAGTGCAACTTAAGACAACAAATAATTTTGTCATGAATGATAAAAATTATACACACTACTAATAATAATTATAACACATGAGAATAAAAGTGATAATTATAAAAGATAGTGGATCATTATAAAAAAAATAATAAAAATAACTGAGAAATAGAAAAATTTAAAGCTTTCACAAATTAGTACTTTAATACCTGTGAGAAATTGGTATTATATATTTATGCACAAATAGCAACTATTCAAAACACACAAAAGTATCACTATCACAACACACTCAAACAAAACAAAACAAAAAAATATATATAAATAAATGACAAGCATTCCCACGTAACATTTAATTCTAAAAAATGTCTTTCCTATATATAGTAAAAATTTAAACAATAATTACAGCTAGCAGATTAGTATATAATTACAATATCACAATCAAACAAAAAGTCATTAATATTAATACTAAACAAATTATCACACATGCAGAATATAATACGTATTAGAAAATATTTTGATTAGTAAAAGATATTTTGAGCTTACAAAATCTATCAAATGATACCTGTGCTACTGCAACACCACAGGTGGGGATTTATTTTTGATATGTGCAACTGAACTAGTACCAATATTAAGACAAAAGGAAATCAAATAATTTTTAAAATGCAATGAATACAGAGCTTACACATGCACATGTCATACATTAAGCTAAAAACAATCAAAACCAACTCGCATGTTTTCAAAATTTAACTACTAAGAATAATTACTGAAAAACTAGATGGCACAAAAAAAGGTGGGGGGTAATAAAATCTGCAGAATATCAATTCTGCCAAAATTTTAATTGCCCCATCCCCTCCATTATCGTTTCTGACAAGGAACTTAACCCCCTTTTTCCCACACTATTGATATTGACGAGGAAGCAGGTAAAGAGGGGAATTTATGATACATCGCATTTGGCGGCTTATCACTTTGTCTGTTGGCGACTTCCGTCCCACTAATACAACGTCACGTTAGATGATCTACACTGATTGGTACAACTTCAAAAATGTCCCAGAGCTCGTCTCTCCTCAGTCACTTTTTGCTGAGCAACCATAGGGTGAAGTCTCGTATGCGAGGGACTGTGGTCAGATATTTATACTAGATTTTTATTATTATTTAATTGATTGATTACTTTATTTTTGTGGCTGTCCAACTCTACACCAGCAAGCAAGAAAAAAATCTACTTATTGTAGATGGCTATACTTACTATGAGAAAAGAAGAGCTATGAAATCGTGTGGCAGTGCAATCAAGGGAAAAAATGCACTGCGAAAGTGCATACGATGCCGAACAAAACAATCTATCTCGAGGCTTGATAACGTGCATTGCCATGAAAAGGACGAAAATTTACCAACGAAAATACTTAATCAAGCTGTGAAAAGGAAAGCAGAAGATATTTTAGAGAGACCTTCTAAAATTATTCATACAGTAATTGCTGAAAATTCAACTTACTTAAAAAACCTGACTACTAGGAATGTTAACAACTTGAAACAGAGTATTTATAGGAAAAGAAGAAAACAGATATCAAGCCTTCTGAAGAACAGAGTTGAAGCAGTAGAGAAATTACTAGAAATGGAAGTGAAGTCGGTAAAAGGCGAAAAATTTCTGTTATATGCTGATGCAGATTCTGGAATAGTTATTTTTTCCTGTGATTCCAATCTTGAATTTCTTAGCAAATGCAAAAAAATTTACATGGATGGAATATTTAAGTACTTTGCAAAGTTTTGGTTACAACTCATTACTATTCATGCTGTAGAAAATGTCAAGTATGTGCCCCTGGTTTTCTGCTTATTGCCAGATAAGAAAGAAGATACTTATGCAAAATTATTCAAGATAATAACCAAGAAATGTCTTGAACACAATTCCTGTTTCCAACAAAGTCATTTAGTGGTTGATTTTGAAATTGCTTTTTATAGTGCCATCAAAACAACATGGCCTAATGCAGCAGTTCAAGGCTGCAAATTTCATTTGCACCGAGCTTGGCATAGAAAAATTCTTGGTCTTGGCAAAGAATTCTGGTTAGCTGAATCAATTGAAGTTGGCCAGTGGTTAAAAAAACTATTCGGACTGTCCTATTTAAAACTGAATGACGTTTGTGAGTGCTTTGCATTAGATTTGGTTCCAATCCAACCTCCAGATGCGAGAGTATTGGAGTTTGTAGATCATTTAGTAAAAAATTATATTGATGAAAAAGAGGCGAAATTTCTTCCTACAATACGGGCCAAAGCCAATGCTTCATCAGAAAATACAACTAACACATGTGTATCATTCTATTCATATTTTAATGCTTATTTTTATAACACGCATCCTCACATTATTCACTTTGTGGAAGTTTTATTGCAGAGCCAGACAGATTCTTACATTCGAATGTCTAGTATGAAAGAAGAAAAGTCAGTTTCAAAGACAATCCTCCAGAGACAAAATTTACATAAATAGATTATGTATTTGAAGGCAGCCTCACCAGGATTGACTTGGTAAAGTTTGCCAGTCATAAATTTAAACCTATATCATCATAAAACGTTTATATATTTAACATTTAATGCACATTTGCAACATTTAATAAATATCTTATAAATAAAAATGAGAATTTGTGTGTTTTTGTTTATGTGTTTGGTTGTATACAGGGCTGGGAAGTAGTGTGCTACAAGTAGCAAAACTACAGCAGTCGCTACTTTCTTTTTTATAGCTTGTAGTGTAGCACACTACTTTTTTAAAAGGGTAATGTAGTATGTAGTGTGCTACAGAAAATCAGTAGTTTGTAGTGCGTTTTGGAAACTGGTGCTGGAAAATATGATGCTTCGATGCCATGATTACCTTGCTTACCGTTTCGGGCCGCACCTGGCTACAGGGGAGCAAGGAGGGGCAACTGGATCCAGGCGTAGCATGGGCCAAGGGGTGCCAAATGGTATAAGAAAGCTACATAATTGCATTTTCACAAATCGGAGGGGGGTGCAAAATCTTCAGTTGTCCCTGGGAGCAGAAAATCGTAGCTACGCCTCTGGGGAAGAGGGCCACATTTTTGGTTTCACGGAAAAAAAGTGCATGGATAAAAGAGGGCCCAAAAAAAGCACACTCTATATATTATACTTTGAAAACCTTTACTTATAGTGAAATAAGGGAATGTTGTATTTTACTAAGATATTTCACACTTTGATCTAAAGTTGTTCTAAAGTTAAAAGAAATGTTTCAAAATAGCTCCTTTTTAATAATTGCTTTACAGTTTTGTAGGGGGCCCTGTGATGCAGATGATCACATATCTTATTTTTAATTGTCAATTACTTAATTGTTATTTCTAAATTTAATCTGTGTTCAAAATTTATTCTTTGCACTTTCGATTTGGATTTTTTTTCCCTTCGCCTGTAAAGTTTTATTTCTGCACCTACCGTATTTAAAAGCAATCTTCCGTTTTCATTTATTTTTCCTTTTTATTTCACTTTTGCATTGGTAAAGCCTTGCATTTCTGTTCTCATGATTTGTTTATGACCATATATGGTATCAAATCTATAAATAACATTGGCTTTAATTTTGGGTTACAATTTAGCTGCTAGATTGTTTGTTTTATCCTGTTGGCGAGACTGGGATTCAAAAATAATTATATAGAAATGTTCTTAACGTCTAATGGCGTCAAGTTAATTTTGCATTTTGTTTGGCATGCCCTTGTGGCGTGTTTTGGTTCTGTACTAACCTCTTGGCTTGCGTTTCTCGTCATCATTCACGCCTTAGCAATTGTCAAGTAAACCTGCGTTTGTCTGCTCAGTCACCGTAGGACTTTATAAATTTAACGTTATGTGTTGATATTAAAATAAAATGTAATTGCCACTATAAAGTCTTGTTCTTTCTTCACGGCCTGGGTTTCTCCTTCATAAAAAAATATGGGATGTAAACCTGGGGAAAACTTCCCCATAGGCCCACTGCCCCCCTCAAATACTCCACTGGTAGTTGTTTATCAGAGCAATAGTTTTCTCTAATTAGGATATCAATATCCTTAAATATGAATATAATGCAAACTGAATCTTTTAGCAAAATTTGTCTCCTAATAGTAGCGAAGTAGTAACTACATTTCGAAGGTAGTGTAGCTATCTACATTTCTCAAAAAGTAGTTGTAGTTGTAGTTCGCTACAAAAAATAACTAGTTTTTCCCACCACTGGTTGTACCCAAACACGTTATTGTTGTTGTGTGCAACAAGATTGAAATCTTCTCTAGCAGACTCAAATACTCCTCAGCACCAGGTATGTTTCTGAAGCTCGTGTGCAACAAGATAGAAATCTTCCTTAGTAGACTCAAAAACTTATCAGCACCAGTAATGTTTTGACGCTAGTGTACAACAGGGTAGGAATGTTCACTAGTACACTCAAACTCCTCAGCACCAGGTATGTTTCTGACGGTGTGCTACAAGATAGGAATCTTCCCTAGCAGACTCAAAAACTCCTCAGCAATGGATACTTCAGCTAGTAATAAAATAAATATATATATCGCTACTGCTTCTTACTTTTGGCTGACACCGGCCTGCAAAATGCTTTTCCTTTGTTGTTGTTGGAAATCCGCCACTGCGCCAACCCGAACCTTGCCAAAGATAAATTCTTAATCCCCGAAATGGCAGAAAGGTAATGCCTTTGGAAAAGGGGGGGGGAAAGACATTCGCCGGAAATGATATGTAGGGCCAAAGGGCAACTACTGATAACATCTAGAGGATGGGGGGGGGGGGGCTCACAATGCTCTGCGACGGAATCGATATACGCCCATAAAATCGTTGGAAATAATCAACTAAAAATAAAAAAATTAATTTGAAAAAATGTATTTGTAACAGAAGGTTATGAACTTTTAAAAATGAGTTAAAGAAAAAAGAAGTCGAGCATTTTAGAGAGCAGAATAAACTGTCATGTCTTTCAAAAAAAAAAAAAAGTCAGACAAATAAAATAAACAACAAAAGAAAAAAAGCTCTATAATTTCTGTTGACCTTATGCATTGTAAAACTAATAAGTTTTCATTTTTGTAGATTTGAACAAAATAACTAAATTAGAAAAAATAAAAACTGTGAAATACGAATAACATAATTGCACACAAAGAAAAAACAAAGTGACTAAAACTTTTTGAAACTGTTTGTTTTTATCCACAAATCTAACTAAAATCAATCAATTTCATTATTAAAAACAAATTTTGAATAAAAAATGATAATATAATGAAATGCATGTCAAATGTTACAATGAAATAGCACTAAAAATACATCTTTATTTTTACAATATTTTCTTCGTGTGCATTATGAATGCATGCATTTTAATCTTATCTGACTAAAATCCATCTGTGATTTCATGAGTAAAATATAAAAAGGTCCAACACTTATTATTTATATGCACATTTCATTTTTCCTGTTGCTGAGCACAGAAACTACTATATAATCTTTGCACAGATTATGAAAATTGTCATTCAACTTTTGTACCTATACATAGGTGAAGACAGATATTTTTTCAGTTATTTACTCCATTTACTAGTTTTTACTCAATCTAATTACATATAAATCTTAAAGTTTGATGATACTATAATTAACGTACAGTGAATGCAATCATGGTCAACAATAAATGTATTATGCACAAAATTGATGACTTAAAAATGCATAGACGATCTTCAATTGCATCAACATAGATACAAATCTAGCTGCATTAAAATAAGTGCAGAAGCCTCCAGTAATAAAGTATAAAGTGATAACATACTTAAGATGAAATTTTTCAATGAAAAAATAATTAAAATACATCAATGGGCACAGGTTAATGATCTTCTATAACACATACCACATATACTCAATGACTAAATTCACAGCAATTAAATCTTTCATCTTTTTATGGTACTTTTATCATAAAGTATGCATTGGATATTTATGTTTAGACATAGCACACAGAGCATAATTAATGTATAACGAATTGGTTAATAAATTAACTTTAAAGGTACATGCATTGTGACGAATTTCAATCAAGAAATATACATAACATGCACTATTTCAAATGACCAAGTCTAGAAATGAGTACCACTGATGTTTAATAATATCTAATACATACAAACATTATGTATGCATTCCTATTTTTTTTTAACACTTTACAAGGTTGAAAAGTGATTATGGTTTCAGTTAGTCTGTTTTTTTTAATACTCTAACTGGTGTAAATATGTGTCGATTGCCACAAAATTTATAAGCTATTGTTATGTACAGTACCATGTATTCTATAGAAAATGGTGTATGTAGCATTGATAGTTCTTTTACAGGAGCATCCTAAAGAATTCCAATACATTATTCTCTATGAACAGTCATTTTTCAAAGTGTATCTTCAACCAGAGATATTTGGCTTTTTTAAATTAAATAAAATTAATAATTAAAGACTACAAGAACGCTCTTCATCGAAAATAATGTCTGTATTGATAGTTCATCTATAGGAGCATTCAAAAGAATTTCAGTACATTACGATCCATGGAGATTTAGACACATTACTCCATTTTAAGTACAATACAATAAGTATGTAAACATTATAACAGTTTATTCTTAAAAAAAAAAAAAAATAGAAATGACTTTTACAGGGTCTTGCAAAATTACATCAATAGTGATATACAGCTTTTTTAGGATTATCTCAAAAATACTGCCAGATTTAAGTCTAATACATAGCCAAATTTGGCATAAAAAAATTGTTGTGTTGGAAAGTGTTTTAAAATTGATGCATTTGGTATGATTTATCTTTCTTGCTTTTTGCTTATTATTTTACATAGTCCTCAGGACTGCTATCAGCTTACAGATTATTATTTTATCAGAAGTGCCACACTGATGTATGAGCCACAAATTACTGAAATCTAAAAATGGAAGAGTAAAGTGGCTTATGAGCTACTGCAACAGAAGGTGCTTTCCATACAACGGCACCAAAATTCTGTAGAAGGTAAAAAAATAATTTCATGCGTGAATTTAAAGACATAAAATAAATATTTTTACCTTAACAACTTCATCTATAATGGATAGAAAAAAAAATAGGGTCTTATTTTAATTTCACACAGATCTTTATGTAAAAGAGTGTAGTGTACATAAAACTTTTTCAACAGTAGCAGGAAATTTAACAGAATGGATTTAGCTTATTTTATTATGTACGAAATTTAGCTTACTCAGGGATGTGCTGCTGAAATTAAATTGGAGCAAGAAAAAAGACAATTTTGGAGCAAGGAAAGTCACTTTTGGAGCATAAGAATGTCAATTTTGAAATACAAAATTTATTAATGGAGGGAAAAGTCATTAGAGAATGCCAATCTAAAAAATGAAAATTAAGGAGGTTCTTAAAATCTCTTTTCTCTCTGGAGGTTCTTATAACAAAAACCAAGTTTTTTTTTTTTTTTTTTTTTTTTTTTTTGGGGGGGGGGGGGGAGTCAGAAGCTTATGAAATAAATAAAAAATCTAGTTATTTTATACATTGCTTGCTATACAAAATATCTATTTTAAATCAAAAATACAATATTTACTAAACTATATTAACCCATTTATGCCTAGTGTCCCTTTTTTTTGGGACAGCATTTTTGCTATCAGTCGAAAACGTTATTTATTTTTCCTATCCTTTATTCACGAGTATGGAATCTCAACTCCACATGATATTTTAACATGACCCAGTAGGATGTTGACAGTGCAATTTTTATACATAATGATTTTAAAAGAAATCATTCCTTGCTCAAGAAGTTGACATCAGAAATTTATCTATTATTGCTGGTATTAGCAAAAATTGAAGAAAGTCTAAAAAAATATCAGGGCACAAATGGGTTAACCACCATCAATGGCTAATAAAAAATTTGGCAACAAAAAATTACCAATTTATATACAATTAAATTTAAAACAAAGGTCAATTTTTTACTCTTAAGGCATTGGAGATTTAAACAAAGGGATGCCAAAGAAAAAAAATTCATTTTTAAGATTAATAGAGAAAGATTGAAATTAGAATGCTTAGAATGTGTGATTATTTTTGTAAAAGTTCGGGAGATTTACAAACATTTAAACATATATGGAAAAATTAAAAATGTAGCAGTTTTGCTGAATTTGGAGCAAAAATTTCCAAAAATGATCTTTTTTGTAGCAGACTGGCACATCAGGATTGATTTGGCACAATTTGGAGCAATTGGGCAGCTGGCACATCCTTGCTTACTGCATGATTTCAATAAAAACACCACAGAAATACAATACTGCAGTATTTAGAAATATTCACAACATACTAATATTTATTTTAATTTGTCAAGTTATTTTAGAAAATGAAGTATAGAATTAACAGTGGTGCTCATTTATATCTTTAACTGTTACTTCTTAAAATAAACAAATGACTACTTTAGAAACATGCTTAGTAGGGTGGATCAAAAAAATCGAATTTTCGAATTTCAAAATCGGCTAGTGCGCAAACGGTGACCGACCACAAGCCTATTAACAGGTTAAAACCTGAAATCTATGAGTTAATTTTTTTTGCCTCCGCAAACAGCTTAAAATTTCAAAATTTTGTTAGTTTTTGAGAAAAATTTGAAATTTTTCACAAAATAAAGCACTTGCATATTTTCCCCCCCCCGCGAAACTTGTCTTCTTTAACCACTACATTTGCTATAAAACTATAAAAAATAACTTACGTAGTTCTAATGTAGAATAGGAATTATCTGCAACTAAGCCAAATATGCTTAACTTTAGAAAATTCTGTCAATATGGACGACCGATCATTTGTTGCTTTTAAAGGCAAATATCTCACTTTATTTTTTACTTTCCCCATTAGCTTGGCTCATTACATTAATATTTAATTTGCATATAATCTAAAAATATGTTTGTTGGGATTTCTATATTTTCGCACCACTTGGTTAGTGGAGTAAGTGCCAGTGAAACTCTTAGAGAGAAAGTGCATGATTTTATCAAGCACACTCACGATACACTGTTTGATATTGCTGCGTGCGAATGCACAAACTTTTCTTAATGTAAGTGTGATTCCCAGAAAAAAATTCCAGCTCGCGAGCAGCCATTTATCATTGACCAAAGAAGTTCACGAAAGGGTTACATAAGCATCACTTGACAGACCTGTCACCGAGGCTTTACAGAAAACTGCCGACAGAAAAGCGAGACGTCTTAATTATCTTAAAAGGTCTAGTAAAGAAATTACATGTGAAAACGATGATACTATTGCACCTGTTAATGTAGGAAACTTTCTTAAAATTCTTCAAACTGAAAAGGACTGTGTTACAAAGAAAAGAAAAATGTGTACTGCGAATTCGAATTCTGGTACTTCCAGCAGTTCTCCTGCGATCAAACATTCCTTGGCCAACACAGCATTAGCGAGTGATCGTTTTAGCATTTCTGATCAATCAGCCGCTGCAATAGCGACAGTTGTTTTATAAGATTTAGGTATTGTGACACCAGAGACTCCAGACAAGATTATTGACAGAAATAAAATTCGGCGAGAAAAGAATAAACTACGGCACCGACTTCTAAAAAATTGGGACTTTTCGAAAGGACAGACTATCAGGTTGTATTTTGACGGGCGAGATAAGACTTTCGAGCAAGAAACGATCAAAGGCTTGATAGCGAAACGAATGGTAACTGAAGAGCACGTAGCAATTGTGAAAGAACCAGACTCTAAATACCTAGGGCACGTATGTCCAACAAATGGCCGTGCGCTTGAAATTTCTAATGCTTTAATAGACTTTATTAGAAGCAAAGCTGATTTAGAAAATGACATCGCCGCTATAGGGGTGTGACGGAACTGTGGTAAACACGGGACAAAAAGTAGGAGTCATTCGGTTATTGGAGCATCGCTTCGATCGTCCGCTTCAGTGGCTCATTTGTCTTCTCCACCTAAATGAGCTACCTTTCAGACACCTCTTTGATTGTATTGACGGAAAAACAATTAGTCCCAAGAGTCGACAAGGACCAACCGGTAAATGTCTCATTGCCTGTGAGCATTCACAGCTTATCGACTTCAAAGCCATAAAATTTGTGCCACTTCAGATAAATGTTTCCGATTTGAGCACAGATCAAGAATATTTGAGAGACATATTTGAAGCAGTTCGAACAGGCAAATGTTCCAAGCAGTTAGCGCGTCACCAGGCAGGATGCCTATCTCAATCTTGATGGTTGACAACAGCCAATCGAGTACTCCAGATCTACATTTCGACCAAAAATAATTCTCCTGAATTGGTACATCTCGTAACATTTATAATGAAAGATTATGCACCGAACTGGTTCAGAATAAAGAAGAGTCTCAGCTGCGTGGAAGGCGCAAAATACCTGTGGTATATCATTAAAGACTCGCGGTACTTACCAGAAAACTTAAAGAAAGTTGTTGATGCCGTCATTGCAAGAAACGCCTATTTTGCGCATCCCGAAAACTTATTGCTTTCTATGCTCGGAGACGATCGTCAAACTGTGCGTGATCTAGCTCTTTTCAGAATAAAAAGTCCAAGAACTGAACCTGTAAACGAGCCTAACAAGGCATTTGTTGTCCCAAAGAAACTTCAAAGCCAACGATTACGTCAACTTCATTGGCTGGTCACAGATGTCATTTAAGGAGATCACTGAACCGCCTCTCATCACTAAACTATCGTTCGAAGAGCTCGAAGCAATAGTGAACAATGGGTTGACGGAAAAATGTGCTTTTCAGAAGCTTCCAGCTCATACCCAAGCGGTTGAACGAGTAATCAAACTAGTGACAGAAGCCTCACAGAAAGTTTGTGGGCCAGAAATCCGTGAAGGTTTTATTGCGAGCACCATTCAATCACGGCCAGCAATCCATTCCAAATGCCTTAAATTAATTCCAAAAAGATTACAAATTTTAATTATAAATTATAAAAAGAATTTAATTATAAAAAGAAGTATAGCTGTTTTCACCTTGATTGCATTGGATTAAAAAAATATATTTAAAACCTTAAAAAAGGGGTTCAAAGTTGTGTTTTTTTAATTTAAATATCATAAATAATAAAATAAGCCAACATAATCTGCAAAGTGATTAAAATAGCGAGATACTTGCCTCTGTATGCACTAAATGATTGATCATTTGTCAATACTAATAGAATTTCAAAAATCAAATATTGTGCATATTTGGCTTAGTTGCAGATAATTCCTATTCTACATTAGGACTACGCAAGTTATTTTTATAGTTTTATAGCAAATGTAGTGGTTAAAGAAGACAAGTTTCACGGAAAAAAGAAAACAATTATGCCAGTGCTTTAATTTGTGAAAAAAATCAAATTTTTCTCAAAAACTAACAAAATTTTGAAATTTTAAGCCGTTTGCGGAGGCAAAAAAAATTAACTCATAGATTTCAGGTTTTAACCTGTTAATAGGCTTATGGTCGGTCACCGTTTGCGCACTAGCCGATTTTGAAATTCGAAAATTTGATTTTTTCGATCCACCCTAATGCTTAGTCAATATTAGACAGAAAAATGCAGGTTATGCATACATATAGGGAGTTGCCACTTCTAAAATGAGATTTCCAGATTTTATATATATATATATATATAAATTTGAGGTAGTTGTATAAAGTATAATTCAAAACATCTAATTTCAGTAACAATCCACAAAAAAAAAAAAAAAAAAAAAAAAAAAACCTCACCATATAAGTTAAAATTATATATTATCTATAATTAAGAAGAGTGTGTTTTATTTGATTTTATCACTCTTTTCTAATTACAGTACAGAGCATACAGGTACTGAAAAATGAAATATATTAAAGTGCATAGCATTGACTATCTTTTACAGAATTTGAAATTATCAGATTATACTTACCTATTCTGCTTTGGGATATATATTTAATTTTTTTATTTTGTTTTAAAAAATGATTTAAGTAAAAACACAAGTAAAAAGTACTCGCAGGCCATAGTGACCATAATACAGTAGCGGTTGTAAGGCCATTGAAATTCATTAACCAAGTAACCAAGATGCATCACCTTAGAAAGTCCTCCGGCCAAGGCACACCCCCTTGGCAGATCGCCCTAGTGTAGCGTTGCTATAATCATACACAACCACAACCAAGATGGCAGTGTTGAAATCTTGCGAGAACATTTGCAGCCCCAAAGTACAGCTACATTCTTGGAGTATGTCACAAAGCAAAATCAGAGGCCACTATAATCCACAAGTACCAAAAAACATTGCCTGCAGATGGAATTCCTTATCAACTGCGGGTTCACTTGCCTTTTCTTATTAATGGCGACTCTGTATTTACCGTATTTTCCTGCCTATTATCCGCAGCGGCGTATAATCCGTATGCACGCTTTCCAGTGAAGAAAAAAAAATTGTTTACAGACAGTGCGCAGTGCTGTATAATCTGCAGTCAACACAAGAACATCTGAAATCATTCCACTTAGTACTCATCCAAATAAACGTACGGGGTCAGCACTAGGTTCTACGTGGCCCACGGTGCATACACACTAATTATTTCTGGAAATAACTACAATTATTTCTATCCATATTTTTCAAAAACATTTATTTTTTAGTTACATTTTCACATACACTAAACAGAGAAAGAGAAGACTGCCAAACTGTTCCTTTTCCCAGTAGGAATAAAAATATTAATTTTACATTGAATAGTTTATTTTCTAAACCTTAACTGCCCCTACACAGTGGGAAAAAAAAAAATCTCAGGCACAGCGCAGGGCCCAGTGCTGCCATTAGCCCGTGCCTTGTGCCGGTCATGCATACATACATCGCAAATATTATAGATATGTCATATACGCCATAAAAAATATATAAAAAATAAACAACACTAACAAGTATTATTCTCTTGAGAAGGAAAATTATTTTTATTGATTTTAAGAGGTCGCTCCAGCTTTGTTCTTCTTATCCGCTCTGACGCATTCAAACAAAAACAGCTGTCTCACTTGCAATGTCTGGCTAATTCCTCCTCCCAAATGATTTTGGTGATAAGTCATGCTTGCTATTTATTAATTATTTTCAGCTGTCTTTTTGCAAGCTGCTTATTTGTTTACCAGCAGGTTACCCCAGCTAGCAAGTGAGGACATGTAACATGTTTTTCAGGGAATCAATTGAAGCATTGACTTAACAGCAATCAAAATGGGAAATATCTGTCACTTATATGATTTGATTGCCAAAAAGTAAAGCAGTCATTTATTTCAAAAGTAGCAGCATATTAAATTATCAACTATAACTTGTTTTATTCATCATTAACTTCGATGTACTGAATGTGAAGATTTCAATTTTTTGAAATTTGGCGGGATTCCCCTAACTTATAATTGATTTACTTAATCAATTTACTTAATTTGGCGAGAATTTTGAAGATAGATTGCTTGAAATCACTTAATAATTGCATTATTTCTGCATGTGTAATTAAAATTTGATGCTGTATTGTAATAAAACCTATACACTTGCTTCCTAAAATGCTATTTCCTTAAGCTCTCAGTAAATTGTGCCAAGCCTAAAACTGTGCAAACTACTAGAACTCACTTTCTGAAAATCGGCATATCAGCCATTTTATTTTTCGCCAAACTAAAAAATTATACATATTAGTTTCGGAAATCTCAAATCCTTATTATTTTGTGTATAAAACATTTCATTCCTACTCTGATTTCCCATGAACACAATATTATAACTAAAAAAAAAATAACCTTACAAATATAAGTTAACAAAAAAAAAAAAAAAAATCATTATTATTCTTTTATTTTTACTTTAAGAATTTAAAACATTTGATTTGGCAAAATCGCCACACATGGCAACCACAATGCTTATTTCACTACAGGGTTTACAATTACGGAAAGCAAAAATTAGCCTTTTTTATCAATATCTCTTAAAATAGTTCAATTTTAGAAGTTCAAGTTAGCAGAAGACCGTCCTCAGAATTTTCTGAATCCATGGACACCTTGGTCAAAACTGCTTTCTATTTCACTCCTTGTCATTGCTATAGAAACCAGGGAGCATTAAATCAAAATGTTGTTTAAAATTTGTAGAAAGTCTCCTAATTTATATTTCTAAGTTGTTTATCTTTGAATGAAGGACTTAATGTGCAATTTATTACTTGACAAAATTAAAAAAAGGAGATTCTAATTAATATATTTAAAGATGCAAGAGTGAAAATATGAAAATGATACGTAATCTTAAATTTTAATAAATGGCTATACTCTGCAATTGATCTCTGTTATTCTGATTGAGTTCCGAAAGGTGTTTGAAACTCATTACATCAAAATGACTTAGATCTATCTCATTTATGAAAATACGGAGTCTTATTTATTTTTTTCTTATTTATAAGTAGTTTTATTTATTTTTTTCAATGGGCAATTTCATTCATTGTTACTGTTTTCAAGAAAATCAAACTGCAAGATATGACAGAGAAATTTTTTAGAAGCTGCTATTGAATTCAAAATCCTTTTTTATTTAAAAATCTCATAATTTATATTTTCCTCCGGGTTTTCTTTAAAAGAGGGAGAAATGCATGCTCCATCATTTGGTAAAATATCAAAAAGTTATGATAGATTGAATTCAAGATGCAACAGTTTTAAATTTATTTTATGAAAATCATCTTCAAAATTAATTCTGATTAAAAAATTTCCAAAAATCTGCAAATTAAGTTACACAGTCAGAACAAACTGTTTTTAAAAGAAAATTTTCTCCTCTATCCGATGATGTAAGTATCATTTTATTGTGAGTGTAATTACTGGCGTTATTACGTATTATGAGAGAAAACATGCCAAAAATCGCATAAAACATTTTCTGATTTGAATTTTGAAAAAATCGTGTCAAGGTGTGTTAGGACATGTCCTAGTGAAGCCGTATACAAAATTTGGTAGGTCTGCGACCACCCATCTCAGCGCTATGCGATCCAAAGGCGCACGCATGCGAAGATCGGAAGTCACAAACCTACACACATAGCCAGCTACATAGTTTGTTTACTCTCTGATTTTATTATATAAGATGAATGGATAGTGAATAAAGTGAAGAGGAAAAATGTTTCAAGTTTCAAGCTATACTGAAATTAGAAATAATCGAGCTTTAGCATGGCAATTAAAACAAACTGGGACAGTATTAATGCGAAAATGCATTATACAATTACGTATGTTACTCAACATTTTTTCAATCTAACAAAAATAATATAGATACATTTTTTAAACAGAATGTTTAAAAGTATTTACAGTTTAGTAAAAACTCAATATTTTAATGTTAATTGGAAGATGCATTTTGCTGAAGCCATCTGTCATTGAATTTTGTTGTATATTCTGTACTAAAATCTTTTCAATAATTTCAGGGAAAAAAAAAAAAAAAAAAAAATAGAAAATCCGCAGCGGCGTATAATACACATCTTAAAATGTTAAACTTTTTTTACAGATAATCTGTGGATTATTGGCTGGAAAATACGATATTTCATTTGCATGTCACAAAAATTTGAATGAGATTCACATATTTCATCATGAAACATATCTTATTTAATGGTGCTATTATGTGACTTAGAAGTATGACGTGACAAATAATGTCGCCTCTTAAACTTTAAAGTACAAATACTGCAAATATAGTTATAAGACTTTTCACGAGACAGTGCATGCATATAAAGATTTCTTGGATTTGCGAACTTCTCATTACAACAGCTACATTTATACGATGATGTAAAAGAAGTTGATAAGACATGCGATTCCATATGCTCAGAAGCATTGAAATCTGTATCTGCTGGTATGAACCCGCATATGAGACACTCTCCATTTACAAAATACCTTTTCAAACTTCTTAGCAAGTCATGTGCAGGATGATTCCCATTTATTATGTATTTTGTGCAAATAACAGAGATGGGATCATTATTAGTTGGGGCAGACACGTTTTTGTCAGAGGCATCCTCATTGTTGTCTGACAAGTCTTCTACAGATGACAAATGGGCATCTGCAATTTCAGGCACATTGATAATTAAGTCTCCGCATTCAGAGTCCAAAGAATCATCTGTTATCTCAGTTTCTTCATCAGTGTTGTCCCCATTATGAATCTTGTCAGCATCACGATTAAATGTTGCATGTTTCTTTGTATTTTTTCCATCTTCATTTTGCGATACTCTAACATCTAATGTTTTTCTCATGTCAATCTCTTTATTAGCATGTACATAATTTGTAGTTGGGCAATCATGATTCTGAGTATTAATACCATTGATGGTATGATCATCGTCTAAATTGTTTATTGATTTATCAAATTCTGACTTTTTGGGGGACTTAACAGGTTTTTTATTCTTATTTTTCCAAACAGAATTCTTTATCTTCTTGCTGAGATAACTGGGATATTTTGACTTAAACAAAGACTTTGAATCACTCGGGGATTTTGAATTTTTAATGCTGGTATCTTCGTGTACGTCTTTTTTCTCAAGTTTATCAGGTGAATGTTTCACAGTCTTAGATTTCTTCAACTTTGGTTTTGCTTTCTCAAAATTGAAATTTTTCACAACAGATATTTTGAAAGATTCAGAACTCTTCTGTTGAGACTTACCCGATTCATTTGAAGCTCTACCAAGGAGAACTTTAGGCAAAGTCACCTGAAAGCTTTTATCATATGGATTGAATGGAATATCGCCTTCTTTCAAGCGTACAATACCGGGGATTCTTTTTAGTTTTTCATCATAGGCCTTATTAATATCCTCAACACTTTCTCCGGGTTTGGCATGTTCAGCAATCTCAACCCTTTCAATTCGATATTTTAAACCAGACTGTGGTTCAGTGAGATTCAAAACTTTGACTTCTCCAAAGTTTCCACCAGTAAGCTCTTCAAAACTTGCAGGTTCGAAAGTTGATTCAGGGGCATTTAAGGGAATGATACGTGTTATTACTCTAAATATAGACATCTTAGATGGGTACTAAAAGATCCATGTGCCACAGGAAAACCACTTGATTTGGAATGAAAATGTAGATGACTTGTAGAATTAAATTAATAACGGCCAGAGTAAGATATCACAGCTTCATGATCAGCTAAAAATAAATAAATATCATTGTTACTAAAACATTGCAACAATAATTTTTAAAAAGCACAGCATAAAGTAAAATAAAATGAGGATAAAATACAATTTTGCTAACAATTTTATTATTTATTAATTTATTTTTACTTTTTTTGGGTAAACTAAAATGTCATAAAATGAATTTTAGTTAATAATCATTATACCATATTTGATTATATTTATACCACATTTGAGCACTAATTTTAAATAAGTATAATATATATGCACTATAATAATTGAAATAAGCATTTTATGAAATAATACTCAATTTTATGACAAAAAATAGAAATGAAACTATTATTTTAGTAGAAAATAAATGAATAGGAAATTAAACAAACTAATCATTTTGTTTATAAGTTCATTCCATGGTGACTAATGTGACATTTTTAGCTGAAAATGATTTTTATGACTGATTAGTTAAATATAAAATTAAGATAACTTTTTCAACTTTAGAGTTATGTATTATAAGATCATAAATAAGAACTTAATAGTTTAATTTTGAGTTTTAGTAAAATACTGATTTTTTTTGTATGACTAAAGTAACATTTTTGATGAGACTAACATGAAACTACTAAATGTTATGTCAGTCACAGTTCTTAAATAACCAAAATTACCAGTATTTAATTAAGTATCTAAACTATTCTTATTTATGATCATTCTTCTCTTACTTAAGATCAACAAAAGACACATACATAAATGAATGTACGATGGGGAAAAATAGATTGTTTAGTTGGACTATCAAAGTGCGTTATTTAAATTTAAAAATAAATAAATATTAAAAACTTCATTTATTTTTACTTAAAAGAAATATTCTTCTCATTCAGCCATGCAAAATCAATGCAAATAAAATTCATATCCTTTTTTAAATTACAGAATTAATGTAATGATTTCTAATATTTGAATACAAACTTCTGATATGTTTGAGAAATTTATAAAAACAAATCGAAATAGGCTTAATACAGTCAACTCCAGATATAGTGAACCTGGGTATAGTGAGCTTTTGGCTATAGTGAACACATTTCATTAGTCCCAATCCACATAGGCTATAAATGTGCACAGCAGTTTTTGGTTTTAGTGAACCATGATTTTGTTTCTAGTGAACTTAAAACATTTTGGATGGCAGAGGTGTTGTTTGATTCTTACGAAGCATATCTCTAGTGTTTGAGTAAAGAGAAAGATTATCATGCACCTGTTCTGAAATACAAGTGCATTGCCAGTATCTAGGGTAACATACTTTACTAAATAAGGGGGAAGGGGTGGGAGGGGGTTATAATTTCTTTCATTGCTATAATGATTTTTATCCTAAAAGCATTCATTAACAAAAGCAGGGTACTTTTGAAAGCAAACTAAAAGTGTAAATTTCAGTCTAAAACTTGGAATATTTCATTTTCTATTTCAACGAAATATAATAAGTTAAAAGCGACAGCACCTTTTGCCAACTGAATGGAATGTACATTATTCCATAAATGTGATTAATTGTGTTTATTTTACTTAAAAAATAGTTCCAGAATCATAAATGTGAATAATTATGTTTGATTTACTTCATAAACATTCAATATTTGTATAACATACTATTGTCAAGTTTTGTATTAAGTTTTATCGTTCAGCAGGCTGAAACATCGGTTTTAGTGAACTTCAGATATAGGGAACAAAATTTGCCGGTGCCCAGAGGTTCAATATAACCAGAGTTGACTGTATTTTACATAGTGGCTGTATGAAATTCATGAATACAAATACTTAAATGCAGAATTCCGAAAATCAGTGGGAGATTTTCATCCCTGTACTATTTCCATATAACAGCAATTCCCTAATTTAGTTTTTAGCTAGGTACATAAAAAGTATACTATATGAAAATGTTTTTTAACCTTTTAACACGCAGCGGGAATTTTAGCATGATCATTGTTATTTGCAAAATTACATAGCATTAGTCAATTTAAAAAATTTTCATGATTAATATAGCTGATTTTTACAAATTACTAAGGCATGGAAAATAATGTTTGAATTCTATAGCTTCTTTGGTCGACAAATATTAGGAAATTCATCAGTTTTTCATAAAATGATTATTGGAAATATATATTTTTAATTACAGGCATCTACAAAAACTGGAAAATGATTGCTTTTCAAATAGTTAAGGACTATAAGAATCCTAGAAAACCTTCACGCATGCTTTACTTTTACAAGAATTCAAATTAAAGATTTTATTGTACAATTATCATTATTACTCTAAAACTTATTATAATTACTATTATTATGCAAACGCACATAACAATATTTATTATTATCTTAATGGTGACTAGGAGATCAAGTGCCCCTAAAGTGAGTCTAAATTAGCAGTGGCATCACTAAGCATGGTGTCACTTGGTGCGGGCACATATCCAGTCAGGGTTTCTACAGATTTCAGAACTTATGTTTCCCTGGTTTATACCAGGTTTTTCCTTGACTATTTCACACGCTTTTGTGGGCTTCATGTTCCACTTATTTTCGGTGTTACTTATTTCGTTTAAAACTTATACACAACATTTCACCATTTTTTTTTCTTTCTTTAAACACCTGATGATAAATATATTTTTTCAAATCTTTAATCGACAAAACACTATAAAAAGACTGCCTTATAGCAATTTAAAGATTAAACATATTTTAACTAGACTTCTAAGTTCAGAAAAGAAAAGAAAATAATTTTTACAACTTATCACAAAATAAGATATTTTGAGATCATAAAGAAATACACTTTTACAGAAACATTTTAAAAAACATACTCAATAATTTTATGAAACAAAAATGGACTTACAAATTAAATTGTGTAGTAGTAATTCTCACAAAAACTTCGTAAAAAGTTTTGTATTAAATTGAGTGATATAAAAGTATATAAAGTTTAAATTTCAAGAAACTTTGCAGGGATCAAACTGAATTCTGATAAATGTGGGTCACAAAGGCCCATTATCTTGAAAAATATGGGTTTTTGCATATGCAAAACCCATTATGTGTGTATTTTTTGCATCACAATAAACAAAATTTGGGTAAATTACTCAAAAATCTGAGTGAAAGTGAAAGCTGAGTTTGTTTAAAAAATATATGGTAAATCAAAGAAATTCTGTTCATTTCCTTTGATGATTTGCTAATTAAGCAACAATAATCAAACATAATTACATCTTTTAAATATAACATTATATCTTCACATAAATTTAGCACAAAAATTGGTAAAATAATAAACTTGATGAAATAATTTTAAAGAGGTAGTTTTTTTTTTTCTCTAGGAAATTAAAAAATCTAGGTACAGATACATTTAAGTTTTTTGCAGTTATTATATTTTAATGTTAATTTATTTCCAGGGATTCTGCTTCAGTTTTTAATTACTTCTTTTTATAGTTCAGCTCTTTCATTGCAAACTCTAATTTACTTTTTTGGGGTAAGTTTTTAAGGGAAGTTACTTTTTAGTTCAAAATGTAACTAATAAGTTCAATTTCACCATGAAATCTGATTTTTCTTCCATTTCCCTGACCTAAATCCATTTTTCTTGATTTTCCCTGACCTAAATTCATTTTCATGACTTTCCCAGTCTGTAGAAACCCTGCCGGTGTCATCCCTCCCCCTCCACATATACAAGCCAGTCAAAGTTAGTTCTGCATGAGAATAAGCAAAATCGTTAACAGCATTGGTGGTATATTTTTTCCTTGTACAATACACAAATAATGACTCATTTCTGCAAAAATATCTTTCTGGTAATAGTAAGAAAGTTCTTTCAAACATTACTAGGCTAATATGCAATTTTCCACACCACCTATATGAGGTATTGCACAAGGTGAGCAAATGACCTTTTTTTACATGGACTGTTTCCGAAGGAGGCCTATCAAAACCGCGAGCCTTGAAAAGACCGTTTATAATAGCATTGTCAGACTAATAAAAATATTGCATTTTAATTCAACAAAATATTAAATTATCTTCATATTTGAAATTTAATGTCTCATGTGACCTGTTGCATTGACATCAGTTGTTTCAACACTCATGACAAAACTGCTTTATTTAAGAGGTCTTGTACCTTTTAACAGAAATGAAAATTGATAAAATTTTGCATGAATATATATGTTCCTTAATTGCATGTAGAATTAATTTACTAGTAAGCTATTTAGTATATCAATATAATAGCCTTCTTTATTTATATTACAGACTTCAAAGACTTCCAAAGTTAATCAGAAAAATTTTATTAATTAAAAGATTAAGATATTATTTTCCATATGTAGCTCATAGCGGACAGACATGCATAAATAAATATCATTTTACAAACTCCATTTTTTTATGCCTATACTTTAGTTAGACATAATTAAAATGACCTATTATGTAGAAATTACATACTTATCTTTATGCACATATAAAAAAATTGATTATTTTTTCATTCAAGCTTTCAGCTAATAAAATCTTTTGTCAATTAAAAATTGATATGATGTAGAGAATAAAAATAATTGAGTCAGTAAAATGATTTTTTTATTTATAAAGCTGTGCGCAGTGAACCCCCATATGAGAAATAATACCCTTTAATCTTTTAATTAAAATTTTTGAAGTCAGTAATTCAAAAAAAATAAGCTATCCCCTTGTTTACACTCAGCCCACTTTCACGGCAGTGAGCAGGATAAATGGCAGTAATAGGAGTGTAAACACCTCTCTCCTCCTGCTCGTGCCATGACCTTTCTGCCCAGCGCTATCCCCTTCAAGGGATTTTTAAGGGAAGAGGCGGGAAGTACAGTAGAAAACTACATATAGGAGCAGGCAAGTACAGCTGAATGTAAACGCTCACTGCTTTTGGAGTTGATGCAGAAATATTTCCTGGTAAAAAAGCTGCAGCGAGAGAAGAAGTGGGAAGGGCTGAATGTAAATGGGGCATATTATATAAATATAAAAAATTGCTTACTTGTAAACAAATTAGTTATGAAAATAGGTGAACATTTATACACATGCAAGCACTTGTCTTTATTTTCATTACTTTGAAAGGTTAAGACCTTAATGAAATACAAAAATTAAAAAAAAAAATGTTTCAAAATTTAAGTTAAAATTCTCCTAGCCTTCAAGGTTGCAAAGTTCTGGATTACTTCATCGAAATCTATGCTTCCAATAAAACGACTTTTGATAGATAATATTGCAAGGTCAGAGAGTCTTGATTGGCTCATTGTTGATTGCAGATAATTCTTAATGAGTTTGAGAAGCTCCTCTTGCAAACACACTGATATGCAAACTGTCAAATATAATTTTAAAGCTAAGGAAAGTATTGGAAGAGATTTCATAAAATCCCATTTAGCTATAAAATTTAACATTTCTAGGGCTGTCCACTTATTAACTTCTTTCAGGCTGGTATCGATACAGTAAAACAAACTTAAGGGACCTAATAAAATGATCATTATAGAGGGATGTATCATTATATCGAGAGGAGATTATATTGTATTGAAATTCTGAGTGGCAACAAAATTCGAGCGTTATACAAAGATTATCGTTGTATCAAATAACCCTATAGTGAGGCTTTACTGTTTAAAAGATAACAAGATATTTTACAGTTTACATGGGGTAGTAATGTAAAACTATGTAATGGCTGTACATTACTATCTTGACTTGAGCAAGGAAGTACGTAATCTTTACTGCATCCCCAGTTTAGTCAAGCACCTCAATTGCACCCCTTGTCCAAGATCCACTGTCCCCTGCCCCCAGCAAAAGAAAGTGTTCTTAATTACACCCCTGGTTAAAAGTGGAACAAAATACAGTTGAAATAGTAACACGTAAGTATAGAACAACCTGCTGTATTCTTGTTTTATGAGGAAAATATTGAAAATTTTAAACGGGAAAAAACGGTTGAGATGAAATAACACATTTTATTGCTACAGATGCACATAAGATATATCTTCCATTATATTTACAGCAGAACTCCAATTATCCGAACCAACTGGGACCAGACCCCATTCGGTTAATTAGATTTTTTCTGAAAAAGGGTCCAGTAGATATTTTTTAATTACTGTATGTATGTTGAAAATGGGAGAAAAGCCTTTTTTAAAAAGTGCTGTACATTAGTACAGTATGCACTTATTGTACTGTAAATTTAAGTCATTGCTTGCTGAACATCTCAAAGTAAACTGTTTGACTGTCTTCATCCATTTTCGGGCTAAGTCACGCATCCGCTAGACAGTGAGAAGTTGCATGTGGTCACACTTGGACTGACCCTCCATTCACTTCAATGAAGTTCCAAGCCTGGAAAATGCTTCATTAGAAGATGGTCCCATGTGTGCTTCAACTTTGACATTAAGGTCATCTTCCTCCTTGACACTTCCAATAAGTTAATCATCATTTAGAGTTTGAAACCCAGGATCTGAAGAATCGCACACCATCCACTCTACTATATCTTCAGTACTGACTTCTGAACATCCAGGAATTTTCAGAAGAATGTCTTGTTTCCGAATTCCTCAAGTGACACGTCATCCTCATCTTCTCTTGTCTCTTCCCTTTCCATTTCTGTCTTAATTTTTTTTTTCTGAAATTCTGAAAGCAATTCGGATAGTCAAGAGTTCAGATAATTGGAGCAGGGCCGGCCCAAGGGGGGTGCGAATGTAGGCGATCGCCTAAGGCCCTGCGCTTATAGAGGTCCCGCTCCTGGGCCATTTTATTGCTATCTCATAAGACATGATAGAGAAGAGGCCCCGCTCTTGCGCTTCGCCTGGGGCCCCGCATGCCCCTCGGGCCGTCTCTGATTGGAGTTCTACTGTATTCTTATTTCCAATCTCGGAAGTCTTATTCATCACCAAATCGGATATTTTTTCAAATTATTTGAAAATTTTAAAACCAGCGATTTTTTTTTGTGCCACCCGGTGCAGTCCGAATCCCCTGCATGATGCCACTGTAAATTAGTATTAACAATTTTGTTGCTATAATTAAGAACTTCACACTAGGGTAGACACTTTTTTTTAGTTTTTCAAATGCTTTAGTGCAGAAAACTTGTGTCTAAGGTACGTAAGTGAAATGCACACACACACACACACAAAAAAAAAAAAAAAAAAAAAATTAAAAAAATAAAAATAAAAAATAAATAAAATAAATAATTTAAATGTGGTGATAAGGCATAGACCTCAAACTGAAAAAATATATGATTTTCATAATTTTTCAAAAAAATTCAAAATAACAAAATAATTCCTGCAGCATGTATCCATAGGCTTACTTTACTAGAACAAAGTATAAAAAAAATAATAAATAAACTGAAAAAAATGCACATTACAAATCATTAGTAGCGCATTACATTTAAAAAAATCTGGAGTGACTCCACTCGACTTTCCGAACACTTACGATTAAGATCACTACCAAGCATTTAAATAAATTTTAAATCGATGAATAATTCAAACATATATACCAAATTGAAGCTCATCGAATGCATTGTTTAAACGCTTGCACAAAAACGCCCTGTAGAAAAACTATAATTCCTATACACACCAAAATCAATACTGGTCTTGCGACAGTGGTTTATAACATATATACTCAATTTGAGCTCAATTGAATGCCCCGTTTAGGAGCTATCGTGTTCACTAACAAACACACAAACACATACATCTCGTAAAAACAGCATAAATAAATTCAGAAGACCTCAAAACATGTAAATACACCAAAATCTCGAAGTCGAATTTTTTCATGATTACAATACTTTCCTTACATGGTACATGTTCGGAAAGTAAAAATACATGTTTTACAAAAATTCACTAATTTCCATTGGAACAAAAAGTACTCTCTGATTGTGGTTATTAAATAACGAGCCTGACACTATAAAGCATTTTATTTTGATTTCATGCATATATTAACTTATTATTATCCTCAATTTATCCTTACTTTATCTCTACAATGGTCCACACGAACCTTCCATTGTTTGAAACACTGCTGGAAGTCTTCTGTCAGCTCTTTTAGGAGGGTGGCACTAGTAAGGAGGCTGGGGGGCACATGAACCCCATCAGGGGAATTTTCTAGATAAAAAAATTCAGAATGACAGTTGCATTTTAATTTTAATTTGGGGAAATTAAAAATTTAATAATGGAACTTTTAAACATACTGAACTTAAACGAAAGTTTGGTAAAGAAACAGATATATTTAACATTTCAGTTATGTAAAAACAATAGTCTGGGAAAAGGGGTATTCCTTCTTCTTTGGGCAATGTGGTTTTCTTATTGTATAACTTTTTAAAGATAGCAAGGTTTCCAGAAAATCGACCGGATTCCAGATAATTCTAAAGGGATCCAAGTACTAATGTACTGAATACCCCCGAGGATCAGTATTTACTGGGAAATTGCTCCATGAGTGGGCTGGGTTAGGCTATAGCATGGCTGCCTACGATCTCTTCAAGTAGAGGCTGTACGATTTTTGCCTAGTTTCACCTAGGGGATTTTGTGTACGCAAATTTTCACCTCTTCGTTGCTGCACGATAGTTTCAGACCCTTAATGTGCTTCCAAAATACAATGCTTTTGAAGGAGCAATAGGCTATTTTAAAAAGGCAAATTAAAATAAAATAGAAATTTCAACATTCCTTCTTTTTTTAATGTACTATCTCGATGTATATTTCAGCTCTCAATATCTGTTGGAAACAATCGGAATATTTTAAGCAGGAAAAAGTACCTATACTGACATTTACTAGAGATGGGGGATGGGGAATTAATCTGTCCTCAATTTCTATCACTTTGTTTGAGACGTCAAGTTAATAGTATATACAGTGATCGATCTAGGATTTTTTCAGAAGAGTAAAAATACTCCTTAACCTTTTTAGAAAGAGTATTTTCTTTTCCAAAGGAGTAATTAAAGCAACGAACAATTATGCTAAATATTCAAATACATAATTAAATTGCATTTGACACATAAATAAACTGATTATACGTCTAGGTACATAAATGTCAGTTCAACAAAAACTAGTGCAATAATTGGATTTTTTAAATTTAAAATCAGCAAATCATAATTATTTATCAAAATGTACCTAATTTTATATGGAAAAGCAATGCGTAAAAATACGCATTCTGAAATTTTTAAGGCGTATTCTGAATTTCTAAAGCGTGAAATACGCATCTAGAGGCGTTATCGCGATCATTGAATATATAGCTAAAATAATAAATTAAAATATCTTGGTTAAATGTAAGGTTGTTGGATTAGACAGCATGTTACATAATTTGCAACCTATGGAAAGGTAAGGAGAAAACATTCTTTAATCACGTTACACGAGGAGAAAATCATCCAAAACTTTAGACCGTTAGATTGATAGCCATGCAGTAGGCCAGAACCCTAGAAATTCACACTTTATATCAGTTTCAATCGTCTTGCCATGGTATTTACAGAAAAGGGAAATAAGCATGGTAACTTACAGGGGGGAAAAGGCCATGATTAAATGATTTTAAGATTAAATGAATTGGAAGGGGTGGATAAAGAATGATCAATGGTAAAAACAGGGCTTCGAACCGGAACTGAACTGAAAGCCGGAAAACATCAGTCATTTTGTTACAGCAACTAACTTATCAATATTTTCTAATTTAACATCAACCATATAATTATCATCATTACAAGTACAGGCATTTCTCAGAGCCTTCCTCCCATTTACGCATGCATCAGGTCCGATTCGATTTCATCAAAATAGGGGCAAGTGGAACTTTAGTTTTGATTTTTTATGTTTAGAACTCTGGTTACACTTGAACTATCAAAAAGTAGAATAGTTTCTGAAATTCCAAATTGAAATAAAACAAAATGAAAAACATCATGGAAAGACAGCGTGTCAAAATAAAGATTCAAAAAGTACCCATCTCAACCTATCACTTCTTTTCCAAGTAGAATCGTCTGAACCAAAACTCGACCAAAAACAGTTATTTTTTCCAGAATGAAAACCAAAACTCAACCAAATTAAACCAGAAAGAAAACCAGAACCAAAAAAATTACATCTCGACACCCTGGGTAAAAATGCTTTGTCATACAAATTGTCCCTCCTTTGATACTTTTCTGGATCCGGATATTTTAGCTTAGAAAATGATTTGCTATAAACAAATCATTTTCTAAACTAAAATATTTTCAATTGGTACAAATAGTTGCTATTTTCCATATCATACTTTGTGTCAAGGGGGGAGGGGGAGTTAACCCCCCTCTTGGATACACCACTCAGCATATGTACATTATGTTTGAAAATATACTAATTTTCGTAATTTTTCTAATAAATTGAAAGGTATTAAATATCTCTAAAAATAAGTAGCAGTATGTAGGTAGTTCGATAAATCCGTGAAAAGTTTAAACAACAGCTCCACTATATCGTGTCACGGCTATATACATGTTCTAGAAATCTCTGGAAATTAGTTGACGAAGTTTCTTTTCAAATAAAAAAAATTTCAGATAAAAATTTCTGAAATGCACAAATTCCCTCCCCTCCACATTTGAGACACAGAAGAATTTTCATCCCTGCATCTTTCTAAGGTAGAAATGCAAGTGGCCATGATCATAAGCAAGTATGAAAATTCTTCTTCAGTGTCTCAAATGTGTGGGGTAGGGGGAAGGAATGTGTTTATTTGGGAAATTTTTACATCCAAAAGTAACTTCATCAACGAATATCCAAAGATTGCTAGGAAATAGATACAGCCATGAGACAGTATAGTGGAGCCATCGTTTTGACTCAACATGGACTTATCAAACTGCCAATGCATTCTCTACTTATTATAAAAGAAGATGTCTGTGTGTGTCTGTCCCTCTGTTCTTCGTGACGAAGGGCTTGACTGAGGAAGACTAAAACAATTTTTAGTCGAAATGTACGTATCTACTTACCTGTTGCATCTTATGTGTGTTTTTTACTAAGTTTTTTTATTTACTTTATCGTTTAACACTAGTATTTTGAGTGTTTTTCCCAACTACAGTCATAGCTGTTCAGCATCACCAATAGCTTTGTAATTGACTTTTTCTAGTATCTCGTATCATTTTAGATAAGAATTCTAACTCTAAATTCATCTGCCAGGTGGCACTGTAAGCATTTTTCTTGAAAAGCACATGGAAATTTGACTATATCTAGAGACTACTTTTATGACTTTAGCTTTTGCTGTTCAGAAATTGTTAAGGTGACAGACTTTAGTGGGCACACTGTACCTAACATCAAACACTTAATTAGTAAATTTATAAAGTATACCTCAAAATCTTTACTCAAATTGTTCTTTGTCCCTCCTATATTGGTATTTGTGCACATATTCAAGAGTTTTTTATAAACTGAAGAAGGGGGGAAAAAACATTTTTGAAAACAAATTTTTATTATTCATACAAACGGTACAGCATAATATAAATAGATGGAGCAGGAAATAAGAATACATACATCACTTTCTAGCTAAGTATAATGGAACAATACAGCTAGATGTATTGCATTGGCATAGAAATGCAATTATTAAAAAAAATAATGAACTATCAAGTCCATTATTTTTCAACTGCATATTTTTTACCATACAATAAAACCTAGACAAAGTTAGAGCCATTAATTTGGAGGAGGGGAGTATGCTACTTCCAACTAGTTTTTATTTTATAGGTCAACAGCAAGTGCAGATTACTTAGCAAATGATGGATATGATTTCGTAAGAATCAAGATTATTTAAGATAACTTTCATGATAAAACTAAGCCTCAGTTTACACTTAACGAGAAGACAATCATGAATAAATGTGTATAATTTTTATACTTCACTTCGATGAGATATGGTGTACATTTATACAATTTAACACTTCAACATAAACCAGAACTTATGCATAACATTTTAATAGGATGTACAATTACACAATCTAACTTTTAAATCTTAACCAATATAGGGTGTCCACAGGGGCATAGCCAAGGGGAGGGGGGGGTTAGGGGGGTCATAACCCCCCCCATGAGGAATTTTCTGCCATTCAAAATGTATATTCTTCACTACATTATCACACACACGTATACATATATATGAATTGTAGTAGTCGTAACCCCCCCCTTGAAAAATTTCTGGCTACGCCCCTGGGTGTCGTCCACAAAGTCTGTACAACCACAAGCAATTATTAAATAAAATGCTGAACAGATAGAAACTTGAAAATGATTTTAAGATGCAATTAGTTTTTAACAGCAATTAATAAACCTCTATACATGCACCGTTAGTTGAATAAAGTAAATTAAGGCGTGAATTTTTGAAGCCGCAAAAGACTTTGTGGACACTTAACAAATATTCATATGACACCTGTACAGAACTATTTTAAAATCCAAAAGAAATATATACATATTAACAAGAGTCGTATGTTTGTAAATGTTAGTTTTATCACAACTACTTTGATCATGTGACTAAAAATTGTAACTGAAAGTAATATCTAAATATTTAATAGAAATAAAACCTGGACTATATATCTAACACAAATTTAATTAAAAATAAAATTTAGAAATGAACACACTGTTCTCTATGTAGAATAGAAAACCAATACATCAGTTTCAATTTGTAATGAAATTATTCTAAAATAAGTGTAATCAGATACATGAAAAACTTCTAAACTAATGAAACAATTGTTTTTTTCTGTACATATGCTTAATTAAATGTAAATAATGGAGATACTTTATAATGAAAGGCAAAACAAATTTTATCGCTAAAAAATCTCAGTAATTCACAATGAATAAAACTAAAGCTATTCAGATAGTTATAATATTTGTTACACAGAATAAAGTTATTTGCAAACAAGGTAGTCACCAAATTCACTCTACACATACATTCGAAAAGCTACAACAGTAAATAATCATTCAAAACACCTATCTAAAATAGAACTTATTGCCAAGCCTAAATATTTGTAATACAAAGCAGTAAGTGCATGTAAACATACCTTAGGTACAAAAAGAGAAGTTTAATTTGAAATTATAGCTATTTGCAATCCTGATGAATAGTAATTTTTTTTCAATTAAACCTATAAGCAGAGTTTCCAACTGTATCATAATGCAGCAAAAATATCAAAAAACATTATGTGGAAAGAAATGAAGCAAGCAGAATGGTCAATAAATTTTATTTGAGTGATAATCTAAGGGGTAGAATGGAATTTTGGATCTTGTACTTTTTTTAAGCAACAGAAAATTTATACATTAAAATTTATTACTTTTGGATTACTCAATGAATACTATACCAACTCTTAAGATAAACTGAATGATTTAGATGGCCATCCCCCTCTGCCCATTTGAAAATTAACTTTTGTAACACTCATTGTTTAACCAAGGTTTTTTTTTTTTTTAAACCAGGTATTTAGTAAGTGTTACAGATTGCAAAGGGAAAACAAAAATATCTAATTTAATCCAATCAAATTACACAGAGCTGCTACATAATGATGGCAGATTGACTGAAATTTTGAGGAAGATCACTTAAGGAATATGACAGCATTCAAAAGATTTATCTATTTTTAATCCTATATTGGGGCAGAGGCCAAGTCGGCCCTGAGGCCTCTGGAAGCCTAATAAAAACCAGATTCCTTATAAAAGCTGTCAGGAGAACAGTTTATATTTTAAACTGTATATTTTACAGTGCAGCTTGTCAAATATGTAAAATCCATTAAAGAGCCTGAAAAACACAGGATACAGTTGGGAATACTAATCCTGCATATACGGAAAAGGTGACCATAAAAAGTTATGGCTAGTTAAAAGACCAGCCAAATTTGCAATGAAGACTGGGAGAGGAAGGCCCATGTGGAATGAAAAATGTAACAATGAACTCCAGGGCAAACCATCCAGGGGCAGAAAAATCTCCAAAAATTTACATGCACATCGAGCATATAACCTAAAATAATACATGCCTGGACCAAAAATTTGCATGCAAAAAAATATTACTACATTTTATGGCCCCTGGGTTCTGTATTCTGTTTACACTACAGTTGAGAAATTCAGATTGCCACTGCGGCATTGATAAAATCACTGAAGTAAAAATGGAAATTTATTTTTGCCATAACCAAATTTTGAAAAATTGATGGCATTTAAAATATATAGATCTATAATTCTTTTTTTTAATTTATTAATCTCTAGTGGTCGATTTTTGTGCAAACCTAATCAGGCATGTGACAACAGAAAAAATATATCCACGGTTGAAAATGTTACAAGCCCAAAGAATGTCAGGCAATACATTTTTTTGTGCTTTGATACCATCACAACTTCAAACCTTTCAAGAGTGTTACTATTTAAAAGGATCTTCCAGTTTTTAAATTTCAAATGCAATAAGAAAAATAACTAGCACACTCAGAATAAGCAACAACTAAAAAGTTTAACAAAAATATGAGAATTTTTTAAGATGAATTTTGCATTTTATTAGGGTATTTCTATATATTTGACATCTATTTAGACACATAGATATGTGTCTATTCTAACTACTAAACTTACCTGAAAAAATTACTTTTATTTAAATATTAAAATTTTTAGATACTAAATGTTGAATTTTCAGCCTAAAGAGGCACTGAAAGCCATTTAATAAAACTCAGCAAATCGCACACATAAAAAAAAAAAAAAAAAAAAACTTGGATTTCTGAGGAACTTCAAAGATACGAAATAATTCTACTTAAAATATGAAATAGATAAATAAAACTCATTAAAATAATGCATACACATATATATTGGGCATGTGGTTGGATTTTATTTTACCCCTTAAAGATGGGGGGATGTGAAGTGAAAAAGGTAGAATTTCTCATAAAAAGGCTTGATTATAATTTTGCATGTATGGAGCAGGGCACTGGCTATGTCCCTTATCTATCATCTATATTAATATGCTAAGGTTAAGATGTTTGCCTCCCTTTTTAGAAAAAAACTCACAATTACTCCACATAAATTTTATATCATTTCATGGAGAATTGCTTGCTCTACCAGCATCAACAACTAAAAAATTTGTTATTGCTTTTGTTTTTGTAAATTAATGGGAGGAATGCAGAATTGGTGCCCATGCCAAATGACGGCAACAATGCACCATTTCTAGCAACCGTTATCGTTTTTCTTCGTAATGAAGAGAAAAGGTCACAGCTGTTGAGTATTGCAATTTGCAAAAAAAACTTGCGTGAAGAGGTGATATTCTAGGAGTTATGAAGTAGTGGTTTTAATACATTTAGCATTAGTTTACCAGTGAAATTCGCAGTTAGTGCAAGGGCAACGCGCATATGAAATATGACGTCATGGTGGCATTCGTGTGTTACGCTTTGCAAGTGAAATCGCTCGTGAATGTAGTACTGCTGGTTAAATGGGTGCAAGAGTTTTGTTTGTTGTGATTGATTTCATTTCACAAGAATCCGGCCAGCTTGTAAAGAATAAATAAATAATTTTTGTAATGTTGCAAAGTGATATCACACTTATTTAGTGCGAATTATTCGCACTGGTACCGCTAATATAAATAAAACAAAGTCGGGTTAGTTACACCATTTATAACTCAAGAACGGCTGGGCCGATTTTAATGATCTCTGATTTGTTGGATTCATCTCCGCCCCGAATAGCAGAATAACTATTAAAATAACTGGTTACCATATGCTGGAGATAGACATAACTGTAAAGGAAATGGGATATCAATGTAATTTTGATGTCATGAGTTTAAAAATGTATTAGAAATCCTAATTAGGTTACCAAGCTTAGACAAAACATTACACCATGAGTGAAATAAACTTCTAGATTATCAGATGTAGAAAAGTAAAATAACGTGAGTTTTTTTTTCCTTCCTTCTTTCATTAATTCATGTTAGATATCGCAATTGACAATGATGCAATTTGGACATCATAAGTTAGAAATCCACGTAAAAATTCAAAGTATTTTGTTTAATGCATGAGCTAGCTATCCTTGGCAATTTTTGAGCACTATGATTTTTCAGAAACCATGAGATTTCAGAGATTTGCAATTTTTAAAATTGTGGGAAATTTAAACGGTGCCACAAGGAGGAAAATACTAATTAACATAATACATAGTAATCGCTATCGGCTTGATGACGGCCGTCATATGTATTCCCGAAAATCGTGCAAAATGTCACCAAGTTTTGATGACTTCTGGTGGTATGTTGCAAGTGAAACTATACTGTGAGAAATAACCAGACTCAACTACCCTGGCCAGAATGTGACATCATAAATTTAAAAATTGTGCGAGATTCATAAACTCTGCTACACACACACCCTATTTGCAATTTGAGCGCTTCTAAATAGCTCTTTGAGATTACACAGCTCGATGTTTTTCACGAGACTGAACCATGCAGCAAAATACATAGCTTCATCAAAGCAAATATCTTACCGACACGCCATTGAAATACTTGATTTTTTTACTTACAATGAATTTTTACTTTCTTTATATATATTATCCTAATGAACTATTGAACTTAATAAATTTTTTGTATTCATTTTATTACGTTAATTAAAATCATAAATTAAGTTTAGCTAAAAGACGTCTCTACATTCATTGACTGTTAGGCGGTACGAAATTTGCCAGGTCAGCTAGTATAACTATAAAAGATCCCAAATTCATTTACTGTTTTCACAAGGAAGTAAAATTTTTTTCTTGGAAAGTAAATTTCTTAAATAGTACCAATGCTTTGTTAGTCCAAGAGTAATATATAACAATAAATAAAATTTCTTTTAATCTTATAAAGAGAAATTGTCATAATTTTTACTAGACAAAACACGTACACAACTATAATATCACCTTGTTCATTAACTGTTGCTTTAACAGAGATTTGTCAGTTGCCAATTAAATAACATTAAATTGTTATGATTTCAATTAACTAAATTTATATTTTTAATACTCAGCAGCAAATACCTAAAAAGAAGTTAATCCTCACAATTGCAGTGAAATTATTATTATTTTTTTCCCCCCCAATAGGCGGGCATTTGCTCATCAAGCATTTGCCACTACAAAGGCCCGAGTTACTGTCCATTTTATTATGGGAGCACCCAGTGGGCAGACAGCATTACCCCCTATGAAGGGACGGACAAGTTGACATCTATGCCCAAGCCGGGATTCGAACCCGGACCCACGGCGTGATAGAATGGTTCTCTAGCCACTACACAACCTGGGCGGCACATTGCAGTGAAATTAAAACAAATTGATCATGATTACTCAAGTCCTTAGAAATCATAAACAGTTGGTAATTTAAGATGCTTTAGAAATTATTATACAGAGGAACAGAATCACACTTATAATTCAGAGTGGCATACAAAACAAGAATTCCACATTTTTTTCATGGCAAAATAGCTTTTGACATTGACAATCAGGTCATTTAGCATTACAATACAATCGTTCAATATGGAGATAAAGACAAAGTGAGCATACTTTATTAGAAATAGTATCGAAAGATTATTTTGCTTCCATGCTTACATATTTCAAGTTTAAAATGGGAGTATATAAACCTGACAAAATATCAAGTTACTTATATGACTGCATTTCAGATATATCACATACATTTACAAACATTCATAGATTATTATTCAGCTCAATAATTAATAAAATATTCTGTTATGGAGATACAAGAGGAAGAAGTGGCAACCAGTGCCAAAATTTTTGCTAAACAAAAATAGAATGATTGTCTAAAAAAACTAAATCATTATATAGTCTTCAATAGCTAAAAAATCTAGTTTAAAAATCAAATAATTTAAACATATTACAGCACTTTTGACAATTAATTGTGACTGCTAAAATATAAAATCTTTTCACAAATTTGTATCAATCCTGTTTCATTAATAATGGTTTGACATTGCTTAAAATACATTACAACATGAGATATTGAAATACTGTATAAATGCTTCAGAGGAACAGTAACATTGTTAAATAATTTTTCCTAATGTTAATATGGCAAAACTTTCTACAAAGGCCAAACATGGTTAGATGATTTAAAAAGTATATTATATAATTTACATTATACCTTAAAAAAAAAAAAAAATGTGACTAGCAAACCACAGATCTCCACTGCCAGGAAATTTCAAGCCAAGCATTGAATTGCTGTCACTTAGTGACAGACTGAATTGATCCAACTATTTAATCAATCTTATCTGTTTAGTACAAAAGTATTTTTCATTCCAGCAAAATTTTTTGATTGTAAAATTAAAAGCTGCAAATCATTAGTTTTGATATAGTATGGTTTGAGGTTTCAATAAAAATAAACTTTTAACAGCCACCTCTAAATACGATCACTTTTCTATAGCTCCTGAGGTAATCATTATTCTATTCCCACATCAAAATGAGAAAACTTGGTCAAGCATCAACAAACATTCATTTATAAAATTTAAAAACACATAAAAAACATACGATATTTAACTATGTTTATTAAGTTCAAATAAAATTAAATATGTAGTTAAATAAACATCAATTTTCACAGTATATAAAATATAAAAAAGCAATTGTGTCCTTTAAAATATCACAAATTCAAAAGCCTCTGTATTCACATGAATAAAAATTAGCAATATAAACATTAATTGACAGATATTTTCATTAAAAAAAATAAATAAATCACCACACAAGTAATCAAGCAGCACTAAAATAACACTTACTAAAATGCGACTTTGCATGCTTTTGCTTGCAATTATTAGTACTAGGATAGATATAAAAGAATTGAATATTAAGTTTAAATGTAAACAAATAAAATTAGCAGAGTCAAAACTTTGTCTAACAAGCATAATTTATTTTGATCTTTTAACACCTACATCATACATATTTATTAAAAAGAAAAAAATCTGAAAAACAACTTTTATATAAAGCAAAAAGTGGTTGCCAAAGAGAGATGCTACTACATTTTACAGAGAACTCATCTTGAGGGAAAAAATTTTAAATGAGATAAATAAACTCACCTAACTAAACTTGTTTTGCATATACAGCTTCAAATTTCATAAATACAGAAACGTAACTAGCTACAAAATGAAAACAATTAATCAGTGCATTTAAATAAATTTTCAATCATAATAATAAATTTCCTAAATAAATTTAGAAATTTTTAATGGAAGATAAAAGTTTTGTGGTGTGCATTTTTATCTATTTTACCTAAACAATATTTTAAAGGATCAAACTGCTTCTAATATTAATAAAACAAATAATTTTATTTGAAATTTTGATTGTGAAGCTGTATGTGCTTCATAAGGTTATTCTTGAAATTAAACTTTTTCCCACAAAATTGACACAAATGTTGAAATCTTTTTTTAAGGTGTATCTTTTCATGCTTTTTCAACTTACATCTAGAATGGAAAACCTTTTGGCAAAATTTACACTTATGAAAATTCAAGACCAAATTCTTATGAGCATGATAACGTAGTAGAGAACACGAAGCAGAGTATGTTTCATTGCAATAAGAACAGGAATACTCCTCAGTTCCAGAGTGAACTTTCTTATGATTAACCACAGATTTCCATGAGGTTAATTTTATTTTACAAAGTGAACATACAAAATTTAACACCAAGAGACTTTCCTTGTATAAATATCCACAATGACTTTTCTCAGTATGCGATGTTAGAAAGAATTTTCTACTGAACCTTCTATTACATACATTACAACTATATGGCAACTTTTCAACATGTTCAAGTGAATGTGAGTATAATTCTTCGGCAGAAGAAAAATATTCATGTTCACAAGTTTGGCAAGCATAAGTACCCATCTTTACGTGAGAAAACATATGAGTCATAATTTCATTTTTGTGAGATTCAGTTAAAAAAACACCACATATTAAGCACTCATTGTTGATAAGATAATTAAAAAGAGGACGAACAAGTTTTTCTTTCTTCCTAATCAAATGTTTTTTCTTTGTAGCTTCTCTGATCGCCTTTAAGTTCAGGTGCAGTTTAATACTTGGCTTATTACAGTGACTGCTTTGCAGATCATTTTTCGTTACAAATTTATGCAACTTTGGTACCTTGTGAATAGGAATAGTTCTAGGAACAGACAGGGCAAAATCTTTAGCAGGCTCATTATTTAGTGTAGCATTCGAGCTATTTAAAGGTACTAATCCTGGTATTTGTAAATTTCCCAGATCTTTGGTTTTTCCAAGACAAAATGTTGTTTCCAGCAAAAATTTAACGCCAGTTCTTGGATCCACCACAAAGCATTTGTGGACTTCTATGGGTTTACCTAGTTCACTGGGTTTTAGGAGGTTAGAAGTATCTGCAGCCTGATCAGTTAAAGGTAAAATCCTTGTAACAACTGTTATCGCAGTCATGCTTTCTTCCATAAGAATAACTACCGTGTTTCGTTGAAGAAAGGGTAAAGTCTCAAAACAATCATAACTTTAGCCATACACTAACAGCTTGTCCTCATAGGTTTTTCAAATCATAGCTTCCAGTAAATAAACCAGTAACACCTATAAAAAATTTTAAGTATCACCATATGTATTATTGCATAAACTATAGTCATTTTCAGAATTTAAAAATAACTTAGTATATTATATCATGTACAGGGTTGGGCAATTGGCCAATAAAAGGTATTTTTACCAACATTGGCAAAAATTAGAAAAACCATGCAAAAATGGAAAAAATTAAATTACTTAAATCTAATACATGATAATTAAATATAACATATTATAAGGACGCATTCTGCTTAAAGTGCATTTTTTCTTTTTAAAATATAATTAGAATATTTTAGTTCAGTAAAAATAGTATAATTTATGAAACATTTTTGCATATTTTAAATGCTCAACAAACACATTTACTACATGCCTGTTTTTTAGTTTCACAATAGACAAAAATATTTACATTCATAAAATAAAAATATAGTTTATTTTAAAGTAGATACAATATAGTATTGATATTCTTATAGAAATCTATGGGTCTTTTGTTTTATATATATATACACACTTAAATTTCATATTATACATAAGCTTGTGTAGATATTAGATACTTTGTATAATAAACAACTCTGTTAGAATAGCTATAGAAATATTTTTCAACTTTTTCTTTAGAGAAATTTAAAATTCCTGAATTTTTTTTTTCAATAATTATGTTTCAAACCTGGTTTATTGACATCCTATGCTATTGCTAAGATGACAAAAAAAAAAAAAAAAAAACTATCATGGAGAAATTTCACAATTTTATGAAATTTAAGTATGTTGTTCATCTCCAATAAAAATGTTTAGTATTCCTGTTTATATCAAATTTGATGCACTTATTTTTAACTGAATAAGTTATGATCCTTTATGTTTTAGAATTTTCATTAACAGTTAAAAAATGTATAAATTGAAAACTAACTAAACAACTGCCGCACGTTTGCGGCAGTCCTGGGTTCGAATCCCATCTCTGGAATTTTTCGCATAGTTGGTGAAAAATAAAATTAATCAGCCTATACACTCCAACTTGCCTACTAACTACTAACTAAACAATTTTAATTATCAATTTTTTTTTTCTATGAAATGTGTGGCATTTGCTATAGTACAAAAATATTTTAATAAAGCTTTAAATAGTCAGCTGTTTCCTTCATTTTTTGAAGGGGGAGAAAAAAAGTACTTTTTCCTAAAACAGATGCAATATATCCCTACTTGCAACAAACAGGCTGCTTTCACTTTTTTTTTTCTCCACTAGTGGTAAAAACATTTCAATTTGAACCCTGATCATGTAAATACAATTTCAATCTTTGTATCGATATCTTCATGATCAAAACAAAACTTGCAATATCAAGATACTTTTGCTCTGATATTTAAGAAAGATAATTTACAGAATTAGTTTTCTAATGAGGAATTTAATTATTATTATCTTCACTATTAGAAAATACTTAAAGTGCTGAAAAACTAAGATTTTCAATATTTTCTGGTAAAAAATTTGTTTTTGTATTTTAAACCGGAAAATTAAAAATTTTTACATTTTTTTTAACAAAAATAAAACTAGTCTATAAAACTGCAGAAAAAGGGGGGGAAAGCACTCAAAACATGAGCTGAAAGACCAACTTTCAAACAGCTGAAATGAAAGTAATGGATAAAGTATTTGTATCTCAATACCAAATGATGTTATTAAACAATTTTTTTTTTTTTCCTTCGATGAAACTTTTTCAACATTAGTAATGACGACAGAAAAAAAGAATTTGCAAATCAAAACATAAAATATTGCTAGTTCAAACCACAAAAATCACAAGTATAAAATCAATTAGTAATCAAAGAATGTTGAAAATTACATTAGCTGAAAGAACAGAAATTTTCAGGAAGATAATAATGCACACCACAATAATAATTTTTTGCTTTAGCATTTGCAATATCTTCTAAACATTTAAAAGTACTAGTAGATAAACTTCACTGAAAGTCATGCTTCAATTGTCAAAACGAATAGAGATCACACAACCTGTAAATGCTATCACAAGTAACTATATACAGAGTAGCACTCTTGAATACAGTACCAAATAGTAGCATTTAGGGGAGAGAGGGGGTGAGAAGAAATGATTTTCAAATAAATAATTTCGCACTTTTTGAAATGAAGTGTAATATTTTTAGATTTAATATAAGTTCAATAAAGTCATACCATTTTTTAAAAATATATATTAAAATTTGTGCAATGCTATGTGATATAACAAGAATGTTATTTTAAATTTATTATTTTCACTGTCTCATAAAACATTTTCCGACTTCAACCTCTTTCATATTTTATTTACTATTTCTCATGGAGGGGGAAAAAAAATTCAAATTTAAAATAAGAAACTTTTACTCTAATGATATTGGAGGTTCAAATAAAAATATACTAATAGGAAAATATTGGCTGTCCAAACCAATGGGAAAGGATTGAAATTAGGATGCTGACTACTGAAGTGTTATTGAAGTAATTTTAATAATTAAGCTTGATGTATTGCAAATTATGATGCAAAACCACCAATTCTTCTGTATTTTCTACATTTTTTTATTATTCCCTGTTCTGAGAAACATTCTCACAATAAACAGTACAAGAAGGTGAACTGAAGAATTTTTTAACAGAATAATTTAGCAGTGAAATCATGCCACATTTTGTTTTAAAAAATAATCAGTTAAAATTCATCATTCATGAGTTTTGTACATTGCTTTTTATGTTAAAAAAAATAAATTCAAAAACCTAATCAGGGCTGGAACATCCAATAGGCTCAGTGGTTTACCTATAGGCCCCAATTATTTCAAAGGCAATGAAATAAAGTACAAGCTCTCTCCCGCATTACACAAAACATTCAGGAGATAAGCTAGTGATTTGGTGGTTTCCAGTAGAGTAGGCAGGAATTTTTTTCGTGGTTGGCTGGGAATTTAAGATCTAGAATGGGTCATTCCATGTCAAATCAACACACTGATTCAGACTTGATGTCTCAGATTTTCATGATTTTTGGTATTCAGTAATATATCATTGACATATGAAAAAATACCAAATTTCAGTTATGTAGCACAATTATTTTTGAAGTTATTAATTTTTAAAGATTTAAATTTTTGTGATAAAAATTCATATTTTGGCACCTTTAGATGCCTATAGGCTGGCAACCAGTGATGGTAGAAAGCTGAGAGTGGTCTCATTCTAAAGCTGTTGAATGGGGTTTTAATATGATATGCCACAAGATAGGGGTTACAATTTTAAAATTTAAATTTCTCAAAAAGTGACAATTTTAAAATTTTCAAAAAATTATCAAAAATAGTTTGTGATGTCTAAATACACATAGCAAAATTCTATTATGGGATCAGGAGATAACAGGGCTTCGGAAATGTACGTTTTGCGAATTACGTACATGATATAGTAAAATTGTTTTCTTTTTTAATTACTAATTTTGTTATGCAGTGTATAGGACATTATAAAATAAATAAAATGCAATGATTACTTTACAGCAAAGGTTCCCAAACTGTGTGCCACGGCACCCTGGGGTGCTGCGAGCATATACCAGTGGTGTCGTGAAGATAATCAAGCTAAGTAAGTTTGTGAAGGAATGTAATGAAAAAATTTCCTCTCAACCGGTATCCACAGAAAAGATGCCAGGACGATGACCAAGTGGGTGAAAAGAAAAATAATTATCAAGTTTTAGAGAGTTTTTAGTGTTCAGTTGCCTCTCCGTTACACAAGGAGTCCGGGGGGGAAGGGCAAAATTATATCCTTTCCCAAGAGAGTACTTTCATGATAGTTTGTCCTATAAACATAAAAGAAATAATAAAAAATACATCCAAACTGTTTCATTCTAGCCTTCATATTCAGACTGGCACCGACTTGTTAAAAATATGGGGGGGGGGGGCTTGAATGATTCGATTGGGAGGGCGCACAGTGGAATATTTGTATCAAAATCCTGGCCAAAAAGTGAAAATTTAAAATTTGTTTAAAAACAATAATATATATGTTTTTGGATAGCCTAGTAACTGATGCATCATGAGATGCATGTTTTTTGACCATAATTCATATCCAAAAGATGCAACACTCAGTTTAAAAGAAAGTTTCTTCATTTACGGCAAGAAATTTCAGCGTTTTCTATTACTGCGTCTTGCATTTTTTACGGGCTCTTTAATTTACTGATTTGATAGTAAGTAAAATTGTAGTAAAATATATGTATTTTAATTATATTTATCTATTAGCTTGAAAAAATATGACTTTATTTTAAAAAATAGTAAACTTTTTTTTTCAAAAAGCTTTTTGAAGGGGTGTCGCGCCTAATTTCATCTATAATCGTAATTATTACAGTATTGAGTGTCTATTCCAAGAAAAAAATGTTCCCCAACATCCACCATTTTTATAAAAAAAAATTATTTATATATCACCATTTTTATTTTTTCAATAATTTTTTGACGGGTGATTGCAAAAAAGATACAAACATACGCACTTGTATTTCTCATAAACTATAAATTATGTGCATGTGTTTGCATAAAGGTATATAAAATTTCATTTCAGTTAAAATTTAACATCAGTATTTTAAATTCAGAATGTAATTTCTTATTTTTTTTATGTAAATTTGCTATAAGAAGAAAATTTCTACATATTCCAAAATTGCCCTTTCTTAGTCCTGTAAATAGTCCCATCTATTTACAGCTTAGTTTTCCATTTCTGTCAAATTGTGTCCAAAGCAAAAGCTCCCCATTTTTGGATCTCAAAAGTTGGCAACTGTGACTTCGGGTCATTGAAGTGTGAGTGTGTAAACAGAAACACGTGCTAGCTCTATAAGTCATTTTGAAGTGCTAACTTGAAATAAATAACTTTCTCTTTGCTTGGAATGAGATTTTATGGGTTTGCAATACAAATGAGACGGGCTCCGCCAGAGCCCCAAAGCCCGATGCCGAGCACAGACCCGAACCGGGCTCTAATTTACAATTGTGTTCAGGCTCGTGAAAAATTTCTCCTTTATTGAACATGCTGCTTGAAAAGCCTGGAGAAAATCGTCCAAAACTCCAGACCGTTAGATCAACAGCCACGTGTTATTACATTTATAAGTGGTATTATCCAATAGCAGTACTTCCCAGTAAGGGACACTCCCCGGACAAGACCTTTGTTAGATACCAACTTCGAGTTGTTTAGCGATATATTGCCAAATTTGGTGACAACACGCTTTTTTATATAATTTAAGAAGTGTATAATACTAAAAAGTCAGTCAAAAGTTAACAGTAATGATTTTAACGTTAAAACACATGAAAAATATTTTTGGCCAGGATTTTGACACAAATACTCCACTGTGGGGTGTAGGGTTTAAAAAATACCCAGTAGTTTCCAAGGGATTAGGAATTTTGTAATTACGTTTAAAAATAAGTATTTTTCATTATAGTCCTTACATTAAAAAATTCCTTTTTTTTTTTTTTTACATTTTAGAAAATCTGTATAGACCAGGGGCGAAGCCTTCAGTCCGCGCACGATGCGCAGATGAGTAGCAGGTTTCTGAAAAATGCGAAGAGTTTTGAACTTGAATTCAGCGTATTTAAAAACCCAATTTTATAAAATTTTCGCAATAGAATAATCTTTTTTTTTTTTGTGCAAAGGAATGGCTTATAAGGTAATTTTATTATTTTCTTGTTTGGTTTCGCAGAGAAACCTCCGTTTATACAAGATTCTTACTGCTGCCATCTTTTGGTCATAAAGGAAATCGTCCCGACCTGAAAAGAGATGCGCTGATAACAGAGCATCTCGTCCGATGACGCGCGCAGTTCCTTGGCCAATCAAATAGCGCGAAAATTTCGGGAGGAATATACGGTGAAAAGTGAGCCAGGTCATCTCTAAAAAGATAGCATCCAACCAGCGAGCGTTTTAACACCACTAGGCGACTGAACTGATTGATTGTGCAAAAAATATATAAATGCGTGTGCATGTGAAAGTTGACACGAACGAATTACAGAACAGCAATGTCTATCTGTGGGATGCATTTAATTTGGTTTTAAATTAAAATAAATAAAATCATTTTTTTAAATGATTTTTGAAATTAAATCATTTCTTGTCTCTTCTTACTTGAAATTCTTGCGTAATTTCTTTATAATAAGAAAATGCACTGCTGTTTCATGTAACTTATTCTGAATATAATAAAATTACTTGTTATGTTGAGAATATTTTGATAAATACTTTAATGCGAAAAAAGAAAAAAATAATAAATTTCTATATTTAAAAAAATGTCCTATGCATTTGTAATTTGAATATCTCAAAAAATGGACTATTTGTCTGAGGCTAGAAGACCCATGCTTTAAAAAGAATTCACACATGTAAGAGATTCACCCAAAGTGAAAATCGGATGAGTAATATTTCATTGCTATCGATCGAGAAAGAAATGTTGGCATCCTTAAGACAAAGATTTTTACGACATAATAATCAGAAAATATTCATCCAAAATAAGAATGGATTTTATTTTCAAATAATGGATGGATATTATTCTTTACTGTTTTGATAAGTACAATATCTACATATCAAAATGTCCCATTTCTAAATAAATACTAATAATAATAACTATTTAAGATTATTTTTCATTTTTAATTATTAAATCTCTAAATAAATAATACAAATAACCATTTAGGATGTGTTTTTTTTCAAACGTTAGATTATCTTATTTGCTTTGAAGTACATCCAAAATGCTCTTTATTCTTACACCACCTCATTAAAGTATTCGAGTGTAATCTTATGTATATTGTGTTACATAAAAAATAAATTATAGTCCAATGACAACGTCTAGTATTTCTTTTGAGTTATGTGTTTTTTGAAAAATGAATCAGTAATCAACCGAATCAAATAAGAAATTCAGCTTAGACTAGAATAGGAATTTTCAAAAAAATATTTTTGTACTAAATATTTAACTTAAATGTTGATAAAATATATGAACATAATATTTTTGACTATTTGCATCACACCTTTTGACTATTTGCATCACACCATGATCAAAATTTTCTTTTCGTCGGTCGTTTCATTAGAACTTATAACACAGTGTGTGGATGTGTGCTTTCGCTGGCGGGGAAGAGGGGGATAAATCTGTAAGCAGCGATGACCATGGCATATATTCACGCCTCGCCCCTGGTATAGACGCGCATTTAACCTCTTGAAGTCGGCGGTTCAGCAGTTGTACCAAAAAATAAATAGGACTGGAGGACGGCGCTGGTACAAATGCCTTACCCGAGATTTCTTTCCCCTCTTCGGCGGAGAAACCCATTCACCCTTCATGGAAGATAGATAAGGAATTTCGAGAGGTGGGAATCTCTTTTGTTATACTGTGGGAAAGTGGGGAAAGTCACAGGGGGGGGGGGGGGGAAGTGGTAACCAGTTGATCGTGATTTGGCATCCAGATTTGCATT
>JAWZYV010001588.1:0-17068 GCA_038373885.1 Cheiracanthium punctorium
TGGTAATTAGAAAAATTGTAATAAAGTAAGTCCCTAATGCTACTTCATAAATGTATACAACTAATATTATTTCAGATGCATTCATTCATACTATATGAATGAATAAATTGTTGCATAAACTCTTTTGAACATCTTTTTAATTCAGTGTTTATATAATTATAAAATCTGGAGTGACTCCACTCGACTTTCCGAACACATACGATTCAGATCATTACCTAGCATTTAAATAAATTTTAATCGATGAATCATTCAAACATATATACCAAATTGGAGCTCAATCGAATGCACCGTTTAAACGCTAGCGTACTTTCAAGACTTTGTCCCCATATGCCATAATGCAACAGAAATCTTTGTCGTAGCCCTGTAGAAAAACTATAAGTTCTATACACATCCAAATAAATACCGGTCTTACGATGGTGGTTTATAACATGTATACCCAATATGAGCTCAATCGAATGTATCGTTTAAACGCTAGTTCACTTTCAAGAATTTCCTCCCATAGGCCATTATGTAAAAGAAATCTTTGTCGTAGCCCTGTAGAAAAACTATAAGTCCTATACACATCAAAATCAATACCGGTCTTGCGACGGTGGTTTATAATATATATACCCAATTTGAGCTTAATCGAATGTAGGGATGGACGCGAGACGTGCGAGACGAGAATCGGGGCTGTCTCGTCTCGTCTCGCAGTGGTAAACCTCTGTCTCGTCTCGTCTCGCAAACACTGTGTCTCGTCTCGCGTCTCGCAAAGAAATTGCTGTCTCGTCTCGCGAGTCATGCAAAATTAAGGACTGCGATTTCGTTACCATTTTATACTAATTTATTATTGGGATTTTATTGAAAATTAATATTAATAATAACAATTACTTACATATAGCCACATTAGTAGATAAATTAATAACTATATCAGCATATATCGGCATTTGAAGTAAAAGAAATTGAGATTTAATCCGTATATATAATGTCACACCGAAAATATAGTATTTATTTTTATTTACTAGCTGCGTGCCCGTTCTTCGCACTGTAGTAAACGAAAATTTTCCTAACATGAGTAATTTCAATTAATTCCAGTGATGTGGAATCTAAAATAAAAGCAAAATTATTTGACTCTTGATGTAAAGTTTGCGTCATGAGTATTAACCTGGCATCATTGCAATATAATGACTCAAAAAACTACGTCAGTGTCATTCGCGATCAGAAAAGTGAAAAGCTTAGCGGTTTGCAGAGAACTCCCGACTTTCAAAATGTGTTATTTCTACATCATACTGTAGTTCTACATCATACTGTTCAAGTTGTAGCATTAAATACCTCAGACACTACATGAAATGGACAACCGTTTGTTTTAAAATAGCTGCGCACCCGCTCTTCATACGAGAAGTAGCGAATATTTTACTAAAATCATATCTGCATGAGACAAAACAGATTTTTTTTTTTTAAGTTCAAGTAATCTCCTCTGTTGAAATTACTGCGGGATATATTAACACAAATTAGAATTACTTATCGTTCAGTTGGTTGTAAGATAACCCTTGAAAAATTATAAACAGAACACTTTTAGTCTTTATTAAATCTCTACTATTTACTTTAACGTCAATTTCAAGTCTCTAAAATATGTGTAATTTTTATATTAATGAAAACAAGATTATATTAACGATAATTATAATTATTTGCCTAATATTTCCAATAACATTACCGTGTGTGCATTTTTAGATTTCATTATAGTATCTCAGTTGGTTAATAGACGTCTTATTTTTTGTTTATATTTTAAATTACTGAACAGTTAATTTGTTGACGACTATCCGTTTGTACTTTTCCACAATAATTTTTAGCGATAGTACTACAGTCGTTATGGTCGCCCTGTTTACAGAAAAATTAAACCATAATCCCCCTAATGTATATCCAGTGTGGATTTTTTTTAAAAATGAAAAGACATCTAACAGGCGAAGATAATTTTAGAATAGGAACCCAACTGCAAGATAAAATGATGGGGAGGAAAAAAATTTATAAAAGTTTTGCAAGCCGAAGGAAGGGAAAACATGATAATATAAACGAAAAGAGAAATAGTTTTTTAAAAAAATTGCTTGCATTTCTTTCCGTCCGATATTAATATATAAGAATAAAAAATGTCATTTTAATCTCTTTAAAATAGGCCAACAATAGGGATTTAACCGCCCCTAGAAAGTTGTTACCAGGGTGGGCGCCCCCCCCCCCTACGCACGCCGCAACGTGCGGGAAAGTTTGAGGATAATATCGGTACAAGGATATTTCAACCAAGGATATTCAACCATATTTCAACCTACTCAGACTAAGCATCAATGCGAATGCAAGTTGCTCTACTTCTAATCTCTCTCTGATATACCCGAAACCCGATTATCACAGGGCAAGGGGGGCGGTAGTCCGGTGCCCTGAAGAAAAAGGGGGCCCATATATATCCCGATTATCTAAATTATAAATTCATATGTACTGAAATAGTAATTGAGGGGAAAAAACTGAATTTCCTCTATAATATAGGTATTACCTAATTGTCTATCACTAGATCAAGTTAGAGATATTTTTTTGGGGTGATAAATACGATTTGATTAAAGTACAAAAACTACAGTTAACTGAAATGCAATTTTCGAGTACAACAGCGGTCAAAACTGGGTTAAAATGCTTAAAAAAGGGGGGCTCAGTAAAGGGGCTTAATGCGTAAAAAAGGGGATAGTAAGGGGGCCCCAAACTTAATGCCTCGGGCCCCGTCTAAAAGTGGTCAGATTTGAACATACCGTACCGCCTTTCCTATTTACTTATTATTTTTCTTTCAACTCTTCTCTGTTTTCTTTTTTTTTCCGCCTCTTTCTTTATCCTCTCCTTTGTGTGTTTTGTATATCTCTCGTCTGTTCTAATTTTAAATGTTACGTGTTTGTGCGTATTGTAGAGTGCTGATAGTATACCAGGACCGAAAACGAAGGAGACGCAAGTTAAACGGTAGAGGCTTCAGGCAAATTGTCGCTTTTCAGATCGTATTTATGCGAGACGGAAAAAAATGCGAGAATTCTCGCGAGAAATCTCGCGCGAGACAAGACTCTGTCTCGTCTCGCGTCTCGTCCCGCAAAATATTTTCTTTCTCGTCTCGCAAAAAATGTCTGTCTCGTCTCGCGTCTCGTCTCGCGAGACAATGCGAGAATTCTCTCGCGTCTCGCATCCATCCCTAATCGAATGCCTCGTTCAGGAGCTAGCGATTTCACTCACATACACACAAACACACAGACAGACAGACAGACAGACAGACAGACAGACACACACACACACACACACATACATCTCGTAAAAATAGCATGAATGAATTCAGAAGACCTCAAAACGTGTGAATACACCCAAATCTCGAAGTCGAATTTTGTCATGATTACAATACTTTCCTTACATGGTACATGTTCGGAAAGTAAAAATATTAAATTAAATAGTTTTTTAATAGTACTCTTCCCTTAGAGAATGCACGTGTGTAAGAATACGAAATACCGGTAGGTATGAATTAATGAGTGTTTTATTACTATTCATTCTAAAAATGAATGTTCCTCAACTGTCACAGTTATTTGTTTCAGTTAATATACCGTTTGTTTCAAAATAGATGTTACAGTGATTATCTTTAAAACCGTATGTGACAGAAATATATTTTCAATTAGAAAAATTCGTCCAATTAAGATTTGAATTCAGATAGGGCATGTTTTTTACCTGGGGCTGTATACATATTAAAATAGGAAATTTAATTTTTATACGGTCCCTCCTTTCCTATCACTTATATATTTAGAAAAAATGTTGTTCTAAGAAAATTAACAAAAAAAATCTCATGTCTCTAAGTGAAATAGTTTCAGAGATATTGCAATTTGAAAATTTTGGCATGGGTCGCCAAGGACTAACCCAGCAAACACACACAGGTTCCCTGAACGTCTATTAACGTTCAGAAGACGTTTTCTGAACGTTAATAGACGTTCAGAGAACCTGTGTGTGTTTGCTGGGAAGGGCGCTTCTCAAAAGTGAGAAAAATTTAATTACTTTTCAAATTAAGTTAGTTTATGTTAATAGTCAGTCAATAGACACAGTTGACACTCCTCAAATTCTAGTTAAGCTAAAACTTTTCTATAACGCACGTTTGACAATTTCTGTTGAATGTTACCGCATCATAATAAACCACACCACTGTTTTATCATTTTCTTCGGCACTTTAAAATTCTTTTCTCTATCAGCGTGGTGTAATTACTGGATGATCCTGATAAAGGATCACCCAGTAATATAGCGAAAATATACTTAGTTATAGTATATAAAATTAATTATAGTATATTTCCTGAAATATACTCAATTATCGCTTATTTCATAACGCAGTACCGATTAGAGATGAGTTCGGGCTCATTTTTTGGAGCCCGAGCCCGAAATTTCAGTTAAAGATAAATAAAATTCAAAGTAATTCTTTGATAGAATACAATAAATTTTGCCGTTTGCGCAAATTAAAGACAAATATATAGTTGCAAATTTTTTATGCACTTTATGAAATAATGTCGGATCTCATGACTAACTAAGCAATATAAGCCGCCGTTCTGAAATACCCAAAGACCTTTACGCGCCTTCTAGGCACCCGTGCCGCTATTTTTTTTATAAGTACTTTTATTTTCCATATGAATGACTTTTTAAAAATCTGTTTCACGGAGTATGTTCAATAAACCAGAAATTTTTCACGAGCCCGAGCCCGAACGCAATTGTGAATTACAGAGCCCGGGCCCGAACCGGGCTCGGGCTGAGCCCGTCTCATCTCTAGTACCGATTCATTCAGGTAAAATTGTACCTGTTCATTTCATGTTTGAACGCGTTTGATTGCCTTCGCAGCAATGGGATCATCATTTAACATTTACCAACTCATAGTGGGTTCCCTAAAATAAACATTTTTTTCGCGTGAAAACCGACGCCAAAACACAGTAGGTAAAGTGGTGTAAGGCACTACTTTTAACATAAGATTTCAGACTAACTATTTCACTTATAGGCAAGGGATTTTTTAAAATGAATTTTCTTAGGCAAAGAGCAACATTCTTCTAAATATACAGGGTAGGAAAGGCGGGACCATATAGATCATAGGTTCCCAACGTGAGCGATAACGCCCCCCCAGTGGGCGTTTGAGGCTTTCCGGGGGGCGGTAAAGGCCCAGAGAAAATTAGGAGGCGCTGATATGAATCCGAGGGGCATGGGAAGATTAACCAAATATAGTCTAAAAAAAGACTTAAAAATCACTCTGATAATTCATTTCTATCACGTGTGCGAAAATTTACATATTTCGATATGAGATTTCGCTGTTGAGAAAAAGAGATACCTCTCTAATATTCCTCTCTAAAATTTTTTATTCCTCTTTTTTTAAATGGAGAAGAAATTCAGTAGAGTTTCAATTCCAACAATATTCTATCTATTAGTAATTTTTTTTAAAATTTAATTCTTGTTTTCACCATGCATTATGTACGCTCTTATTTCTCCGGAGTGGGAGGGGGGGGCGGTATTGAAATATTCACTAGAAAAGGGGGCGCCAGTTCAAAAAAGGTTGGGAACCTATAGTATAGATATTCAATTCCGTATTTTAATATGTATACAGCCCTAGTAAAAACCTTGCCATATCTTAAATCTACTTTTAATTGGATGAAATTTTCTAATTGAAAGTATGTTTCTCTCCCTAACTGTTCAAAAGATAATCCCCTGTAACATCTATTTTGAAACACCTGGCATAATAACTCTGCATCAGTCTAATAATACTGTCTAATCGGGACAATATTACTACCCAGCAAACACAGCCGTATCGGGTAAGGGATGGGCCGACATCGGTAGTGCCGTTTCGATGTCGGCATTGGCATGATGGTAACTGGAGCGGTGTCGGTTCTGTGTCGGCAAAATGCGTTGGCGTAGGCAAAAGAAAGGTGATTTCGGTCATGCAACGGTCCGATTGCGGCAAGTCTTTTAGGGTTAACATGCGATTTCGGCGTTGTACCGCATAACCGATATCGGCCCAGAAGTGTAATTTCTAAACTTAACGGTATAAAACCAGCAAGCAGCACATATATATTGTTATAGTAATACTTTTTAATTTATGTTTCGATACTTACTATTTATCCCACCATGGCCGAGAGGATAAGGCACTGAACATGGTTGAAATGTGAAGGTCCAAGGTTCTGGTCTACCGCGTATCTGTCAATCTACAGTTTGGATTTTGGAGGATTTTCTCCAAATGTAATGTGAATGTGCGTTAGACAACGTAAACAGATTTTTGAACATATAATTGAGGATAAATCACCGTTGTATCCCCAATTCTAGAACAGAATTTGGGGGAATTTTATAAAATTTTTATAAATTCAAAAGATTATCTAATATTCATAAAATGAAAGAAATATGATTGATTTTTATAAAATTAGGGAATGAATAATTACTATAACTAATGTTCAACCCCAATTTTATTGTTTATTAATTGTTTTATAGTTTGGAATTTATAGTTTTTTTTTTTAAAGCTTAATTTACTTATTTTACCCCAACCCTCCTGTGGCGGATACAGAAAAATTGGTTGCCGACCATGTCCGAGTGGATAAGACACCCAACATGGTAGATGGCCGAAGAGTGAAGGTCAAGGTTACTGGTATACCGCGAGGCTGTCGATTTAATGGTCTGGAGTTTAGGGCGATTTTCTCCAGGTGTAACGTAAATACGCGTTTGAACATTCTAAAAGTTTCTCCGCTTAAGGCATCCCCATTTAAGCAGATAGCCTTCGAGTAGCTTTGCCATAACTACAAAATCATATGAAATCAAATCAGAAAATTGGTCTTCGAGTCACAAAAAAAGAGACTTGCTAATTTGGTTGAAATGAAGTGTACAATAAAGAAAAATATCACATTAAAACAAAATAATTTAATGGGAGGAGCCAGTTTAATGAAAAAGCTCATTTGATTAAAACAAAATGCACAGTAAAAAGAAGGATTGAGGGGGGGGGCTGGGTGTCAAGTTCCCAAACACCTTCCTAGGATCCGCCATATTGCGCTTTGTCCTATTTTATTCCACATCTGAACCCGGGTTTAACAGGATCGCTCTGATCATTGAAAATATGCACTGGTTTAATTTTTTTTGTGTGACATTGCTCTGATTTTCGGTTCAAACGGAGCGTTGAATAATTTAAGCTGGGTAGCATTAGTGCTCATACATGAGCTTTAATTTAATCTGAATGCCTTAAAAAGAAAACGAAAATAAGAAACTTATGGAATAGTACACATTTCACGTTGTGTATTGGGGGATTTAAAATGTAATCTATGCCTATAAATTGCCGCACCCTACTGGAAGGTCCCTTAACAATTTTTTATAAAATGTAAATGAAAATATCACTTCGTGACTGTTCATTAATTTTTTCTTTATGGTGTTTCTTTTGTAACATTATGTTAGATTTGAAAACAGTTTGTTTTTTCAGCGAAATATTCTATAATTGTACAGACACTATTGAGTCTTCAAAATATTATTTTCTCATACAGTTTAATTCAGTATAATGTAATTTTTGATTTCGTTGAAGCTCTTAAGAAATTGCAGTACTTAAGATCCCATACCGAAACGGAACGTCCCTACCGAAACGATAGCCTGTTTTTCGACGCAACACATTGGTCACTGTTCTGTTTTGCGGGTCAGAGTTCATGCTCAAGGGCACAGCCAGGCACGTCCAGATAGTGTTTTTTTTCCCTTGCCTCTCCCCCCTTCCCTTAACACAGAGAAGGCTATTGTGAGGGGGGGGGGGGAGGGAAGAGTGGTTTTAGCCATGTATCGCTCTGACAATCGTACCTGCCAGATTTGGCGACTAATCAATTCAGAGGCTGTGGACTAGGAACACATTTTTTTTTTTTTTTTAAATTCGAAACGTCACCATGTGCAATACTTGCGACCATGTGCAATACTTGAGGGGGAGAGACGCGAACGACGTGGGCAACCGCCCACGGCCTCGAACTGACGATTACTCTTATTAACGAGACGACGATTATTAAAAGAGGTGCATTTTTGAATACATAGCAACTTTTGATGAAATTAGTTAAATAGTTTTCAAGACTTTTAACATTCATTATAATTCTTCAAGAAAATTCCTCATAGCCAAAATGTAAATGTACTGGATATTTTTGTTATTGCTGAGATTACTGACCACTAATTGAAAAAAAAATGTCCGGCTATTGAAAACTGACTATCTGAAACAGCACAGATGATATGGTTAGCATAAACTGTCGGGTTATTACAACATCGGGTCATTACAACAGTTAAAACATTTTTTTTTTTTTTTTTCAAATGGCGGCCACTTGCCGTATAAGCATTGGAACCACTAGGCCGGAATTCTTGGACACTTTATTACGGAGGCAACTATTAAGTGGACCAGCGTTAATCCAACCCGGACCCGTGATATGGTAGAATGGTTCTTTAGTCACTGCACAACCCGAACGGCACGTCGAATTAAAACTTCCATATTAAATTTTATCTTAGAGCATTTCATATCACTTCCGAATGCAATGTCATGGTTGAGTCTTCTGTAAATATAACCCCTTAAAAAGTCTTCCGCTCCAGGAAGCCTCCCTAGACAGATAAACCTGTGGCAGACCTGTCATAACGTACGAGCAAAACAAACATCTTAGTTAATGCAGATACACAACAATGCTTCTACATCAACAAAAGCCCTTTTTTTTTTTTTTTTTTGGAAGGGGGCTTCATTTAACCCTTTGAGGCGCAACTCTTTCCCAATGCTGAAAAAAGGGCAGCCGTTGCCATCGCTCGACTTAACTACCAGAAAGATGACGGACGATCGAAACGTTCATCGCGTGCCACAGATCTAGAGACCCCTTTTTGACGACAGCTGGCTGTGCCGGCAGAGAGCTGTTAAAAAAAATCGTGACAATTTTTTATGCAAAATGACGTGCTAAAAAGTAAAGGATTCTCGTGGAGCTATGTCACCCGCAACTATTTTTATAGAAATCCAATCTATTCTTCGTGACTGGCAACAGTCAAAACGTCAAAGTTTGGTGGTCTCAGAGAGGGAACACTGCGCGTTAAAGGGTTAATGTATTTATTCGATATTCTTGTGGGAATTTAACACAAATTAAAGTCTCTCTCTGCGCAGATTACGATCAAGGCATCTGTGGGTCCTGGGCAAAAGAAAAATATTGGGCCCCACGCGATAACTTTCCCCCTTCTAAAAAACCAATTACGATTGGTTTATTCTGAAAAATTTTAAATATCTTCCCCCTCTCTCCAAACACGAGAAATTTATTTTAAGTAAAGTGAAATAAACGAATATAAATATGATGAACGAATATATATGATATCAATGAAACAGATAACGTCAGTGAAACGCTACGTCTAACTGCAACTGCTATATCATAGTTGCCAAAATGTACGGGATATAATAAACCACATTTAAAAAAAAATATTTTTTTTAATAACAGTTAACCAACAGATTTAATTACAAAAATTTTGTTACTTTCAAACTTTAAAAATACTGTTTACGAAAAGGTTGTTAATCAGATTCTACAAATGTTGGCAGCCATGGGCGCCGGCAGCATAGGGCAAGGGGGGGGGCAATGCCCTCCCCCTAGATTTTTGTATGCAGTGATTTCCCTTGCTTTTTTGCTCTTTCCAACATGGTAACCATACGTTAAAGTAGTCTTTGGCCCCCCTTGAGTAGTCTTTGCACCCCCCCCGCTGGGAAATATTCTGCCGGCGCCCATGTTGTCAGCTATGCTATATATCGACTAAGCCTTTTGACGAATTGAAAAGAAGTTTAAATTAATTTATACAGATGTAAATTTGAATTATTTTCATTGTTCATAGTTTATAATTGAAAAACAATACAAACTTTTGACGCTTTTTTCCTTTGTTATCTTATTGTGAAATTATAAAAAATGTAACATATAACATTTTTGGGCCCCTAAAATCTTGGGGCTCTGTGCAGTTGCCCCGTTTGCCCTGCCAGTAATATGACACTGTCTCTGTGACTAAGCTTCCCAGAACGGGAATTTCTTTCAATGCTCGACTGGACATTGAAAGACCTGGTCTAGGAAGCAATACTGGTCACAGAAGGAGAGTCTTCTCCATTGCGTCTTTTCAATTATAAAAGCGAACAGGTTAAGCATCTGTAGACTTTTGTTTTAATCTGTTTTCTATCTGCGTGTATTTAAAAACAACATATTAGTACTAATTTGGTAAAAAAATAGATTAAATTGTCTAATAATTTTGCGTTCTTATTATTTTAAGTACTATTTAATCAATCAAATAATATCGATGGTAATTTCGAAAAATAACTTTCGTACTACAGCTTTTTAGAAAATTCGAAATTTTCACTTTTCTCAAATTTTTCAGGTCAGAGTGGTGAGGTAAAATATTGAGAGAAATTTATTTATTTTTGGTAGGCTCTAACTGACCTATTATGTAACATTTTCGTGGTATGTCAGTATAAAAATTCACATTTTTTTCCAAAGATATTTTTTCATAAAATTTGATTCCCCCCCCTCTTATTTCTGTTTTACGGTGTCGCAAATTGGGGGATGGGGGGAGGGCTAAATAGTGAATAATATTGTTGGAGCTGTTTGCGAATTCTAACTTTCTAACTATCCCATTTTGCAAGTTTTCCGTACTGTTCCAAAATTGATTCCGAAATCCAAATAGTTTTGCTTATTTCGCCCCATCTTAATCCAGATGCCAGTATCTTAAAAAATGCACACAGCCTGAGGGTCAGCAGAAAAGCGTGGAAAGGCATATATTGTTTGCTCCGTTGGCGAAAGGGGAAGGGTTGTTCTAAACTAAATTCCCGCCAATAAACTATCTTTGAGGGCGGAGTGATTCATCGGGGCGAGTGCCTTTCAAAACTCTCCTATTATACTAGTGCGTACCCACAGCCTCTTGGGAAAAAAGAAAGAAAAAAAAAAGACTTCGGCGCTTCGTGTGTTTTCACTGAAAAATACGTTGAAAAGCTTTATTTGCACGGATACTACTGAGATGCCAGGGTGTGATTATTTCTGAAAAGATTAGAATAAATATTTTTGCTATAGACCAGCTGGATTAAAATATTTGTTAAATGACATAATTAAGTTCATTAACAATGTTTTAATCTGTTTGGTTGTCTTATAATGCTGAAGATCCAAGAAGTAAGGAAAAAAATGGTAAGTTTAATATTTACTTAACTATTGTATAAAATATTGTTTTGACTTTTCTTTGTAAAGTATATTGGGTAACAACTTTCAACTTTTTTAATTTTCTTGTAAATTATGCTTGTTTATATTTTTACTCAGATGAATTCCTAGTTTAATTGTTACTTTAATTTTTTTCATATCTTTGAACGATTTAAAAATTTAGCAATGTACTTTCATGTCTGTATATCCTATTACTAATAAGCATATTAAGCTTGATTATTATACAAAAGGAGGAACATGCATAAATATAAATAGGATATTATTTTTTATTCTTTTGCGCAAATAAACATCAATATTGTATTGAAAAGGATCTTGCTAATAATACGCAAAAAATTATAATGTATATTGTTAAAAAGTTTAAAAAAAAACTCTCTACAGTAGGTGATATAGGTAGAAGAACATAAATATAGAAACATATCAGAAACATACTGTATATTTTCTCATAAGAAACCTAGTTTCATTATTTCAATGCATAATGATATAAGTCCACTTTATTCTTGTATTATGGCATAACTTGCAATATAATTAATGTAAACTTATTTATTTATCTTTTTTAATGTGTTTGATTGCATGTACTATTTTCTTGGACTCTAAAATATTAAAAATATATGTATATTACTATCAAAACGAATGAAATAAACAAATATTTGGTCAGTTACGAAAACCTTGCTTAAAAGCAATTAAATATTTGGTTAAATATGAAAAATGTCTAATTAAGTGGTTGATTTGACAAAATAATTTAGTAAATAAATGAAACGCTTTTTAAAATAATCAAAACAGTTTATTTAAAGAAAATGTTTATTATTTCATAAGTACTTTCAGCAAAATCAGTCCTAGGGGCATACAGTCGTTAATTTAGTTATATATATATATATATATATAATATAGTTTTTGCCCCTGGAAACTAATTATAAGCTTATTTGAGAATTCAATGGGACAGCGATTTTTTTCGTTTTTTTATCGTTGCCGGTACCATACCATTTGCGGAAAGTTATCACTTTAAGGCCGGCGTAAAGCTGGGCCGATATCGTTGTCGTTATAGCCGACACCGATCCAAAACCACCCCATCCTTCCGGCCCGACACACGCCCAGGCGGACGCAAATTTGTCGTTTTCGGCACCGGCTGAGCGATATCGCCCCGGCACATTCTGCGTCGGCATGCCGATGTCGGCCCAAAACTTATCCGATAGGGCTGTGTTTGCTGGGTAAGAGTGACGTTATCTGTAACAATATTTTATTGTATAAATAACATCCCTTACCATAATGCAAACGATTTCTTGCACAGCATTAAAACAAAGAAAGATAAAGATACTTTTTAAATATTTTTTAAATAAAATGAAGTAGGATATCACTTTTTTCGGAAACAAGTGTTTACATTTCACCGCATCATATCTCCCCAGGCAGTAAAAGCAGTTTCACAGTCAAAGGAACGTCTACGAAATAGCCAAAAATTAACCGCCTATACGAGGCTTGGTCAGAACTTCTGGTTTTATTACTGTTGAAGTTGTAATTATTCATCGGCTCTAAAAACAAACGCCTAGACTTATTAAAGATATTTAAAGGTAGAATAATAAGCGGGTATATTATTGTTTGTATTAAGGCAACATACACTACTTGTAAAACAATAGGCAACATTTATATTTTAGTGCATTGGAATTCTAAATGCGGAAAATTAATTTTATTAAACAAGGAAAAGCTGTATTTCACAAAATATTGTAGTTGGATATGAGTGTGAAAATAAATGTGAAATCACACATAATAAAATGACGGCAATTCGCAAGTATTAAAAGGAAATTTCATTTAAAACAAACAAATTGGACTAAACTTATAAATAATGATAATAATAATAAATGCCAATTTAAAACTTTTTCGATTTTCCCTGCAAAATGCAGATTTTTTATTAAATTTAAATTGAGAGTACTTATACATTAGTCGAAAAATAATAAATATGAAAATTAATAATTTCTAATATTCATTCTTTCGCAGTTCTGTTGATCGATTTACATTTATTTAACTCGAACAGCTACGGATATTGAAAGTGTGAAATAAATTATTTACACTAATATAATGTTTTCATTAATAATAAAAATTTCAAGAAAAACAGAAATATGTGAAGTTCGTTACTATTTATTTTTCTTTTCGTTTCAAACATAATTCTAAATTTCATTTCAAATAAACATACGATAACTAGAAAGCGTTGAAACAGATAACAATAAATATTTTTCAAAGTGAAAAAGTAACATATTAAATATATTTATTATGGTTTGATATTTTTGTTGTTCTTAAACTTACATTTATTTCTATCCACCAATAAAGCAATCCATTTTTCATACACTATAATAATTTAAGAAAAGATAAACGAGGTTTACATGGAAGAAATCCAGATTTTTCGTCTAAAATTACCCCTGTTTTGTTTATATTTCTTTCTTTCTTTGGGAGTTTCTTCATATTTCTCATTTTTTCACCTAATCGGCAGAAATTGACTGCTTAAGAGTGCCAGTAAATCTTGGCAGACTCTGTTGTTCCGGAGGACTGATAAAGGAGATAAAAAGTGCCTGACGCTCAAAAATAATTCAAAGGCACTGGCTTGAAACGAGGCTGTTACAAAGTTGTAAATAAATCGTTAAAGTTCTAGTTGTAGACAGCGGAAAGTGTAAAACCCACGAACTGGATATAAAGTTTGTTCATGACTGCACAACAACATACACTTACACATGTACAGGGTGTCCATAAAAAACTTTGTTGACATATATGTCTTTGAACATATATGTCCCCGCTTAGTTGAACATATATGCCCCCCCTTGTCTTGGTTGACATATATGTCCCCCCTTATGTTTCTTAAAAATGCTCTTTGTTTTCAAGAAAAGTTAATTTTTTTTAGAAAACTGAGCATGAAGTCTGACATGAAATTTGACCACGTGACAGCGTTTGTGAGGGAAATTTTTATATATTAAAGTTATGAGTGAACGAACTATGTATTATCTTGCGAAGGGAGATTCATGTTTCACTACAAACAATGACGAACCATCCTCAAATGATTAACTCTTTAACGCGCAGTGTTCCCGCTCTGGGAACACCCAACTCTGACGTTTTGACTGTTGCCAGTCACGAAGAATAGATTGGATTTCTATGAAAATAGTGGCGGGTGACAGAGCTCCCATGAGAATCCTTTACTTCTGAGCACGTCATTTCCCGTCAAAAAAGGGTCACGATTCTTTTTAACAGCACTGACATCTGTGGAAAATGGAAGAATGCGGAAACAGCTGGATAGATTGCCCCATGCTGAAAAAAGGGCAGCCGTTGCCATCGATCGACTTAACGACCAGCAAGAGGGCGGACGATCGAAACGTTCATCGCGTGCCACAGATCGAGAGACCCTTTTTTGACGCAGCTGGCTATGCGGCACATAGCCTGTTGTCGTCAAAAAGAAGGTCTCTCGATCTGTGGCACGCGATGAACGTTTCGATCGTCCGCCCTCTTGCTGGTCGTCAAGTCGAGCGATGTCAACGGGTGCCCTTTTTTTCAGCATTGGGAAAGGGTTGCGCTTCGAAGGGTTAAAGGGCGTTCCGTTCAACCGAACGAATTAAGGGTTTATGTATATAGTCATTCAGATATTCAGTGAACTGCAACAAAATGGCATTTCTTTGTAAATATAATTGATATTTCAATTCCAAACAACTCATGCCGTAGATTAGAACACAAATTAGCTGTGCCTCGATAAAAGTATAAGCAAGTCACGAATAAATGACACAGCAAAACTTTCTGAAGCCTCAGACATTTCTATTTGCGAATATATTACACGTTGCATATGCAGGGGTTAATTTGCATGGTAGCTCACCAGAGCTCCTGTACTTCTTTTTCAGAGTGAATTTTTACATATTAGCCAATACTCAACAGGTTATAGTGCGCTCCGGAGCCCACCAAGGGGTCTGTTCTGTTAGTTCATTTAAGTGAACGTTCGGATTTGTGACGCAATTCGAAACGTATGCTAACGTAAGCATTCAGTAGGGACAATCTGCATCCGTAGTTCTACCATACTTTGCATGATACCAATATCAGCAGATTGCGAAAAACGTCAATTTGAAGTCGCACACCCGAACGTGGCAGAATAGAGCTCAGTACATTAACGTGAAATTTTTCAACTTTTCACACACAAACCGATTTTAGCGGACAGACTAATCTGTATTCGTTTCTCCTAGAACCGATCTGAGAATCATGAGACAAACAGACTTTGGGTATTCTACTGTGAATTGTTTAGATTTCTTCATGCTAACTTCAGACTATTTCATTTCATTTCACTGTTCGGTGAAATGATGAGAAGATGTCTAATACTATTACACGAGAAAATCTTTGATTGATCATTATTTTAATAGAATGTCCAAAAGACTCCAGTATTGCAGGGATCACGGTGGTTTACAGTACGACACTAAGTATGAACACGACCTCTGGAGAATACCATGGCTCCGGCACTTCTTTTGCTAGAAATTAAGCCCTGTACATATGCACTGTTTACTGCATTCTTAATTAATACTACTAATAATGATCATAATAAATCATGCATAATGTTATTTACATGCATAATGTTATGCCATGCATAATGTTATTTTTGAACTTTCCTAAATCTCAAACAAAATTTGAATAAATAAATTAATAATGTGCATTTAATAAAAGGAAATGCTTAATTATTAAGATTAGCAGTACTATTTATCCGTACTTAAGACCGCCTCCGCATTACCCATTGAACAGGATTTGCTTTTTTGTGTATCTCATTGTATTTTTCCAATTTCGTAATAATGAATGTATTTAATTCGGGACTAATAAGTAGCTTACTATAACTGCTGGACGCAATTCCTTTTGTCACGGAAAAATAATTACATTTGTAATTAAACTTTTGGTGTAATTGCTTAGTTTTAGTTTCTGAATTAGAAACATTCGAAGAGCGTTTTTTCTAACAATTGATATTTTTAGAGTAGTAGTTTTTTAAATGTTTATTTACACTTTTGCAGGTTTACTTTTATCGATAGCAAAATAGATCATCCATGTATATAATATATTTCAAGAGGTTTTTCAATAGTTTAGCCATAAGAATATAATTTAAACCTATTAGCAAAATTTATGAGAAAACAATTAAAATTAATATTATTGAAGTAAAACTTCTTTAGGCGCAACTAGAGAGTAACTCAGACTTTTTTTTCTGACGGAAGTAACGCTCAGTAAAGGAAGTGACGTATCTTTTTCCCCTTTGCTTTCTTCATTTGCGGAACAGCTCTAGGGCGTTCGTTCCCTCAAACGTCGACTGTGCTCCCTGCGCGTCAACATTACTCCCTACCTGTTTTGAAGCACTTTTTTAGTTATCTTAATAAATTGGAATAGCTTCATTATGACAACCTAAGCATTTATCATAATATGCACACATATCTCCTTCGTAATGTAAACAACGCTTGATTAAATAAAATAACGACTTTTTTTTTTTTTTTTTTTCTTCTAATACCTCAGAAGCTGCTTGTATTCATTAAGAAACACCACTGCCGAGCACGTAATTCAGGGATTTTTTTCTTTTTAAAGAACCTTAACATTTTCCCAATTTCAAAGTTGCCGAACAATTAACTTAGTGAGAGGCAAAGTAAAACAAAAGAGATAACAGATGTGTGTTTAGACTTTCTTTTTTAACAACCGTCTCTGAAATGGACTATCCCCTAATCTGAGAATTTTTAACATCTTTCAAAAAAGTTTCAAAGGGTCAGTAATTTCAGTTTTTCTGTCTGTCAGTCTGTCCGTTCACACTCTTATTAAATTCCAACTCCGCTAAGGAAACTGGTATTTTGATTGAAAATGTATTTTGACCATTTCTAAATATACTTAGAAGAAGTT
>JAWZYV010001589.1:0-16739 GCA_038373885.1 Cheiracanthium punctorium
GCTATTTACAAAACATGATTAATCCATTATATAACAAGTAATCATGTAAACTGACACATAAAACATTTGAAAATACACAGTAAATTCATAAATAATTTATGAAACAAAAGTAATACACATTTTGTTGTTATTTGTGTTCAACTATATTCATTATCCCAGATAACACACTTGTCCATTTTATGTCTATTTCTGATCCAACTCATCCATAATACATCTATGTCTATTCATAGACATCCATAAGACATCTATTTATGGGCATAATCTGGAAAATCCAGAATATGTCCATGAATAGACCAAAACTAGACTTAGAATATCCAGAATAAGTCCATTAATGGATGTGTTCCAGATGATCCACACTATGTCAGTGATACGACATAAAATGGATGTGTGTATAAGTCCAGAAATGAACAAAATATGGAAAAGTTACTTTTTTGTCATTGATTTTCATTTTACCCAATACTGTACTTACGACGCATGAATTTATTATACTTTATGTTTTTATTGATATTACATTTTACCCCAAAAAAGTTTAAAAAATTTTTACATTCTAGAGGGGTTTTTTTTTTTCTTTTTGTCGAGGAACTTTTGAAATTTAAAATACTTTTTATGTATTATTATTTCCTATAAAAGCGGTATTGTGTAAAAAGAAACTCATATCCACATGCAAAAAAAAAAAAGAAAGAAAATTCTCTAGCGACTCAACATCCAAAAACGAATAGATGCATATTTTTCTAAGTTCCTAGTCCGAAACTGAAAAATCTTTACTTCAGCATTTTGACGCATCAGAGCAAGTCTCGCTGCGTATAGTGGTTAGCACACTCTACTGTGAAGACCCTGATCAAGGGTTCGAATCTGTAACGGGGCAAGTACAAAAAATTTGGTACAAATATTTTTCCAAAATTCGTTATTAAGATGTAACGATAAATTTAAATTAATCATTACATACAATTAGCTAAAAATTATTAAATGTTTTTTGTTGATGTCCAGGATTCGACCGTAAAAGGTCTATAAATAGACAAACACGTCCATTATTACGTCCATATACATGTCTATAAGACGTCATATGGGCGTCCTATAGTGCCATATTGACGTAAAATGGACGAGAATTGTGCGAATCCTGGATGTTTAATGGACATGTCAGCTTGTCTATATGACGTCTTCTAGACGTGTTCTGGACAAGTTTGTGCTATCTGGGATCAAGTTAAAAAACACAAAAATATAATACAACACTAGTATAGGACTAATAAATGCCTACATTACAGGTACATGATGTTTATTTACGTCCTCTGATCGTTAGGCTTAGACGATTTCAACTATTAGCAAAGAATTAATTTTATTTATAGTCATTCAATTTACTCTAAATTCATACAAGAGTTAAAACTTACTGCACTGTAGTTAAAAATGAGGTGAAATGCCTTATTATTGTCGAATATTACAGTTATCAAACAATTAAAAAACCTTTTGGGAAATTAACATGCAAATAAATTTGCTTGGAGTACCCAGAGCCTGGCTGTAACTTATCACTTCGACAGAGTAGTGTATAACTAACTCACTCAGTAAATGTTTAGATAATAATTCTATTTTTCCCTTTAGTTACAGTTTACAAGTTTTCACTGCTTCCCGAAAATCGTCTGCCGAATTTTCATTGGCTATAATCAATAGGAAGTGACGTAAAAATCATCACTCCTGTTTGTGTGACATCAACGTTTTGGGGACGAACTGTTTGCAATTTGCAAAGAGGTGACCACAACGTCCCCATTTTCCGGGACAGTCCCCATTTTTGACAATCTGTCCCCAAAATCTCAAAAGTGATTGGGGACCACATTTTTGACTATTCGTCCCCAGATGTCCCCAGTTTTTAGATTTTAACCCATTTATGCCTAGCGTCCCTTTTTTGGGACGGCATTTTCGCTATCAGTCGAAAACGTCATTTATTTTTCCTAGCCTTTATTCGCGAGTATTGAACCTCAATTCCAACAAAATAATTTAATATGGCCAAGTATGAGTTGACATTTCAATTTTTATACATAATGATTTTAAATGAAATCATCCCTTGTTCAAGAAGTTGACATCAGAAATTTATCAATCACTGCTGGTGTTAGAAAAAATCGAAGAAACTCGCAAAAATATACAGGCACGAATGGGTTAAATATTTTACAAATTTCGCCATTTTTTACAATTTTCGCCCTTTTAAACGTATTTTGCTATTTTGCAACATAACAATTTTACTAACTGTATTTTTAACGGATTTTGCAATTACTACTGCTACTTCAATTTTAAAGTTTAAGCTTGTTTGTTTGATGTTGGTATATTTTTTGTTCGTAGATTATTTGTTTCGCGCCTGCTTAACACGTGATTGTAATTGCAATAACGCGAATTTCTTATCGGTTTTTGATACGATGTCCAAGAGAAAGTGTTGTTTCAATGATTTATTGAAAAAAAAATTTCCATGTTTGGAAAAGCGTTCCGATTCTGTTGTTTTTTGCAAAATATGCTTTTCTACGTTTTCTATTGCGAGTGGTGGAAAAAATCACATAACAGCTCATGTGGAAACTCAGAAACACAAAAACGCAGCGATAGCTGCATCAAAACAGTGTACATTAAACGTTTATGTTGATGACTCTACCGATGCAAAGACTGCTCTATCAGAGGGTGTTTTTACATATTATAATGTGAAGCACTACCACAGCTTTAGGGACATGGATTGTCTGTCTAAAGTTTTAAAGACAGTGTATGACCCAAAATATTCGTGTGCCCGAACGAAGAGTGAGGCCATTGTGGAAAATGTGTTCGCACCCTAGGCTATGGATGAACTTAAATCAGACCTACAAAAAGCTTCTTTTGTATCAATTTACTGTGACTCATCAAATCATGGTAATATAAAAATATTTCCTTTAATGATTAGGTATTATGATGCATTTCAAGGTATTTTAGTTAAATTTCTCGAACTGAAAAGCCTTAGTGGGGAAAATTCCGAGCTCGTTTCCTCTTACATATTAAATGTTTTAAAAGATAATGATTTGGTTGATTTAACCAAAAAAATCATGGGTTTTTGTGCGGACAACACAAATATAAACTTTGGAGGGTGCTCAAGGAATGGTACAAATAATGTTTTCACGAAACTACAAGAAGATTTGGGCCGAAGGATTTATGGGATTGGGAGTGCGGCCCACATTATAAATAATACTCTACATGTAGCAGTTGACTGCTTACCATTTGATATAGAAACTATTCCAGTGAAAGTATTTTCTTATTTTCACATTTATACTGTACGTGTTGAGGAACTGAAAGACTTTTGTAATTATGTTTCAACTGAATATCAGCAAGTATTAGGATACTGCAGGACAAGATGGTTGTCATTGTTTCCTGCACTGACTCGATTAATTGCTATGTTTACTCCTTTGAAAGCATACTTTCTGTCGCAAAAGATGTGTCCTGTCATATTAAAAAAGTTTTTCAATAATGAAGATGCTGAGTTTTGGCTGCGCTTTGTTCAGCACCAAGAGTGCATATAAGAGTGCATATAAGAACTTTCCGAACTTCCTTTCCTGGCGTAAAACCTTAAATACACCCCCCGATTCATTTTCTATTCTGGCAGACCAGGCAAATAAGACAATTCCGAACGAGCCAATTACTAAGCGTACGGCCGGCTTGTTTACATCTTTTGAAATCACGCCCATATCTGTGCAGTAAACCAAAATACGACTTCTGCACAGGTCGGCAGCAGAGCCCGAAGTACTCCGTTTCCAGTCAGCCGGCAGCGGAGTCACGGCCTTGTGGATATACATTGTTTATTTACATTCGCCACCTGCTACCTGAAGAGTCAAGCAATCTGAACATGGTCTGAAATTGCAAAATACTTTTATCTAAAAATATTTTTTTCACAATTAAAATAATTAGAAACCATTCATGAAACAAAAAATTAAATAAGGGAATTTTTTTTATATTCTTAAAAATTTGATTTCTATTAAGATAAATATGCAAAGTGTTCTTGAACTGAAGTGAATTATTTAATAATATCTTTCTTATCAGCCAAAAGAGATAGCAAGCCAAATCGAGCAACCCACTAAAATCTAGTAACCCAGGACAAATCGTTTCAAGTGTGAACACAACTGGCGCGAGCGTCGTCAAACCGGCGCGAATGACGCAAGTGTGAAACGTATATCTGAAACATTGATATCTTTGGAAGTTCAAGGGCGGCTCCAGCAAGGGGGCCATAGGGACCATAGCCCCCTCCGAACTTTTTGTTTTTGAACTTTAGATTCGTATCCTTTACGATTCCTCACGTTAATGGCATTTTAAACAATTTATAGACCATCTAAAAAGTTCAATGGCCCCCTCCGAAAATTCAGCCTGGAGCCGCCCTTGTCGAAGTTTCCCCTATTCGATGCGGAAAACGTTCGAATTGTGTTTCCCTTGAATCTCGCCCGTAAGCTATGGGTTTGGGCTCTGAATTATAAAAGTAGCATTGATTTTCGCAGAAACATAATCTAGGTCATAGTGCTAAAATGTATGAAAACGATTACTGTAAAATGGGTTAAAAATATATATTTAGTCATTTTTTTTTTCAACAAATGTGTATGGTATCCGAATTAATGAAAAAATCCTAGTGTATTGCTCATGCATTACTATAATAGTTGCTTTGTTAAAAAAATAGGCTTTTTGTTGCAACTCAAGATGTCCCCGGTTCTTACTTTGAAACCGGGAACGCCGCGCTAATTTGTCCCCATTTGAGCCCTCGAAAATCTGGTCACTTTAAATTTGCTCCGTCTTCCGCACGCTTTTCGAACGTTCGTTGGGGGGGCTTCCAGAATACCAATTTTTCGAACGTTCGTTAACTAGGACGCGGCACGGATAAGTTTTGGATGACGTCACAAATCCGAACGTTCGCTTAAACGTACGTGGCAGAATAGACCCCCTATTCTCTTCATTCTCTTTCGCTTGTAATATAAAAGGTGCATTTCAATCTAACCAGACGGCATACCATGGTAAGGTCGTACCCAGGGGGTACGTTTACCCAGTAACCCCCCCCCCCCCCCCCCCCCGTAATTTAAAAAGTTTGTTAACAAAACAACAATAATGAAGCCATTTTGTGAAAAATTTAGACTTTTTCAGCTCTTCTGACACCCCCCCCCCCCGGATTGGGAACTTAGAAAAAAATATGCAGCTATTCGTTTTTGGATGTTGAGTAGCTAGAGAATTTTTTTTTTTTTTTGTATGAGCATATGTGTTTCTTTTTACACAATACCGCTTTATAGGAAATAATAATACATAAAAAGTATTTTAAATTTCAAAAGTTTACCGACAAAAAGAAAAAAAACAACCTCTAGATCTCTAGAATTTAAAACGTTTTTAAAAATTTTTTTGGGTAAAATGTGATATCAATAAAAACATAAAGTATAATAAATTCATGCGTCCGTAAGTACAGTATTGGGTAAAATGAAAATCAATAACAAAAAAGTAACTTTTTCATAGTTTGTCCATTTCTGGACTTATACACACATCCATTTTATGTCGTATCACTGGCATAGTGTGGATCATCTGGAATACGTCCATAAATAGACTTATTCTGGACATTCTAATTCTAGTTTTGGTCTATTCATGGACATATTCTGGATTTTCCAGATTATGTCCATAAATAGATGTCTTATGAATGTCTATGTATAGACATGGATGTATTATGGATGAGTTGGATCAGAAATAGACATAAAATGGACAAGTGTGTTATCTGGGAATGTGTAAGTATAAAAAATTTTATGCCGATCAGTCGAACGGTATAGAAGTTGATGCGTTGCAGCGCCATTTTGGCGGCAAGTTACAGCAAAATGGATAGGGAAAAATATTCTCCGTGTTCTTAATATCCGCCTGTACCAAATTTCATCCAAATTGGTTGGACGATATTCGCATAGCAAACGGCTAAACGGAATAGAATTCGACGTTCTGCTGCGCCACCTAGTAAGTTAGAGGAAAACGGATAGCATAAAAACCTTATCCATGATAAAAGACTTAGGTGAACCAAATTTCATGGTGATCGGTCAAACGGTGCTTGAGTTTTCCAAAATCATACACACATACCACAGCATTCATTTTTATCTATAACCTTTCAGTCTGGAGTTAAATTAGATATGTCTCCGTAGTAATTACTAACACAGTTTTCACAGCCCAGTAGCTAGTAAAATTCTGGATTGGGATTTATATATTGATATGTATATGTTTTCTAAAGAAGTGGGATGGAGGAGGGAAAAGAAAACGTTTTCTGAAATCATGGGGCCCCAAATTGAAACACTAAGTATCAAATGGTTAAATTTTTGCTACTGATCAGAAGTCAATTCGTACTCGGGCAGCAGACGCAACAATGACTTAATGAGTATCCAAGCATGAAATGATCTTTTTAATAACTTTGTGAAACAGCGAACTGGAAAATTTGCGAAAATGTTTTTTACAAAGAGTATTATTTCCAGAGCCCAGAGCCTGACTAAAGTCAAGAGCAAACAGGGCAGTTAGCCGAGGGCCCCGTTGAATAAGGGGCCCTGAAATTCTAAAACGAAACTGTTATCTACAGTTAGAAATGTATGTGCATCACACATACGTACACATGTATGATTCAATATATTCAAAAAAAACTATTTTATGTTTGAAGTACATATTTATGTTTTGAAAGTACTATTTATGTTTGTTGTATGTGTGAATGCACATGTTTATAGTTTATATCAGAACGAAAGGGGGCCCGCATAAGCGATGTCTGCCTCCATGACTCACACTGGAGACGAACTCTGCCCAGACCTTCAATCTTTGTCTTCCCACACTTGTCTTCTCCGAAAGATTTCGATAATAAAGTTTGGGTCCTTTTAAATTCCTTTCCCAGGCCCTATAATTCGCAGGAAACCGTTAGCTTTAGCAACAGACAAAAGGGGAAGAGGAGGACTGTGCATGTGCAGTGCAGCTCTATCTCTCCAGTCCTGGGGTTTCCAGATGTTTCTCCTCCCCCCCCCCTTGCTTTTGAAAAAAGGTGAAAGAGAAGTGATATGGGATATCCTATTGAACCCAGTAGAAAAGGATTTCTTTTTAATGATATTTTAACTATAGAAGATGCCGAGTAGCAATACTTTCATTCAACTAACATAATTTAATGAATTGAAATTTCTAGCTGTGTGTTAGATTAAACATAAGATTAAAAAAAAATATAAAATAAAGAGCTACTTTTGATTTGGCGGCCCCTCTGAATCCGGGGCCCGGGTGCTTTTCATCTGCAGCACCCCCCTGTGGCCAATCAAATACAGAGGTTACTGTGACATCTAACCAATACAATTTCTGTGTTATCTCTGAGAGTCAAACCGGCCATTCAGGTTACCTGACTCTCGGAGTCATGGCGTTTGGTGAATACCGCTCTATAATCGGTAACAGAAATTTATACGTCCTCCCATATAATTTTGAGTAATCCAAATATGTAAGCGGGTCATACCTGAGAATCTAAAATACCACCACCGGAAAGGTATAGTCCGATTTATCTTCTTTGGTTAATTTTTAACCTTTAACATTCTCCTTTATTTTTCTCTTAAATATCTATGTTTGTTTAAGTAACATTCTACAATGTTTTCTGATCTGACAGGCCGGTTCACTAATCAACTCCATATCGTGTTCAATTACATCCGTTCTAACCTGGATCATTAGAAAGTAGCTTTTGAAACTTTATATTAATTGGCCAATCTATTACTCAGTGCATCGGTTATATTTAAGTTATTTTCTCTTAATATTTTCCCGAAACTGTGTAGGAGAGACAGGGGAAATCGCGCCATCTTATGATTTTTTTTTTTTTTTTTTTTTTTTTTTTAAATATTGTAAAATGACGTAATACATTTCAGCGAGGGGAAATACACTAACGAATACACTAAACAAATCTTAAAAGGGTTTTGGTGTTGTTTAAAAAGTAGCTTAAGAAAAACATTACGCTGTGGCGTGATTACCCCCGTCAACAGGGTAATTCTGTCACATGCGTCTTTTTGTGATATATGACTCTCATGAAATTATCACAATCTTTGGGGGTCCAAAAAATAACACGTCAAGAGGCTTCTAAAAAGACATATAAAATTTCCACTCCCCTTCCAAAAAATATGTTATAACAATTTTTAATAAGTTACGTTGTATTCTAGATTTTTTAATTCTCAGCCAACGTCGAAAAACTTCCTATAATTTTCCCTTTCGTGCTTTTTTTTATATAGCTTATAAAAAAGTCATTTTATTACTTAATATACAACTAAAAAAATTAAGACATGTTATTATGATATAAAATCAGCTACAGTGTGAAAATATGCGAGTTTGCACAGCAACGTAAAATTGATTTCTGTATTTATTTCCGCCGAATGTCCCGCTGTGGTCTGGGCGCTAAACACCGTTCCCATAAGAACAAGGCAAGTGAAGCAGCATCCGGTTTGGCAAGTGCTTGGGAGGGTCAACTTCCTCTCGGCTCAACTTCTGTGGAACCATGTACGCTGATGGGAGCTGGTGCACTTAAAATCCGTCGTGGCTCTATTGTCCCCCAAGCTGTTAAACGATACCTCTGGGGGTGCTGATTTCAGGGGGTCGGCCCCTCCTCTGGGATGGGCTCAAAATTAGGGGACCCGAGCTGAGTCGGACTTCCTCCCACTTGGGCTCATTAAAATGGAAGCCGCCCCTTCCGCCCATCGCCTGCCTATATGAGGGATCTGGCACCGTCACGCGGTTGCCAGAGGGCATTAGCAACAACAACAACATTTCCGTCGAATTCTGAGAAGGTCGCTATTCATATATTTTTCTGATTCTAATATCTTAATATTTTATTAAAAAAATATAATAATAGCAAATAATGTTTGGGTTCATGAGCTCTAATAGTAAGGATAAAATTCAGCTTCTTAGTATCAATTGTAAATGAGATATAAATTAATATATCACAATTTCTGAATTCTTTGTTCAAGTGCATTGAGATTTGGCATCCGGGGTAAAAGGAGCTAAAGTTTGAAATTTGATGTGAGAATTAAGTGTTATCTTTGGAATTAAAAAGAAGCTTGTACGCATTTAAATATGAAGATGGTACATTATGCAAATTTTTATATGCATAGCAAATTAAGGTGTACGTTATTGATATACGATTCGTATATGTAACTTTACTACATCGGACGAACGACGGACGGCTAAATAAAGATCAAGTGGGCCTTTTCCCGTAGTGGTACTTAGATAGACTTTGATTTTGCAATTCTTCTATAGGAAAAAATTAAAAAAGTTAACGATATTTTCCCTTTTTTGTTTAAACCGTCATTATATATACCGAAAAATGCGGATTCATCCAAACAAGTCAATTTTCTCATTATTAGTACTTAGAGAGTAAGAAATAATTTCTTTTGAAACTTTTTCAAAAGAAAATCCCGGATGCCAATTTTCAATACACTTGAACAAAGAATTCAGAAATTCTGATATATTAATTCATATCTCATTTACAATTGATATTAAGAAGCTGATTTTCATCAATAAAGCACCTGAAGGAAAACATATAGAAAATCATTATTCAACTTCGTTGGAATTGTTTTATAATTTCGAGAATATTATAAACGCATATTTCGAATATATAAATAATTCATATCTATTCTTGCGGAATAGCTGAGTACTGTTATGGCGCTGACTTCCAATTAACAACGAGGATGAAGTTTAGTAACGGTTACTTAGTAGGAACAAAGACTTGAGGTATCTTCCTGGAGCGAAATTTATAGAAATTAAACAGCAATTTTACTTCTATATTCATTGCGGAGAGAAACAGTCACTCTGTCTGCTGAAATTAAATAAAAAACTTGAAAGACTTTCAGAAACTGATTTGTGCTGAATAATACAGTTACACTGACAAGGCAGAAAGTAAGTATTCTTTAATTTAACATCATTTATCTTTTATTGCCAGTTTAAAAAAAATCCGTAAATGATGTCGCATGAATGTATTACAATAATTTAACAATAAAATATACAACTATAAGTAAATTTTTAAAAAATTAAAAAGAAAAATTCAGACTAACAAGTTAAGAAAATTTATTGAGATAAAGCTGATTAAATATTTTGTATGATGATAATAATAATAATGAAAACATTCATCTTATTTAGATTTATTATAAATTCAGCTCCAAAAGTTTCTTTAATTTGCTTTTGTTTTTTATTTCATTATTAATAAAACGCGGCAGACAAATTCTTCACTTTAGAAACCAGAATATTTTAAAATAATGTTTTTAAAAATAAAAACTGGAATTTTTTTCATTTGATACCGGTCTTCATTGAATAGAGTTCGTACACGGGTTTCAATATTTTTTAATTGCAAATCTATCAGAATAGGTAGATACTGAATGTCGTTGCTTCTCCGGTTTCATTTACGAATGAGATGAGAATTTATCACGGGTGTATTCTATACACCGCTGCATACAGTTAAAACTTTTCCGTACTATTTTCAGAAAATTTCGAACAATGATTAATTTATTTAATACTAATGTCAATGAAAATCATTATACATATGCTATCATACTTTTTGTTTTGTTGTGTAGTTTTCAAACGAAACGTTATTTCTTTTTGATTTTGTTTCACATCATAATCTTCGTTTCTACAAAAAAAAAAACCATTGATGCATCCACGGCATTTATCGAGATACATTTTTTTTTAATTATATAAGCCTAAATAGATTTAAGTTTTCACATAAATAGCGATTTATTTAATTATTTTTTAAGTTCGAAACGATTTTAATCCTTGCTGTATAAATAACCAACGAAAGAAAAACACCAATTCTTATTAAAACATCATCAGTTTATTTGCGGATAATAAATTGCTTCGGATTACCTGAATAAATATTTTTGATCGCATAAAAGAGAGAGCACCTGTGGACTATCTGCTACCAAATATTGTATGCCGAAAATTACCGTTCTTCTTGAAGTGAAAGTTAAAAAAAAGAACAATAAGATTTTTATAAAAACTAGAAAGATAAATCACATCGAATGCATTGAGCATGCTGGGCCTCCAGAAATCTTAATTAGGTCCTATAACATATACACTGCAAAAAAAAGTCTGTCAAATTTACAGAAAAAAACTGTCAGCCAGGACGCCAGTTTATTTCCGTATATTTAACAGAAATGTTCTGTAATTTTTTACAGATTATCCGTTTATTTTACAGAAGTCTTCCATAATTTTTACAGATTCCCTGTTTATTTTACAGAAATCTTCTGTATATTTTACAGAAGTCTTCCGTAATTTTTTACAGATTCTCTGTTTCTTTTACAGAAGACTTCCGTAATTTTTTAAAGATTCTCCGTTTATTTTACAGAAATCTTCTGTATGTTTTACAGAAGTCTTCCGTAATTTTTTACAGATTCTCTGTTTCTTTTACAGAAATCTTCTGTGTGTTTTACAGAAGTCTTCCGTATTTTTTACAGATTCTCCATCTATCTTACAGAAATCTTCTGTGTGTTTTACAGAAGTCCTCTGTAATTTTTTACAGATTCTTCATCAATTTTACAGAAATATTATGTGTGTTTTACAGAAGCCTTCCGTAATTTTTTACAAAGTCTCTGTTTCTTTTACAGAAATCTATGCGTTTTACTGATTTCTTCTGTATTTTTTTAAATTTTTACAGATTCTCCGTGTATTTTATAGAAATGTTTTATATATATATTTTTTTTTTAGATACTCAAGAAATCTGTAATTTTTCCAGATTCCCCGTGTTTTGTCGACAGTATATTTCTGTCAATGAGCAGACTTTAAACATTTTTTTACAGCTTGATTTAAGGAATTTGCAGAAAAAACCAGTTTATTTATGAAATATATTTTGTATTTATAACAACTTTCTTTTGTTTTTAATAATTCAATACCTTACTTAAAATTACTTAAAAAAATTACTTACTTACAATTACTTAAAAAATTCAGTAATTTTATGATATAGTACTAGCTTCTTTCAACGACCTTGGCCCTGTTAAGTGGTAAAAAAATTCTGCTACGAAATGTTAATGAAAATAAATTCTTGAATATGTTTTGAAATCATAGGTGACATTAATTATTTTCAATTAATTCCATCCAAAGGCATACTTAAAAATTAAGTAACTGTACAAAATAACATATTAATGTTGAAAAAGAAAGATTTATAAGAACGATTGCTATCAATCAAGTAAAACAGTAATCAAAGAAGCTGATTTCAAATGAATCAATGCATTTCAAAGCACGAAAATTTATACACAAATGAATGGATCAGGGGTGGGAGTGTAGATGTTCCAAGCATATAGTTTAAACTTTATTTTTTAATGCTTTCAAAATTATTTCTTGATATTATCTATCAAGTATCCATCAATTTCCATGTTCATGGATAGGGAAGCGTATCAGTTTGTCATGTCAATTGTTCCTAAATAAATGGTTGGGGTAATTGTAGTAAATGAAGTTAGTGGAAGTATTTACTGTAACGTTTATTTTTTAGGTGATTGTAGCACGTCAATGTAGTTAAAAGAATATATTTGTTTGCTACTAAACTATTGATTAATGTAGTGATGGCGTCGTTCAAGTAAATACTACATATATAGAGTGAAACCTCTGAAAAACAGCTACGTTTGGTCCCATAAAATAATGGCCATTATATGAGACAACCGTTCTTTGGAGGTTCACAATAATGTTAATTCAATAGTCTCAATTCAATTCTGTAAACTTCTAACAGTGTCTATTTTAAGAGATGACCAGTCTTCGGAGATGACCGTTAGTAGAGGTTTTAATGTATATACATATATGCATCTTATTTTTCAGAAATAGTTTTTAGGAGTTTAAAATTATTCTTGCATGATATATCTATGCTTAGATTTTTGTAATATCCATTAATAATCAAAGAAATACGTCAAGAAAAATTGTGAAAAATTAGATTTATTTTAAGACAAAAATACAGTATTTATAAAGTACAAACAAAGGAATATTTACAAAGTTTATTGTTTATAATTTTATAGATTTGCTTTCCAGTATTCATGGGTATTTCTTAATATATAATTAGTGGTCAATTAGCTCATATGCCGAAATTTTATTAAGTAAATTGAGAATTTTCATATTAACAGCCTCGCGTTTTTTCACATCAGGATTCTTCTTGCATTCTCTGTTAGGATTTATTCAGAGCAAAAATCTAGAAACAAAATAATTTACTTCAGTGAATTAAACACATTTAAAAAAATCACATTTTACTTTTGACTCATCTATAAACTGAAATTTGTTAGCACAAGCTAGGAGCAGAATAATTTTACTTTTCAGCAGCACTTGTTGTAATTCCCCCTCGGCAGGCACGTAGCCAGGGAAGGGGAGGCTTGAGAAGCTACACCCTCCCCCGAAAAATCAAATATGTATATTTATATACAGGGGTGGATTTAGGGAAACAGGCTCTGCAGCCCCGCGTCCTCTACAAAAGAGGGGCACCAAGGGGCCCCATTACCACAATCCACCCAGTATTCTAGGGAAGGCTTATATTCTAGGGAAGACCCTTATTCCAGAGAAGGCTTATTTCAGTATTTCAAACACTTCAGTACTAAAATACAAAAAGTTTCACTATATTTTAAAAATGATCACTATGCCTTGCCTATGTCGGAGGGTGGGGGGGGGGCTCTTTCTTGCACCTTTCATAGGACCCCATGATACCTATGTTTAAGTTATGGTATTTGAATATTTGAGCATCCCCGAATAAAAATCCTGACCATGGGCCTGCCCTTCCAAATTAAAATCTCAAAATTACCATCTTGTTTTAAAATAGAAGACTGTACGCATCATTGCTACTGAACATACGAAATAAATTTACATGATAAAATATTTTTACTACATTTAACAATATGCTTAATTTTCGTCAAATCTTTTTGAAAAAATAATGAATAAGAAAAAAGAATGAAATTTTCAACTTTTTAAAAGGGTAAAGCTCAAGTTTTTAAGCATTCCTCTCTTTTTAAATGTAAAACTTTTATAAAGAACTGCTTACAGAGCGATCAGATCTGCGCTAATTTTTAATTACTTTCTTACATATCAAGTATTGAATAAAAAATTTTTATCTTTGATATTGTTCCTGATTCAGGATATTGGCCACTGACTACACTTATGATTCGAGATTTTGAAATTTAAAACGTTGATGATCAGACTGTATAATAAGCAAAATATTAAAAAAATATTTTTGTAACTAGACAGTGATATGAAATGGATTTAAAATTTATGCTTTAAAATAAATAAACAATTCATCTTGCACAAAGCCGCACCATGGCACAGTGGTTATATCACTGAAAATGGTAGACGGCCGAAGTGTGAAGGTCCCGGGTTCGGGTTCCATCGTACATCCGTCGACCTAACCGTTCGGGGTTTTTCGTGGTTTTCTCCGAAACTTAGGGTAAATACCGGTTAAGACCCCTTACAAAGACCCCCACAGAGGGTAACTCCCTTGTTTTGTCATTCGGACGAGGATTTAAAAGCGGACTTCGAGCCAAGCACACAAATCCGATATACATGTTCACAACAGCAGCAGGTAGTCACTATAGCGCAAGCGCGTTGCACTGATGTGTGCTTCGAATGCATATACACGTGTTCATATACGCAATATGTATTCAGTTATCACGAGCAGGCACGTATTCAGGAAACATTGTGGGAGGGGGTGAGAGTCCAAACCGTAAAAAAGCAGAATTTTTCACAAAAAGACTATCATTATAGTGACAAAAATCAAAATTTTAGGGGGGGGGGGTGAAGGTCCGAAATCTCAGGACCCCCCACCCCCCTCTCCTCGTTAAATACGCACTTATGAGTTTGCAGATAGTTTTGGATTATGTGCGAAGATAGCTTTTTCTTTTATCTGACTATGGTTCTTAGTAAACTGAAATTGTATTTATTTAAAAGAAAGAAACGAGGTTTGAGGGTGTGGTACCCCCTCACAGAGTAAATGTTAACTTAAAATATAGTGAATAAGAATTATAAATAAATCTATACATCCCTGTTTAAGAATTTAAAAAATGAATACATAATATTTAAATGAAATATTAATGCCATTGAAAATTTCACAAAGTTATGACAAAGACTGCCAATAATGACCAATACTAAAGCTGTTCCGATCACCAGAAGCCAAAACTACCATGTTTGTTCCCGTAATAGTCGCACTTTTTTGCCAATTTTTCATGTTGAAAGTCCAGGTGCGACTATTATGCGGATAAACACGGTATTCTGCATCAAATGACGATAAACATTGTAAAGAGTTTTAAATCTCCCTGATTTAGAAGAGATTTTTGCAGAATTCCCTGACTTTTCCAGACATAAAATTTCCCAAATCCCCGAATTCCAAGTTCCCTGAATTCCAAGTCGCCCCTGAATATACAAAAAGAATATCCCCACTGTAAAATTACTTCAAATCAAAATCTAGCTGTTTATCTCATACAAATGAAAAATTACTTTTAAAACTGAAGAAAATGATTATTGTTTTTGATAATGACATAATTTGTAGAAAAAAGAAAATCACAATGTTATGAAGCTAGAAATATTTCTTTGACAAGATATACTACTCGAGATTAAAATTGCTGCACAGTGTGTAGCATGTCACCTTCTTGGCGTTGCTATTTTAATTACCAGTTGTGTATTAATAAAATAAAATAAAACAGTTACATACCATATACATATAAATTTCATACTTTTTAAAATATTGCTATGGTTTGATTTATTTATATGTTTACAAAATTGTAGTTAAAAGTGTTTCATTAACTTTGAAAAAAATCTGATGTGTCCAACACGACTTCCTTGCACGTCCATTAGATCAAAAATATTTTCGACGCACTTCCTCTAAACTTATTTGTTTGAAAGAGATAAAATATCAATAATAGTAAGGTTTAGCGATTTCTAGACAAATATTTCGATATCGCCAAGCTGAGTTCAATTTGAAATATTTCCTTCTGACACTTTATTTGGCGATATTTCACCAAAAGCCGACAAACTTGAGATAGTCTGCGAGATTTTGGGGATAGCCAAAGTAGTCATTGACCACAGACTTTCAATGAATTGAATGCATCCATACACCTCAATGTATTTAAAGTCATTTGGATCACCCTGTAAATAAATTCTCAGTCGATTGCTGTCAAAAAAGATATGGAAAACAGTTAGATATTACAATATTTCTAAATACAAAAGTTCAAAAATCTACGGGTTAAAGTTTTAGTGTTATACAAAATATGAAATAATTTTTGGCGCCAAATTTGGCGAGATTTTAAGCATGAACAAAAAATGACAGATTATCGCCAAATTTGGCGATATTTCGCCAAAACTCGCCAAGAACGATGACAAATGGCGATACTTTGGGCATGGACCAAATGACTGACTATCGCTAAATTTGGCGATATTTCGCCAAAACTCGCCAAGGTCGAGGACAGACGGCGAGTTTTTGGGTATGTACCAAACAATGACTGTCTACAGTTGTATTATATTGAAGATGTCCATAGACATTAAAGTACTAAAATTCTTTTCGGTGGTCCTGTATATAAACTCTCCAGTAGATTGGAACCAAAAATCGAGATACACAACTAGATGTTACAACATTCTTATATATGAAATTTCATAATAGTTTTTGAGATTTGAGAGTTAAATATGCACACACGTACACCAAAAGTCGCCAAGCTTGGCGAATTTTGGCATAGTTCTTGAGGGAGGCACGTGACCGTGGTCGGACCATTACCTAACTTATGTGGTAGGACTGTATTGTGCTTGAAATGGATGAA
>JAWZYV010001590.1:0-17760 GCA_038373885.1 Cheiracanthium punctorium
ACATAATCAAGGCATATATAACTGATAAATAACATTTTCAACTGGCAAAATTAAATTGTCTAAATAGTATCACAACGTCATGCTCATTTACAAGAATAAAAACTACTCAAGTAATACGATTTCTGATTAAAATAATTTATTTATAAATAACACATGAGTTATTATTCACTAAACATGATTTACATACATATTTTTAGAATTTCTAAATACATTATAAGCGTTCACTTACCTTTACATTCAGAGCAAAATGTTCGAATTTTAGGATAAATTTTCATGAAAGAAAATGGAGCAAGATTCACAAAACGATTACCTACATCTAAAGTTCTTTAGTACGACAAAAGTATAAAAAAATTGTTTTAAAATAATAAAATAACATTTATAATACTTAGAATAATAAAATAGAATACTGTGACTGGGGAAAACAGGCCTCAATGATAAACTCATTTTTAGCGATGGCAACTCATAAGCAGGCCCGTTGCTTAGCGATGGCCCCGCATTGTCCTGGAATCCAAGGAAAACTTGGGGACACTAGAAAATATTTTTGGGGACTTATTTGAGGACACAACATATTACCATGCTAATAGCTCTTTATATCAATTGTATATTCTTATTTCTAATAAATTAATGGAAGTATTTATAAATATTTATTTAAACCAGAAATATGAAAGGAAAACCATGTTGAAATATTGCAATTTATACAACATTTAACTCTTGGCATAGTATTTGTATTTTTCAGAAGACATTGCTTTTTAAATTGGCTCGTTTTGTGATCATTTTTCATGAAACCTTTTACACCCTCTAAAAAAAGTATTCGAGTGCAAGAAAAATTTCGTACTTCAATTTCATATTTAAAGCATGGTTGTTCCTGAAAAGTGATTAATCATTAACAAAACTGAAATGGGAAATTTGACTCATAGTCGAATACTTTATTGAATGTCTGTACACGCTACACATACAATGACAACAAACGTTTTCAGAGATCGAATTTCATTGTTTCTCTGAGTAGAAGGCGCTTTTAGTTGTTTTATTTTTCTTCAATTTTTTCTGAAAGAAATAAACTAAACGGAAACTTCCAGGGGAAAAAAGTACAAATCTTTAAATTTGGGACTTTTCGCGTCCCCAAGAAGTCAAGGTATTTTTAGTAAAAAAGTAAAAAAAAAAAGTAAAAGTTTTTTTTTAAGTAAAAAAAAAATCTATATTTGGGGACTGTCCTTGAATTTCGAAGACGTATGGTCTCGTTTATGCTACCCCGACATCCAGACGGAACAACGGTTTAAGAACACGGGTATGCAACACCACAAAGAAACAAACACTGGCTGCAAACGGTTTAAGAACAGAATAAAAGAATATCAAATGGACACTCCGTGGATTCTAACCCAACCTCAAGACGGAGGCGGTTTAACACGGGGATGGAACACCGCAAAGAAACGGACCCTGGCTGCAATCAATCCTAAACAATAAACAGAACCTGCAGTTTAAAAAAAAGGATGCAGAATAATTATTTGAAACCTACCAACAGAAGAAATCAACGTTTAAGAACACTGTGATAGAAAAACACACACAAAACAAATGTACACTACCTGCATTCGAACCCAACAAACAGAGGAAAACATCAGTTAAAGAACACAGTTAAAGTATAATACTAGACTATGGGCATTCCCCCCATTCAAACCCGAACTCCAGACGGAACAATGACATGAGAAAACAGTTAAAGAGTAATACTACAACATGGACACTTCCTGGATTCTAACCCAATTTCCAGACGGAACAACGGTTTAAGAACACAGATATGGAACACCACAAAGAAACAAACCCCGGCTGCAAACGATTTAAGAACACAGTTAAAGGATAATACATGGACACTCCCTACTACACTTCTAACCCAACACTTCCCTGGGGACACTTCTAACCCAAACTCCAGACGGAACAACGGTTTAAGAACATGGAGATGAACACCACAAAGAAAATGAATCTGGCTGTAACTAAATCCAACGTCAAAGAAGTTTTATTTCAATCGCGCGTAAAGATTACACGCACACACTTTTTTTTTCATTAAAGTGATATAGTCTGTCAGAAGCATTGATATAAGAGGATCTGTTTACATAAAACGAAATCCTTCGAATGCGGAAAGTTTCCGCACTTTTCCAGAAGAGTATGGAATTCGGTTCGGGTAAACCAATAAAAATTGAATATATGAAGCCATTTATATTAGGTGGACGAAGATTAACTATATTGAGTTTGAGTGTAGACATATTTTCGTTAACTGTTTTTCCCGGAGTCCGTTGTAATTGCCTCCACAACGGGCTTTGACGTCTAGTGAAAAAGACAATAAAGACCAAATTTAAAAAAAAAGGAAAGAGCGATAGAAAATCACGATGTATATATTTTAAATCTAAGACGACGTAAAATTAATAATTGAATGAACGATTGGCATGTTCTGGAAATTTATGCATTCTAAATTCACAACCTTTATTCAAGAAATTCCACGAAACATATTGTTACGAATTTTTGGTGTGCTCTGTTCTTCAGGGGTTCAATTTACGCTAAAATTTGTATTTTGTTGCATATAAATTGGTTTACTGTAACGCGAGATAGGAGTTTTTGGTTTCCCCATCGTTTAATACAGTGCTTACTGGCGGTTTCTCAGCAAATACTGACGATATCGCTTAGCTGACTTCAGTTTCAGAGACTTACTTTGGGAGCCAAATTTGGCGATATATCGCCAAAAAGTCTCCATGGTGCAATTTTATTAATGGACCTGTAACGTTTGCTTTCCTGCATAGGTATTATACAAAAGCAATAGTATTGTGCCATCAATGTTTGCGAGTGGTCGGGATTATTCTAGAATGGAATCCCATGGAATTCTCTCGAAAGTTCGGAAAGACAATGTAAGAAGGGCAAATCACTTACAAGCAGTACAGTTTTAAGTGAACACTCGCAGGGTTCACCGCATTGAGAGCCATATCGTTCTGCGTTGATTTACTCTGAGAGACTGTTGTCTTTAGAAGATAGTTTTGAAATCTATTTGTGAATTCGGTATTTTTGTATTCTGTGGAGCAGTTGAAAGGTCTGGTCGAGTTTCTACGGAATTTTTAGCCTGTGGAAGGACTTTATTGTACGCGAAAAACAGCATCAGAGAAAGACTCTGTGATCAGCTAACCGGTAAAAATTGAGCTATAGTTTGTCTGTGAATTGTGAAATGAATAATGTTCGTCGAATTTCTAGCACTCATAACATTTGCGTTTCGTCAAATCAGCTGGACTGCTTAATAGAGCTTTTCATACGCACCGTGCTTTTAACCCTTTGAGGCGCAACTCTTTCCCAATACTGAAAAAAGGGCAGCCGTTGCCATCGCTCGACTTAACTACCAGCAAGATGGCGGACGATCGAAACGTTAATCGCGTGCCACAGATCTAGAGACCCTTTTTTGACGATAGCTGGCTGTGCCGCACAGCCGGGCTCCGGAAATTCCGGGAAGGACGTATATGTAGCTCTAAGCGACACATTCAGTGACTCGAGCTGTCCTCTCCAGGCAAATAAACAAATAAATAAAATAACCACCCCCACCGACAAACTAACCGCCCCCCCCCTCCCCGACAAACTTGCATTAATCCGCCACTTATGACGTACTCACCCGTCAACGACGGGTACTTCAACTAGTATGAAATAATAGTACTTCTATCTCCATAAATCTATTTAAAAATCTTTTTTAAAAAAAAAGGGGGGGGGGGAAGAAAAATTTAGAAAAAGCTTCTGAGGGAAAAAAATAAAGAATGTTCTTCTTAAGAGCAGCAGACTACATTTTTGATTCATCTGTCAGTGAACGCAACCATATCTGCAATATTATTTCTCTGCTTTGTTCAATTCTCCTTCATCGTAACTCCAGCCGATAAACGGTCTTTTTGTTGTTTTACGTTTTGATGAAAATTTATTTTCAGTCTAATTCCAAGTCCATTGGCATGATATTTTTTCTTCTCTTGGCGATTTGGCGTTCGTCGGCTCTCAGATGCACTTCCGACTTTCCTTCCCGAATCATTTACGCAACTCCCCCGAAAGCAACGGAGTTAAAAACACCGGGGAGTTCGAATAATTAAAGAGAATAGAAAGAAAATGGCTTCTCTCATAAACCGGTTTTTATTATGCGCGTCGTCAGACATGAAAAGATCGTTTGTTTACCTCCGTTTACTCAGCTGCTCAAACGACAACAAGGCCTTGGTAGTGGTGCCACAAGGCCGGATGAGCGGCATGTCGAACAGTCGACGGAACTCGGACTACCCGTCGAAGATCTATCCGCGGCTGGAATCGGTCGACCTGAGGGATGAAGATGTTCCGCAGGCGGAAAATCCCGCTAAGGAAATCGACTTTGCCAACCATGTGGACGCGTTCAGAAACAAAACAACGTGGGAAATCCTGCGGGCCCTGACGGTGCTGAAGATGTGTTCGGTGAATGTTCTGGTTCGGAACAGTTTGTCGGTAAGGAAAAAAATATATAGATACATATATATATACAGTCGAATCCCGTTTAACCCTTTAACGCGCATTGTTCCCGCTCTGGCGTTTTGACTGTTGCCAGTCACGAAGAATAGATTTGATTTCTATAAAAATAGTTGCGGGTGACATAGCTCCACGAGAATCCTTTACCTTTTTAGCACGTCATTTCCCCGTAAAAAAATGGTCGCGATTATTTAACGTTCGCCATCTTGCTGGTAGTTAAGTCGAGCGATGGCAACGGATGCCCTTTTTTCAGCATTGGGAAAGGGTTGCGCCTCAAAGGGTTAAGCGAAGTCTATTTCAACGAAAATCTCGCTATTTAGCGAAGACTTGGATAATCCCCAAATCAAATTACAGGTATGGAGACACAATATCGGTTATAACGAAATTTCGTCAGAGCGGAATGATTTCTCCGATTCCCTTGGATTTCGTTAAAACGGGATTTGACTGTATTTTCATTTAATTGTATGTCATTCTGCCCCCACCCCGACAATATCCGCATTCATTTAAATAAACCTACATGCAGGGTGCGTAAGTACAAAAATGACTGGCAAAAGTGTTAACCCTTTGAAGTGCAACTATCTCCCAATGCTCAAAAAAGGGCAGCCGTTGCCATCGCTCGATTCGACTACCAGCAAGATGGCTGTGCGTGCAGCAGAGCTACCTGTGTAAAAAAATGGGTCTCTCTATCTGTGGCACACGATGAACGATTCGATCGACCGCCCTCTTGCTGGTAGTTAAATCGAGCGACGGCAACGGCTGCCCCTTTTTTTTTCAGCATAGGGCAGTTTATCCAGTTTTTCTTCTATATCAATGCATTTCCGTAGTATTCTTCCATTTTTCGGCAGATTCCAGTGTTGTTAAAAATAATCCTGATAATTTTACAAATAATCGACATTTTTTTTTACGGGAAATGATGTGCTAAAAAGCAAAGGATTCTCGTGTAACTATGTCACCCTCAATTACTTTTGTAGACATCAAAATTTTTCTTTGATTGACAATAGTCAAAGCGCCAGTTTTATGTCCTCACGGACAGGACATCGGCGCATTAAAGGGTTAAAGAAAGGTACCGGGAATCCAAGACAATTCAGAATTACGTAACAACGGAAGATAAAAATCAATGTCATCAATTTAGGGGAATGGTCGCTAAATTTAGCGACTTTTCTTTACGATCTGTCTCTAAAGTGAAAGTTTTTTCCCTTGAATTTAGAGCAAACACCGTGCTATGCATTACACCACCAAAAAAATATTGATTAATTGGGAAATTTATGAACCTACCCTTCGGGACACTTTAAAAAATAGTTAAATTTTAATTAAAAATCCATGTTTTTAATTAAAGTGGGTGTAAAACTAAAAAATTTAAATGCCGTTTTAATGAAATTCATCGTATACTTTGAAATATTGGCTAATTTAAGGGAAATTTCGGTAAAAAATTGCATTTAATCCACACCTCCTGTAACCAACTCTGATAAATATTTTAACCCTTTAACGCGCGGTGTCCTCGTCGTGAGGACACCAAACTCTGACGTTTTGACTGTTGCCAGTCACGAAGAATAGATTTGATATCTATAAAAATAGTTGCGGGTAACATAGCTCCACGAGAATCCTTTACATTTTAGCACGTCCTTTCCCGTAAAATATGGTCACGATTATTTTTAACAGCACTGACATCTGCTGAAAAATGGAAGAATGCGAGAACAGCTGGATAGATTGCCCAATGCTGAAAAAAGGGCAGCCGTTGCCATCGCTCGAGCACAGCCAGCTGCGTCAAAAAAAGGGTCTCTAGATCTGTGGCACGCGATGAACGTTTCGATCGTCCGCCATCTTGCTGGTAGTTAAGTCGAGCGATGGCAACGGCTGCCCTTTTTTCAGCATTGGGAAAGGGTTGCGCCTCAAAGGGTTTTAAAACAATATTCAGGCAGTACATAACTAGCATATATATCTATGTTATGAACCAAAAGATTTGCAAAAGCTCTAATAGTTATGAAAATATCAAATTTGACATAAAAACTCAATATTTTTTTTCTTTAAAATAAAGTATTTTTTTGGAGAAAAAAATAATTTTAAAATCAACAAATAAACGCAGAAATATTATACTCTGCTTCCTAACACAGCTAGTAATGATCGAAATATCTTGGAAAAGTCGATATCTTAAACACGTTATTGAGATATGACATTTACAGTAAAGAAAATTCACGAACAACAAACTTCTTCAGAAAACGCGTTTAATGATTTTAATTCAGTACGAAATACTATCTTTCTGGTTCATTATTTCTTGTAACTTAGCTTCTAGTTATCGTAGAAACAAAAATAAAACGGTTTTGGAATCCCAATCGTGTGACCTATAAAATTAGCAAAAAAGTAAAATTGAAAATTTTCAGAAAACAAGTTTTTTTTTTTTTTTGGAGGGGGGTAGTCTCATTCCTTAAGCGCAGTTTAGCAAATTTTAGAGGTGCTCTTTGACTTGTGCCAAAGAACATGTGGCAAAACTGGTCATAAATATCGTTTGCATACACATACACGCATGTGCTAATACACCTTTTAATTTTTAATAGTCACCTCACAATAAATGTCGAAGCGTTAGTTAACTTTCTTTGTTAAGCTTTATTACGAATGGTTTTATTATCCCAAAATTTCGTCATTTGGAAGAAAATACAGTTTATGATGATCGATTCAAATTCTATAGTTTTAGACAGTTGAGTTATAAAAGAAAAGTTCACTTTGAAAATTTCCCTAACTTTTTAACGCCTTAAGGGAAGCAGGGGCGTAGCCAGGAGGGGGGGGATATCGGGATATATCCCCCTCCCCCGAAATTTTTGGATTAGTGGTGAAATTCCGTCTATTTATACACATATAAGTTCATATCCTCCCCCGATAACTTTTCCTGCATGGCTACGCACCTGAAGGGAAGTGATTATTTACCAGGTGTATGAAAATGTTGCTTTTGACTGTTTGTGTCATTCTAAACTATCGTAATTCCCTCCATAACCATTTGTAATCTTACCAGATATTTTTGAAGCTCCCTGTATATTTAAGATATCAAGAATGAAACAAAACTTGCACACAGTGGCATTTACGAGAAAAGGGGTACATGCGGGGTTGGGCTATGTACTTCTCATAATAGTAGTTACCTACATTGCTACTATAAATTCGTGTGTAATCATATTTACCTAAACTCTTTGGAAATGTAAGAAGCAAAAATACAATTTCAATAAGTAAGTAGTTCTCTTTCCATAATATGAAACATACCTTGTTTCTCATTAGTTGAGTATCATTCATGCATTTCTTTTTTTTAATTTAATTTTCATAGATTTTTCATTATTAGACTTGATGAAAATTGTCATGTCTGTAACCCGACATTTTCTTTGAAATGTGTACACTTATGCTCAGTACGAGATAATGCAATTTGATATATTACATAATTATGGAGTCCTTTTGTCCATATAATACAGTCTTTTCCATTTATTTATTTATTTATTGTAAATTTTTGTTTGTCATGTCTGTTACTTATTGTGGTAGCAGACATGACATTTCAAAGAACAAAAATTCCACAAGAACATGAAAAGAGATTTTAATTTAGACTAAAAATTTAATGATCTAAATTAATCAATTGAATTAACAACTAATTAAATATATTTTGTACAACTAATTAAGGTAACAGATATGACATGCAATTAAAATACTTATCACAAACAGATTTTTGCTTTTTCTGTCAAATATCAAAAACTCAAGATGTCTGCTTAAATGCTCACAATGTTAAAGCATGTCCGGGCTGAAAGTTTAGCTCTTGTGTAGTAATTCTGCATAACATATTTTAATGTCTTATGATTCGGACAGCTAATTCCTGTATCTTCTCTACTCATTTCTTTTTTTAAAAATTTTATTAAATAGTATGTTTTTTAATCTATTGCTTCAGTACGGGAAACTGTCTGATAAAAACCATGATGAAAAAAAAAATCATTAATTTTCTTATAACTTGTAGAAAAAAAAAAAAAAAATTACACACGGACTGCAAATGGCACCGAATTTTGAAAATGACTCATAAACAGTGGCCGCTCCTCCATTTGAGCACATTAGCACGTGAACCTCCAAAGGAAAAACTAAAGAATGAGCGCATTAACAAATTAAATTTAAAACAAAAATTAAGTACACTTCCAGATTTTTGTGAATTTAAAACGCGAGTTTTACTCTCCCCCCCCCCCCACTAATATTAAATACGCTTATTATAGCTAACGCACTGTAGTGCAAGTTACTATTGCGCAGTCTTTAATCGATCGCACGTGCGAACGGAAAATTTTCCTTCTGAACCGCTCTCTGGGATCAGAAGCGGAGACAGCTGAGAAGAACATACGGCGCTGCAGATATCATTCCGTAGCACATTTTCATCGTGCACACAGGGCCATTTGTTTTGCGGTATCTCTTCCTGATTTTTCCTTGGTTTGTTACGTTCGGTTAGTTAATTCATTTTTATTTCATTTTCTTATTCTTTTCTTTATTTCTATCATTTTCCACAACATTATTTTTTTTTAATAAACTAGTGTCAATAATTAAGATGGGGGTAAAATAAGTATTTCGAAGCAATGGCATTTTTCAATATTATCCTTTGAAAAAATATCGAAATAAAATGAATCAAGACAACACCTTTGCTGAAACTTGTCTTGGTGACGAAATGCTAGACAAATCATTATTTGTTTTCTTTCAGTTGCGTGCATTGTTTTCCTTTAACTGCTGGAAACGCAAAAATATTTTAATTTGTAAGGTGCGTCGTATCTGCATAATTGAGTTTTTGAAATTTGTTTTGCGAACCTCCATTTAAATAACCCACGCGCAGCCACTGCTCATACATTGCAGTTTTCTTTTTACATTCTGTTGTCTTTATATTGTTTGTTTTCAGTATACATTCAGTAAAAATAATTTTAGTAAAAATATTTTACAGTGTAAATCTATTAGACAAAATATTTTAATTGTATTTAGATTAAAAAAAAAGAATATTAATGTTTCAAAGTTATATAATAATTTGATTTAAACACACATTAAACTCTTTCTTTTTGTATGTGCGCTTGTATTTTTTTTTTTTTTTTTCTTCTAAGATGACGTAGATATATTTTGTAGTTTTTCCAAGATTAGATGATAAAAAGCAATTTTAACAAATTTAGACAAGCACGCATTTTAACCCTTTCACGCGCAGTGATCCCGCTCTGGGCACACCAAACCCTGACGTTTTGACTGTTGCCAGTCACGAAGAATAGATTGGATTTCTATAAAAATAGTTGCGGGTGACATAGCTCCACGAGGATCCTTTACTTTTTAGCACGTCCTGTCCCGTAAAAAAATTGTCACGATTCTTTTTTTAACAGCACTGACATCTGCTGAAAAATGAAAGAATGCGAGAACAGCTGGATAGATGGACCAATGCTGAAAAAAGGGCAATCGTTGCCATCGCTCGACTTAACTACCAGCAGGTTAGTGTCGGCACTGGGACCGATCAGCCAATCAAAACACACGGCTTTCTCCCCTTTTTCTTAAACGAAGGCATTGTTTTCAGAATTTCCGCGGGGTTGGGGGGCATTCATCAAGGAAGGGGTGTGCTTTTTGACACAGGAAGCTCAAAACTCCCTGTCAAAAAGGGTGGAGACTCAATCTTGCCAATGAAAGGGGAATCTTTTGTGGGAGTGCTTCACACTCCATAATAGTACACACAATAAAAAAAAATCCCATCCATCTTTTACTCTCCGATATCGGAATGCAAGTTTTCGCCTTTGTCGGAAAAAAAAAACGCAGCATTACTTCCGATGGTGAATCCTACATCGGAATGATTTTATTCTCATTGATTTATTTTTCAGATGATGCGATGGGTGGAGAGAGTGTGCGGCCGGCGTATGCTGTGTGTCCTGTTCAAGCCGACTTTCTACAACCAGTTCGTCGGTGGCGAGAACACACAGGAGATAAGGTGTTGCGTCCGGAAGCTGGCAGAGACTGGCACGAGAGCCATGCTCGCCACGACCATGGAAGAGGACATAGGGGAAGGCGGGTAAGTTACCGGATGCACTGCAGTTGATCATTTAACCCTTTAACGCGCAGTGTTCCCACTCTGGGAACACCAAACTCTGACGTATTGACTGTTGCCGGTCACGAAGAATATATTGGATTTCTATTAAAAAAAAAGTTGCGGGTGACGGAGCTCCACGAGAATCCTTTACCTTTTAGCAAGTCATTTCCCGTTAAAAAATGGTCACGATTCTTTTTTTAACAGCACTGACATCTGCTGAAAAATGGAAGAATGCGAGAGCAGCTGATTAGATGGCCCAATGCTGAAAAAAGGGCCGTCACTGCCATCGCTCGACTTAACTACCAGCAAGATGGCGGACGATCGAAACGTTCATCGCGTGCCACAGAGACCCTTTATTGACGCAGCTGGCTGCCGCACAGCCAGCTGCGCCAAAAAAGGGTATCTCTAGATCTGTGGCACGCGATGAACGTTTCGATCGTCCGCCATCTTGCTGGTAGTTAAGTCGAGCGATGGCAACGGCTGCCCTTTTTTCAGCATTGGGAAAGGGTTGCGCCTCAAAGGGTTAAACCCTTTGCGCAAGCATTTCCACATCAGTATAGAAAACCAACTGGGTAGACTGCCCTACGCTGAAAAGGAGCAGCCGTGCTCATCGATCCATTGAACTACCATGAACATGGCGGTCGATCTAATATCTGGTGCCACAGATCTAAAGAAGTGCTCTGACACATCGACCGCCATGTTGTTGGTAGTTAAATGGATCGATGACAACGGCTGCACACTTTCAGCGTTGGGACCATTAAACCCTGTTTTTTGGGACTAGCAGTGAAAGCGCTGAAATAAGGCGGTTTCGTGGTTCAACCACCGCGCGTCAAAAGGTTAAGAAAGTAGTTATAACGTGTGTGTGATTACGGCAACGCTACGCAAGGGCGATCTGCCAAGGATGGGGGGGTGCCTTGGTAGGAGGACTTTCTAAGGGGCTCTAACGCGTATTCACGTTACATCTGGCGAAAAACTACCAAAATTCTAGATCGACATCCGCGACCAGCGACCCGAACCCGGGACCTGCACACTTCGGCCGTCAACCATTCTCAGTGACAAAACCACTGTGCCATGGTGAGGCAAGTTATAATAAGCAAGAAAGATATACCATACCGAACACATCGATTACAAAACACTTCCCAACACATTCTTATTTATGCATGCTTAGTCGATTATAATCTTGTTTTTTCCCATTATTGCATTACGCTGCAGCAGCTATTCTTTCTTCTGTTGCCCTCGTTGCTTCCTGACTTAAGTCTTTGAATGCACCTGCAGTGGCTAGCATGTTGTCTCGATGGTGTGATGCAGTTAATTACATATTTATAATTAATTTTCATTCAGTTAATTCACACATTTATAATTACTACTGTTTTCCCTTCACCTATTCTAAATTTAATACTCTTTGCCGTTTTTAAATCTCCCATCTACTATCCATAATGCTTTTTTATCCATAATCCATAAACGTTTTCTTAAATTACTTTGGTTTTAGCATTTGCAATACAGTTTGTTGGTGCCTTTCGTCTGAGAATTCATTTTATTTTCTTCGTTCCCACGGGGCTTTAATAATTTTGCATAGGTTACATTTTATCTCTATTGATCCCCCTGTGGCGTCTCACATTTAAATTTTAGCATACGCATGTAAGGCCCAACGTTTCTTTTCATTTTTACAATCTGGCGATTTATTTGGCGACAGTTCCTTTTAGCGCTCAGCTCCATCGCCAGGCTGGCTTTCGGTTCTCAAGCCTGTTTGACACACACTTCACCAGGGCCCGATTAACCTCTGAAGTGAGGGGAAGCTCAGTCTCATTTCGGGCCCCTCATCCCCTTTTTGTTTGGGAAAAGTAAAGTTTTAATGATTTTCTTTCATAAAAATATTTTATTCATAAAAAAGAAATTTCATTGATTTAATTAGTTCTAATCATTTCCTTTGATAAAAGCGTTTTATTCATTCATTTGAAATTTTCCTTTCATAAAAATATTTTATTCATTAATCTTCATAATAGTTATTTCATTGTAACGAGATTTTACAGTATTTTTGAAATTACTTTAAACACTAACAAATAACTAAATTTTACCTTAATGGAACATTAAACTTTATTAATTGAGTCCTATTTCTCATTAGACATGGCTTTTTTTCAGGAAATCTTTGTTTGCTTTCATGACATCATAAAAATCACAACACAGAAGTTGAGAATTAAGTTTTACATTTAGAAGATATTTAATATTACATATTAAAAGTCTACCCCTTTCTGCCGGCCAAATATTCCCCATAATCGAAAAAAACTCTCAACTGCAGCAGATGTCCCAGGCAAAGACATTGCAAACAACCAATTTAGAAGTTTTGCGACATGAAGTATCAAGACTTCTGAAAAGCACCACTTCTCTTCATTAAAAATGTTTACAAAAACTTAAAAAGATCATTTAAAAACAAAATTTTGAATTTTTATCACAGTTTTTCAGTCATTTTCGGGGCCCCCTTCAAATTCTGAGGGGAAGCTCAAGCTTCCCGAGGCTTTTCAGTAATCAGGCCCTGCACTTCACGCTTTGGTCTCGGCCCAATAGGTCACGTCTCATGTCGCTATTTTGCCAGCCATCGCACTAACCTTACATAATTTGTAATTATTGATAATGTCAATAAAATATAGTACAACTCTCTATCGGCATGGAGTTCCGGGTTATTGCTCACTTCCACAATACCACAGAATTGAACAATGACGACTTTCTCGAGTGTAAAATGTCTCCCATCGGAATTTAGACCAAAGATGGGAGCAAAGTGTTTCATGCCAACAAGACATTAAAATACAGTGGAACCTGTCTAATATCTGACCACCCTTGGGGCTAACAAAACTGGTCATCTTATTACGGTGGTCATTTTTACAAAGGAGTTGTTGTTTCTTATGCCTGCTGGCAACCTCGAAGCGATGTCAGATCCTCCCTATTGGACGGCGATGGGCGAAAGGGAACAGCTTCCATTTCAATGAGCCCCAGTGGGAGGAAGTCCGACTTTGACCGGTGTCTTCTAATATGGAACCTGCTATTGTATTTTGTACCTATTGATACTCTTTAACGCTTCATTTCTAAACTATTTGATGAGAGACTTAGCACCTGAAATAGGCACCCCCAGATGTATCGTTTGAACATGGAGGACATTGGAGCCACGAACAGATTTTACGTGCGCCATCTCCCATTAGCGTACACCGTTCCACAGCAGCCCAGCCGAGAGAGGTTTTCACCCCCCCCCCCCCGAACCGGCCAAGCCGATGTTGCTTAGCTTTCCGTGTTCTTAAGGGAACTGTGCTTAGCGGCTAGGCCACTGCGGGACCTTTACAAAGGTGGCAAAGTGTGGTAGTTATAAAGTAAAAATTTATTGAAGTGGTCTCTACATAGACAGGTCGTCTTTTTACAGAGGTTGGTCACTTTACCAGGCTCCATCTGTATTTATTTCAATCGCTGTCTTTAGAAGTTAAATCTATGATAACTCTTTTATTTGCCCATAGGAATATCACTGTTTTCGACTGTAGATTGGTTTTCGAATGAGACCAGTCATTTATTAACTTAATGTATGTAAATTTTGTTTCGTTTGAAATAGATGAAGGACTCCGAAATCCAGTTAATAGCAGACAGACAGACAAATCGAAATGTTAAACACTTCTCCACTTTGATGGGGAACGTTAAAAAAAAAGTAACTGGGAAAAACTGAGAGACCTCTTCTTATTTTGAAATATTATTTTTAATAATTATTAAGATTATCATATCACTGCAAAAAGCTATTGTATTATTGTAAGTCTTCACACTCTTCTACTTTCATTTCTTAACTACTAAGTTAGAAATATGTGTTTTCCTATGATTATACACGACGTAAGCATTTTCTGAAATGGTTAGATAGTGGTTTAGTCAGAGACGGCGACTTAATAAAATTTTTGAGGGTGCTCTAGACGGACTATTTTTAAATGGGAAGAAGTGGAGGAATAGTTGGAATTTTTTTTTAAAGAAAAATTTTCCTAGTTGATATTTACTCCAGTTCTTAGACCGAACTTAGTTTACAATTATCAGGCTGCTCAACATTTATCGATATTTTTTTTTCGGTTATTCTCAAGTTCTAAAGCACCCCTAAACATAGTAGTAGAATTTTATGTTAGATTCTTATATAAAATCATGATGGGAATGAATTTCGTATTCTAAACATAACAGTTTTTAAAAAAATTCGTGATTCCTTTTTCCATCCGTAACTGATTTTTATCCAAGTTTTATGTTGGGACAAGCATTAACAAAACGTAACCAAATAATTTCATAAATGATCCTTTTCGTGAAGAAAACTGCCTGATTTTTTCTGAATTTTCAATAGATTTTTTTTTCTACAAAAGTACTTAAACTGTCCTTAAATTTTCTGTGTGCTTCAAAGTCGGCACCTCTGTGTTAATTCCTCTTTAGTAAAAGCTCCCAGCAATTTACGATCTTGCACAAGTCTGCTAAGTATTGTGACCAAAAACCAATTAGTAACAACTTCATATTATATGTTTGCCTTCCGGCTGATTCTTCTCGACACAGGAAATCTACTTCAAATTATAATTGTTTAATCATTTGTCGCTCGCACCAATCATTGTGCTTTGTAGACAAGGCGCTTCCTGCGCTTAGAAGTACATATTCGAGCTACTTTTAGGTTCAGATGCAGGTAATTTTTCTCGTTTTCTTTCCAAATGATTCGATTTCTGACAATTCTCGAAAGTATTCTTCATCTTACCTTTCACATTATGAGTTTTGAGGAAAAAATAAATAAATAAAAAAAATGTTCGAAGATAACACGCGTTGTTACAAAAACATGAGTAATTTTGTCAAATGAATAAATTTTGGCACTCCCTTGACAACTTAAAGTCTATCGCTTGATGCTATCAAGTGTCGTAACTCATTTATAAAATAGAACAGGAAAAGTTAACTTTTAATAGATTTTTTAAACCCTTTAAGTACGGCATACATTTGGCATCAAGTCATCAGTTTCCTTCAAAGTCGTTGATAATTACATTTTAAGACTCATTAATGAATAAATAAGACAGTAAAAGTGTTTTCAAAAATATTTATTAGTTATATTTTCTACCTTCATATACTTAAAGATATTTTTTAACAGTGCTGTTATAATACGTATATTTATAATAGTGCTGTCAGTGCTGTTATAATTAACATTAGTCAAAATTTAATTTTACACTCTAAACATCTTTTTAGACATACATTATTCGAGAATATTTTTCTGCCCTTCACAAAGTAAAAGGCGGAAGTTCACTAAAATTTTAAATTGTTATTGTTTGTGTACAAACACATATGTATATATGTTAATGATGCAAATACGTAGCTAATATTAAATTAAAAGACAATTCAATATTTATTAAAACACAAAATCCTATTTGAAACGAATGTCAATGTACAGGTAATTTTAAGAGTGAATTTTTAATTTTTAAAATTTTATTTCACTTATGTTGCGAAAACGCAACATCAGTCGAAAATGGGTTAAAAGATGTACACAGTAAAAAATAATAAATGAATAAATAAAAATGAAAATCGAACTTTCACTCAAAATCGCTGTTTTTGGAAACTGTAATTTTATGGGGAACTAAATGAGAGAAGGTTCTCACATCTCCCCCCCCCCCAAATAAACTTTTTGAAGTTTTTTTTTTTTTTTTTTCGTTGTAAAGGATAAAAATTGCTGTGCAGCCACGCAGCCATCTGTGCCCCAGGAAACATCTTTCGCTCTATGGCGCCTGATTTGATCGTCCGCCATGTAGTTGGTAGTTAAATGGATCGACCGCAACGGCTGCACTATTTCAGCGTTGGGTAGTCCGTCCAGTTGGTCTTCTACTACATTGATATGAAATACGGTCGATTCTGGATATCTCGGCTTCGTTTATCTCGATTTTCCGCTCTCGATGCTTTCTTGTCTGCTGTCGATGTTGCAAGTCCCAAATTGACACATAATGTAATTAAATAGAATTTTTTCTCACTATCTCCAAGAAAAAAAACCTACTTCTCCGCTTATCTCGATTGTTACAGTTACTTATAAAATTTCTAGTTGAATTTCTTTGATCTTCAAATTTCTTAGAAAATGTGTTTCAGTACATTGTTTCATATTTTTACACACGCATACAAATTTAAAAACTTGAAATCCACCAAAAGAGCTTGAATTCTTTCCATCGAACACAACATCTAAACATCAGCTTGCTGATCAAGTTATAACTCTTCATTTTCTATCGATATTCATACTGTAGTGTCAGTTATTTATCGTTCGACTGAAGTGTGTTAACTTACCGGAAGGTGTCTGGCCATTTGTATAAAATTAATTATTTAATACATGAGGTTAACATGAAATCAAAACTAAAACGAGTAAATTTGAAAAAATATCTCGCAACCCAGTCCTAAATAAACTTATTCAATTATTATTGTTTTGATTCTGAGTATTATATGTCAACTCTTCTAACATTAGTCCTAATCATCCAGTTAAGCATTTGTCGTCAGAAAAGTAACAATATTTTGCTTCATAATTTGATTTGATGATATATTTTTCACCATTTTTTAAAATGTACCTCTAAGTAAGATATTATGTGTGATTTTCGATAGCTCAAATTTCGGTTATCTCGAATATTTTTGCCAGTCCTGCCGACTTCAAGATATCGAGAGTCGCGCTTCAAAGGGTAAATTGTGGACAAAGCATGGTCTGAAAGGGCTACAAGAGACGATTCAAAACTGACCTGCTCTGTCTCTCATACCCTGGTTTTCTTACAATGTTTCTTTCTTTGCATTACTGGAAAACCAGTAATTTATTTCTTATCAATTATAGTCGGACATCTAATTTGCGAATTTTTCCTTGAAATTTAAGACCATTTTGCGAAGTTTTGGTAAAGACAGCTGTAAATAGGTTAACGAACTATTTAGTTACTAATATATAACGATTTATTAATATTAGTTAACGAACTATAAGTTAACGAACTATTTTAGAGTACCTTTTCCTGTAAACTCTCCCAATCTCAAAATATTTCTGGACATTTCAAATTTGTATTTTATTTCGTGCGAGACGTACGGGAGAAAACACATTTTCAAACAAAAACTCAGACAGCATTAACTAGCTCTCTCAATGATTAAAATTTAAGAACGCTTAGGGTAATGTAGCGGTTAGCGTTAACGTTGGAAGAAATGTAGCTCAAAAACCCCCTTATGAAAATAGAGGGAGCGTTCCG